>CAMZMU010000041.1:21598664-22034573 GCA_947311845.1 Poa pratensis | reverse complement strand
CATCTCCACCGTCTCACCATGAAGAGGGAGTAGTCCACCTCTGGACTATGGGTTTGTGTAAGTAATTATGTGTCTCTCCTCTCTCTTGAGCTTCACTAATGAGTACCGTATGAGCTGCTGAACATGATTACGGTCATATTTGTTACCTATGTGGTGGATCTTTTTGTGAGTTAATATATGTTGAGATTGCAAATGTTTGTTTCAGTTATGAGTATAGATGCATATTATGTACCCCGTTCTTGTCTACTTGTTATGATCAAGCATGTTTATGAGAGCGTGTGTGGGGTGATGTGTGCATTAGTTGGAGTAACGGGGAGTGGAGAGTGCGGTAAGCTGACAACTGAAATATCGCGATCCATGGGTGTTTACCTTACTTTGTTACCTCACTAGGGATAAACAAAAATACCTTGGCCGGGTTGAGGGTGATCAAGCCTCTTCTCTATGACTAGATCCAGCATGTTCTTATTTTAACTTCATGTCATGAAACTTATTGCTATACTCGAGTCATCTTAATTACTGAGATGTTATGATTTGGTTCGCATCTTGGTGGAGTATAGTGAGACTAATAACCAAAAGGTCTCTATATTAGGACGTGATGCCCATATAACTGTCACACTTGATATCAAACTTTGTGCTTGCAATCTCATATGTCAAATATGTCCACTTGTCTGCCACACCACTTAAAGAGAGAGTGCATAAGTGAAACCATGAACCCGGTCCATTTTTAATCATAAGAAACACCTTTCCAACCACTTTTGCCACCTTGCCATTTTCTGCCATTTTTAAATCCGAAAATACAAAAACACTTTTCCATCTTGCATCCATCATAAAAACCCAAAAATATATCATATATCATTGCCATCATCATCCTAGCATATTCATCCACCATCATTGCATATTTATCTTGATATCATTCTACACCTTGTGCTTGACAACCACAGGTGAGGTTGAGGACCAAAACATTTAACTTTGTTTTGCAGGTAACCAAAAGAAGGACAAAGAAGATAAATCTACCACTACTGATTCCCCGAGAGTTCGATATTAAACCCTCGAGTCACCCTCGTGGGGAAAACACCATTACCACTACTACATACTCTGCACTTGAGGCTCAACCTAACCCGTATACTTTTCACTGCAGGTATCTACTACGGGTATCAAGACTGTTGTCTGCCGTTGACAGGGAGATAGAAGAACAACACAATATATCCCCTAGTCAACTTAGCGATCAGCAAGGTGTTTTCTGGCGCCGTTGCCGGGGAATCATAGCTGAGAGATTTATCCAAGGGTGCAGCCCGAAGACTCTGACTCCACATCAACAGCTGTTTTCTGGAGCCGGATTGATTCGAGGATATCACAACAAAGTCAACTTCATCACCAACTTGTGCTAACACCTAAGCTTGGGGAGGTTGCACCTACGTGAGCATCATCTTATCCATCTTTACCTTCAAAGCAAATTCATCTGTTTTGTCATTGTCATTGCATTGTGTCTTGCATTTGTAATTCGGTTTGCAATTGTGAGTCATATTTATTTTCAGTTTTGCATCATAAAAATCAAAAACACATAAAAACTTGCTAAAATGGAGAAAAGAACCTTTTGGCCATTTAGTGTTAGGAACTTCCCTCAAGATAAGAATATCCCTATTGAAAAAGTTGAGGTAGATCCTAACATAATGAAGGCAATCTATGAGTACGTTTCTATGGGAAACCAAAGAAGATCCCATAGCTCATCTTAAGAAGTTTAATGAAAGATGCAACATGTTAAATCTGAACCATGCTAATGTTAAACTTAAGCTTTTTCCCTATTCCTTAGGAGGAAAAGCATTGGATTGGATATTAAGATGGCCACCTGGAAATTTTAGCATTTGGTTTAACTTGAAAGCTGCATTTGTTGAAAGATTTTGTTCCACTGAAATGATCTGTAATTTTAGACAAATAGTTATCACCTTTAAACAAGATGAAGATGAACCTTTGGTAAAAGCATGGGAAAGGTTTAGAGGTATAGCTTTTGGAATGGAACATGGTCTTAGAGATTGGATGCTTATGCATATATTTTATAGAGGATTGTCTGAAAACTCTAAGGTCTTTTTGGATAATGAATGTGAGGATTCTTTTATGAATACTGCTGCACCTGATACTCATTATCTACTTGATGGCTTGCTTTTGGAAGTGAAAATTAAAGAAAGTTTAGAAAAAGCCCAAGTACCTGAAGATGTTTTTGATGACCGTTATGAGATATTTAATCTTTATAATAGGAAAGATAAAGTTGAAGAAGTTAAAATGCTTAGTGAAGTTAAGGATCCTTTGCTTGACTTAGACTGTAGCTTGCATGAATTGATATCTATCTACAAAAATTTGCAAGTGATCCTTCTATCAACACTAATCAAGCTGGCTTTGGTTCCTATATTGCTAATCATGTCTTGAAAGAGAAAATTGCTAGGTACAACCAAGAGGCCATGATACCACCTAAGCTTGGGGATATATGGATCCCAAGGTGCTAGTAACTATTGGAAAAGAGACACACCATGCCATACTTGATCTAGGATCTAGTGTCTCTGTCTTGTCTAAAGAACTATATGAAATACTTGAGTTGAAAAATCTTGAAAAATGCTCTATTGAACTTGCACTTGCTGATGATTCCATTAAACATGCTTTAGGGAAAGTAAGTGATGTTATGGTAGAGTACATATGACTTTTGTGCCTGTGGATTTTCTAATCATGGACATGGGGAATAAAACCTCTAGTCCTATTATTCTTGGAAGACCTTTTCTTCGTACCACAGGTGCTATCATTGACTCAAAGGAAGGGAATGTGAAGTTTCAGTTCCCACACAAGAAGTGCATGGAACACTTCCCAAGGAAGGGGCACATCATTCAAGCTCCCTCATGAGCTTCATCTTCGATAAACAACAAGTAAGAAGCCTAGCTATATGGCTATAAAGAAAGCGCTTTGCGGGAGGCAACCCGGTTATTTTTGTGTGTGATTTTCTTTGTGTCCTCTTGCTGTAACAAGAGATCTTGTGTCTAGTTTAGTTCTGGAGTTTTTAATAAAGTGCCAAGTTTTACCCTTTTGGTTGAAAAGTTGCTTATTGAGTTCGGAGATTTTATTCCTGCACGAATCTGTGCACGGTATGATTTTTAATTCTTATTCTGTAACTCCGAATGAGCTCATATTTGAACTGTAGTTGCAACTTTTCATCCTCTGTATGCATGAATTTTTCGGAATTTTTCGACAAAGTTCAGTAGGGTAGAAAAATACGTTTTGCTGCTGCTGTTTTTCTGGACAGATTCTGTCCCATTTTGTTTATGCATGTTTGAACTTTTATCTTGAATCTTTTTGATTCAAATGAGTTTATGAGTAGGCATACAACATTATACACTTTCTGGACATTCATATGTATTTTTGTCCAAGGATTATATGCAGCAAGAAACCTATTTGTTTATCACTACTAATGCACCCCACAGAAAAGAAATGGGAGAAACGGTGTTTTGAAGTTTTTTCACAGGGATTGGAGGAGATGCACCAAGAGTTATCCAAGGATGGTGAAGACCATAAGCTTGGGGATGTGAAGACAACCCCACTGGACCTACACACTCTCGGTTTGCACACGTCTAACTTCTGTTTTTCGATCGAAACACTTTATCACATAAACTTGGAGCGTCTTTTTGTTTGTTTGTTGAGTTTGTGAGACCACCACACAAATTATATGGGAAAGTACTGGAAATTTGGTTGAAATATGTTGGATGCTTTCATATTGGGAAAAGGGATGTTTGAGTTGATTTTTAATGATACATATAGTTGCATGATTCATGAGCTTGTTAATGAGTAATAATTGTAAATGTTTATCAAGAGTTATCACTTATTCATGTTTTGATGCTGAATTATTTTACTTTGTTTAACATGATAAGTTAGTTCTATGGACACTCATGCATGCATCTAGATGGTCAACTTTCTCCCTCTTGCTAGCCCAAACATTCCAACAAGTAAAACTTGTTTCCAACACCTTCAACCAAAGTTATTCCAGTGAGTCCACCATATCTACCTACTAGCTATATGCTATTCCGAGTATGTTCATCATGATATTTGTGTTATCTATACCTCTGAATGAAAATGATTATGTTATTGATTGCCATGGAAAAGTTGGTTATATAGCTCTCATGAACTTGATGCACATTTTTACTATCATTGCAATAAATAAAACATGACCCATTGTGATTAAGATTATGATGCTAGTGGCTTGATAAATGTCCGAGGTTGGGAGTTAGCCCATATGTGCTGTCACATGCAAAGCTTTCAACATGCTCCATTTAGTTGATATCATGTGCTTTTGTCTATGGATGCCTATCATGGTGAAATGAGGGGAAATGATTTAGTTTGAATGAGTTTGTATAAATGGTTAGAGAGACGCCTGGGCCGCTAATCTAAGCCATGCATTATTCATGGTGGAAATTTACTTACATGCTATGGTGAATTATCTATGACACACCTTACAATAAAAAGCTATTCCAATGGTAAATAAAAAGGGTGTTGAGGTGTTCATCTTGTTTGTTTGTCTTGTCATTTTGATATGGGCTTGTTCCATATCCTGGGACAAGAGGTACCCCAGTTGACGCTCTTGATGATACTATTATTACTTACAATGATAGATAACTTGAACTTGCTTTTCCCAGTTGAGTAACTATGGTGTAGGTACTTGTATTCAAGGGGCATGAGACATCCAACCTTTACTTTGTCAAGCACACTACTCATATTTGCTCTCACATTAAACTATAATCATTCAAGATGCTATGATAGGGGAATGAGAGCTTGACACCAAGTATTACCACATTGCAATCATTAACTTAAGTAGGAGAGTTTGGAGGTTAGATGAAACTTATGCATGCTTTACCTCTACTCACTTATTCATCTTTCCAAAGTGTCCACCAAACATATTCAGATTTTCATCATCACTCTATGACCTATGTAGGATGTTCTGCTTATCATTATGCATACATGTGGTCCATATTACTATCTGTTATGTTACACTTTGTGAACTATCATTGAACATCCTTGCATTGAATACTTGATATCACTTCATAAACTGTTTTGCATATTGCTACTCCTTTGAAGAATGAATCATTTGACTCTATGTAGCAGTAGCAATCATCTTTGATATCCATTGTTAGTGCTATATTGCAAAGCCCATGTTAGTTTTATCACCTTCATACTCGAGGACGAGTATTGGTTAAGCTTGGGGATGTTGATGCATGTAAAATGCATACATGAACTTTGCACTATATCACACATATTCCAATCATATATACATCATATAAGGGTTATATTACTGTTATTTAATGATTTTAGGAAATAAATCAATTGTTTCCTATTTTTATGGAATTAACTCTGCGCAGGCAGAAAACCCTATTTCTTTCCTTTTATGTTTCAGGACCCAAACGACGTCCAAAAATTATGGAAAAATACATGCATCATTATTTTGGAAGGAGGAAGACCTCGGAGCGAAGGAAGCAAGCAAACGGAGGCCAGAAGGCCGAAAGAGGGTGGCCCACGCGGCCACTGTACCTGGCCGCGTGGGGCCCACTCTTTGGGCCTCGGGCTCCGCAGCCGTCGATCCTTTCTCCACCGCCTTCGTCTTGACCTAAAAACGCCTATAAAAAAGGTCCCCTGGCGTTTCACGAACCAAGCGCCGCCATATCACAGAAACACGAAAACGAAACCTGGAGCTGCAGATTGGAGGGGGAAAACTCCGGCGGGGCGCTGCCGGCGTGGTCTCCTTCATCTCCATCGACATCTCCACCGTCTCCACCATGAAGAGGGAGTAGTCCACCTCTGGACTATGGGTTTGTGGAAGTAACTTATGTATCTCTCTCTCTCTTGAGCTTCACTAATGAGTACCGTATGAGCTGCTGAACATGATTACGGTCATATTTGTATTACCTATGTGGTGGATCTTTTTGTGAGTTAATATATGTTGAGATTGCAAATGTTTGTTTCAGTTATGAGTATAGATGCATATTATGTACCCCGTTCTTGTCTACTTGTTATGATCAAGCATGTTTATGAGAGCGTGTGTGGGGTGATGTGTGCATTAGTTGGAGTAACGGGGAGTGGAGAGTGCGTAAGCTGACAACTGAAATATCGCGATCCACTTGGGTGTTTACCTTACTTTGTTACCTCACTAGGGATAAACAAAAATACCTTGCTACCGGGAGTTGAGGGTGATCAAGCCTCTTCTCTATGACTAGATCCAGCATGTTCTTATTTTAACTTCATGTCATGAAACTTATTGCTATACTCTGAGTCATCTTAATTACTGAGGTGTTATGATTTGGTTCGCATCTTGGTGGAGTATAAGTGAGACTAATAACCAAAAGGTCTCTATGTTAGGACGTGATGCCCATATAACTGTCAACTTGATATCAAACTTTGTGCTTGCAATCTCATATGTCAACTATATGCCCACTTGTCTGCCACACCACTTAAAGAGAGAGTGCATAAGTGAAACCATGAACCCCGGTCCATTTTAATCGTCTTGACCTAAAAAGCCTATAAAAAAGGTCCCCTGGCGTTTCACGAACCAAGCGCCGCCATATCACAGAAACACGAAAACGAAGACCTGGAGTTGCAGATTGGAGGGGGAAAACTCCGGCGGGGCGCTGCCGGCGTGGTCTCCTTCATCTCCATCGACATCTCCACCGTCTCCACCATGAAGAGGGAGTAGTCCACCTCTGGACTATGGGTTTGTGTAAGTAACTTATGTATCTCTCCTCTCTCTTGAGCTTCACTAATGAGTACCGTATGAGCTGTTGAACATGATTACGGTCATATTTGTATTACCTATGTGGTCGATCTTTTTGTGAGTTAATATATGTTGAGATTGCAAATGTTTGTTTCAGTTATGAGTATAGATGCATATTATGTACCCCGTTCTTGTCTACTTGTTATGATCAAGCATCTTTATGAGAGCGTGTGGGGTGATGTGTGTATTAGTTGGAGTAACGGGAAGTGGAGAGTGCGGTAAGCTGACAACTGAAATATCGCGATCCACTTGGGTGTTTACCTTACTTTGTTACCTCACTAGGGATAAACAAAAATACCTTGCTGCCGGAGTTGAGGGTGATCAAGCCTCTTCTCTATGACTAGATCCAGCATGTTCTTTTTTAACTTCATGTCATGAAACTTATTGCTATACTCCGAGTTATCTTAATTACTGAGGTGTTATGATTTGGTTCGCATCTTGGTGGAGTATAAGTGAGACTAATAACCAAAAGGTCTCTATGTTAGGACGTGATGCCCATATAACTGTCAACTTGATATCAAACTTTGTGCTTGCAATCTCATATGTCAACTATATGTCCACTTGTCTGCCACACCACTTAAAGAGAGAGTGCATAAGTGAAACCATGAACCCCGGTCCATTTTTAATCATAAGAAACACCTTTCCAACCACTTTTGCCACCTTGCCATTTTCTGCCATTTTTTAATCCGAAATTACAAAAACACTTTTCCATCTTGCATCCATCATAAAAACCCAAAAATATATCATATATCATTGCCATCATCATCCTAGCATATTCATCCACCATCATTGCATATTTATCTTGATATCATTCTACACCTTGTGCTTGACAACCACAGGTGAGGTTGAGGACCAAAACATTTAACTTTGTTTTGCAGGTAACCAAAAGAAGGACAAAGAAGATAAATCTACCACTACTGATTCCCCGAGAGTTCGATATTAAACCCTCGAGTCACCCTCGTGGGGAAAACACCATTACCACTACTACATACTCTGCACTTGGAGGCTCAACCTAACCCCGTATACTTTTCACTGCAGGTATCTACTACGGGTATCAAGACTGTTGTCTGACACCGTTGGCAGGGAGATAGAAGCAACAACACAATATATCCCTAGTCAACTTTGCGATCAGCAGCTGCCGAGGAGATGGTTGGTGGTTCCTTAACCCAGTAAGACAAGGAGATTGTCACGTATTTGAGTCGGTGCTTAGTGAATGTTGAGTCAAGGTACAACTTCATAACAATTGTGCATGTCTCTTTATTGGTTAGCCTGACATCAAACAATCATAAGGAGGCCACCTCCCCCAAGACAAATAGCTTTCGCCAATGCCTAAGCGTTCTTATATCTTTGGAGCGTCCATTTGCGCAAAGTTTATTTACTTGTCAGTGACCTCTAAGTGGATCGACTCGGTCCCGCACCTCCATGGAGGCTAGTATTCTTTACTCTACTGGACATCTTGTTGGAGGGGTGTGGAGGGGACGAGGAGCGAAGGGGAGGTGACGGGGTGCGGAGCGGAGCTCGAGGAGTAAAAAACGAGTTAGTTTGGTCTGGTACTAGAAGGAAAAGACGCGGTTGCCGCGTCCGGTCTAATACAGTCGATGTATTTTTAGCAAAACATATATAGAGTAATAATAAAAAATAGTATCGCTCGTTCACTCTCTTACAACAGGATCACTCAAACATCCTCACATAAAAATAGGAAAGTAAGGAAAAGAACATACTTGTGTGAGTTATAGAAATAATAGACCTACATCACTCAATAAATAAAACACATGACACTATAGAAAAGCTTAAGCTCTCAGATACTGATACGTCCAAAATGTATCTACTTTCCCGAACACTTTTGCTGTTGTTTTACCTCTAATTTGTGTGTTTTGAATACAACTAACACGGACTATCGCTGTTTTCAGCAGAATTGCCCTGGTGTCTTGTTTTTTGTGCAGAAAGTCAACTTTCGAGAAAATCCGTGGAAATAATTGCAAAGCCCCTATTTTACGAAGAAACCCACGGAGCCAGAAGAGGAGACGGAGGGGGCAGCGAGCCGCCCTCCCCACATGGCGGCGCGGTGGGCCCTGGGCCACACCACCCTATGGGGAGGCCGACTCGGCCACGTCCCCGAGTCCCCCTCTGGAGTACTTAACCCCCTTGACCTAAAAACGAGGGAGGTTCGACCATAATTCCAGAAAACCTCCAGAGTGCCGCCGCCATCGAAAACCCTATTTCGGGACCAGAAACTCCGTTCTGGCACTTGCCGGGACGGGGAATTGGAGGAGATCATCGCCATCATCATCACCGACGCCTCTCCATCGACCATCCATGATTCCCCCATCCATGTGTGAGTAATTCCCGTTGTAGGCTGAAGGGGATGGAAGGGATTGGATGAGATCATTCATGTAATAGCTATAAGATTGTTAGGGCATGGTGCCTAGTATCCGTTGTTAGTACTTTATGACATTGTTGCAACTTGTTATGCTTAATGCTTGTCACTAGGGCCCGAGTGCCATGATTTCAGATCTGAACATGTTATTGATTCATGATGATATTCATTGTTTTAAGATCTTACCTGCAAGTTGTATACACATATTGTTGTCCGGAACCCGAGGCCCCAAAGTGACAGAAATTGGGACAACCGGAGGGGATGGCTGTGATGTGAGGATCACATGTGTTCACGGAGTGTTAATGCTTTGCTCCGGTACTCTATTAAAAGGAGTACCTTAATTACCAGTAGATTCCCTTGAGGCCCCGCTGCAAACGGGCTGGTAGGACAGAAGATGTTGTGCAAGTTTCTCATTGCGAGCACGTACGACTAATACGGAACACATGCCTATGGTTACTTAGTACTTGGATACTGTTTATTATTTATCTGCAAATGCCTTGTCTTGATTATTACATGAATTATCTTATCCATGCAGCGCCCGTTCATCCATCCCTATGCCTACAGTATTTTAATCCTGCTGTCTGCTATAATCACTACTGCTGTCTTATTACACTGCTGCTATTATTTCACTACTGCTACTGCTTAAAACTGTTGCTACTGATAATCTGTGTCGAGCAAGTCTATTTCCAGGTGCAGCTGAATTGACAACTCCGCTGTTAAGGCTTATAAATATTCTTTGGCTCCCCTTGTGTCGAATCAATAAATTTGGGTTTTACTTCCCTCGAAGACTGTTGCGATCCCCTATACTTGTGGGTCATCAAGACTATTTTCTGGCGCCGTTGCCGGGGAGCATAGCTTTATTTGTAAGCTCACCTGATATTGATATTGTTCGCTGCAATACTTCATCATGGGTAAAGCTCCTATTGAGAGGTCCGTGTATTGCCATCCACTACAAGGAAAGGTACGACTCTAGTACCGCCGCTGCTCTTGATTCACCATCTGTGATGAGTCAACTTGTTACACCACCACAAGCTTCACGTGTTACTTCTGCTGAATCTGAAAATACTTCTGAAATTTTGATGATGCTTCTACTGTGCTTGATGAGAGTATTCCATTAGGTCCTCTTTTAGATGCTGCTATTGCTAAGTCTAAACAACTTGAAAATGATGAAACACCTAATGAAAATCCTTTTACACCTGTTATTCACCTGAGTGAGGACACTTGTGATGATCTTGATGAACTTATGTGGAAATTGATGATGACTTTATTGATAAATGTCATGCTACTACTAGTGCAAGTGGTATTAAAAGCCTTCTTGCACAACATGCTGTTAGATATAAACTGTCTCCTGATCCTAAGTTTGCCACTCTCCCATAAACATTAAAGATAAGGATTATGATTTCTCTCTTGATTTATCTCATATATCTATTGTTGAAAGCACCTTTTCGTGGTACTGAAAAAGAAAGTGTTGTAGAGCACATGAATGAGCTCTCTACTTTGAGTAGCTTGTTTTCTGATGATATCAAGAAGCGTAGTTACTTTGTTGCTAAAAATTTCCTTTCTCATTAAAGGATGATGCTAAAACTTGGTATAATAATTTGCCTCCTGATTCTATTGATAGTCCTACTGGTTTGCTTAATGTTTTCTTTCAGAAATATTTTCCTGCTAGTGCTCAACATGTTGCTTTGCAGAAAATTTATAATTTTGATCAGGATGATGGAGAGAAACTGCCTGAAGCTTGGGCAAGGTTTTGCTCTTGATTAGGGCTCGGCCTGGGCATGATTTGGAAAAGCATGACCTTCTTGATATATTTTATAGTGGACTAACCATTGAATCTAGGGCATACCTGGATAGTTGTGCTGGTTGTGTTTTCAGGAAAAGAACCCAGACGAAGCTGAAGAATTAATGGCTAAAATAAGCCAAAATCATGATGATTGGACTACACCTGAACCGACTCCAACACCAATATTGAAGAAGAGGGGTATGATTGAATTAAATGATGAAAGATGAGGGAAGCCAAGAAATCTCTTAAGAGAAGGGTATTAAATCCGAAGATGTGAAGAATCTACCACCTATAGAAGATTTATGTAAGCCAATTCCCCATTCATCTACAATTGAGGTACACTCTCTTCAACGCTTTAATGAGGGAGATATTCCTTACTCTAAACCTCCTGATCAATGCTTAGATGAATTTGATAATTATGTTGTTAAGCAAGATAACTTTAATATGAGAGTGGAGAATCATTTAATGGAAAATTCTCAAGCTATTAGTAAATTGCATGATATTGTGGAGAGAACCTCCAATGATGTTAAGATGCTTATTAAACATTTTCATATGGTTCAAACTCAAATTGATCAACTTACTAAAGTGCAAAATGACATGTTAGTTAATACTTCTAAAGAAAAAGAGAACATGCTTATGAAGTAACAACTAGAGGTGGTGTTTCACTCAGGATCCTTTATATCCTGAGGGGCATCCCAAAAGAGTTGAACAAGATTCTCAACGAACTAAAGAAACTAGTGCTCCTTCTAAGAAAAAGAAGAAGAAACATAAAACTGTTGTAGAATCTTCTGAACCTGCTAATGATCCTAATAGTATATCTATTTCTGATGCTGAAACTGAAAGTGGTAATGAACATGGCAATGATAATGATAAGAATGATGCTTCTGATAAAGAAGAGGTTGAAGAGGAACCTGAAAAGCATGCTAAAAATAAAAAGTACACTAAAGAAGATTTCATTGCTAAGAAACATGGTAATGAAAGAGAACCTTGGGTTCAAAAGCAAATGCCTTTTCCTGTTAAGAAGCTCAAATCAAAGGAAGAAGAACACTATAATAAATTTTGTGATTGGATGAAACCTTTGTTCTTGCAAATCCCTTTGACTGATGCTATTAAATTGCCTCCTTATTCAAAGTATATGAAAGATATTGTTTCTAACAAAAGGAAAATTCCCAATGAGGAGATTTCCACTATGCTTGCTAATTACTCTTTCAATGGCAAGGTTCCAAAGAAGCTGGGAGATCCAGGTATACCAACTATTCCTTGTTCCATCAAGAATAATTATGTTAGAACTGCTCTATGTGATTTGGGAGCAGGAGTTAGTGTTATGCCTTTCTCTCTTTATAAGAGACTTTATTTGGATAAATTGATACCAACTGATATATCTTTGCAAATGGCTGATAAATCTACTTGTTCCTGTTGGCATTTGTGAGGATGTCCCTGTTCAAGTTGCTAATAACTGTCTAATCTTGACTGATTTTGTTGTGCTTGAAATGCCTGAAGATGATAATATGTCTATTATTCTTGGGAGACCTTTTCTTAATACTGCAGGTGCTGTTATTGATTGCAACAAAGGAAAAGTAACTTTTAATGTGAATGACAAAGAGCATACTGTTTATTTCCCCAAGAAAATTGATAAAGTACTTGGAGTTAATACAATTTCTAATTTGAGAGCTATCAAAGTGGGAAGTATTGATTGCCCTATATATGATCATCAAGAGGGATATCAAAATATTATGATTGGATCCATATCAATACAATTCAAGGTAACATGATTGTTTTATGAGGTTTAATTCTTCTTATGTCATATAAAATTTATTTGGTGGCAAGACTTGATCAACCTTGTTAACAAATACATTTTAAATGCATGAAGGAACTAAACAACATTTCTTTCCGTCTTTGTTTTACCTCTGTAGTATCACTTGTTTTGCAAAAGTTTAGTTGTGTTTAAATTTTTGAAAACCTTTTTCTGCCTGAACTATTATTTAACACCCAAAATGTGCGTTTTAAAAGTTTTCAAAAATTTATAAAAATTATACCACTGGTCCTATTTTTCAAAATGCAACGTGGGAGTGCCTGGAGCTGACCAGGGGGACCCACCATGCCAGCTCCCCACATGGTGGCGCGGCCAGGCATGTGGGCGCGCCTGGTATGGGGAGGGCCCCACCTGGCCCTCCACTCACTCAGCCACCTACCACCTCACTCACTCTCACGAAAAAACACTCCACCATTGTTCAAACCCGAGTTCTTGCTGTTCTTGCTCGCGATTTTCGATCTCTTTGCTCAGCCCATCTTTGCTGCTCAGATTTGGGGCATTTGTTCTCCGGTATGTGACTCCTCCGAATATCCAAGTAGAATTTTGTTTAGTTGAGTATATCTTGAGTATTTTGCTGCTGTAGGTGACATGTTAAGTGAGTTTGCATGCTTGTTCTAAGTTGTAATAATTAGTTTTGATGCATGTTTAGTACTCTAGCAAGTTCCTATAGTAGTTCCCCTCATTTATATGTCTCAAAATCAACTTTTATAATGTTTGTTAAAAATTTCAGAGAATGGAGGTGAATGAACACCAACTCAACCAACATGAATTGGAGGTGCATGAAGTCATGAGAGTCCACCGTGAAGAGGGTGTATTCCCCTCCTTTTACCCATGCACCGAATTCATGAGAAGTGCAGGAATTCTGCAGGATGTTCAAACTCTAATCTCTAATGCAGGGTTAGGAGATTTTGTTGTTGGTGAACCTTACCAATATGCAAAACTAACCATGTCAGTGGTGCAGGATTTTGATTCGATTGGTCCCTACCTAATCCCATGGTTCGATATAACATCACAATAAGGCTGTCAGTATTTCTTTTGATGATTTTTGTACAGCCATTAAGGTGCCACAGTGGGGATCACGAGGGAAGATAAGGGGGCTGCCGCCGCCACTATTGGACCTATACAAGGAGATCTGTCAAGGGAGAAGTTTCTCAGATGAGAGTGGTAAAATTCGAAGTATTCAACTCCCATCTATTCGATATTTTGCTTACTTTATCACCAAGTGCGTTCTTGCTAGGAAGCATGCAAATAAGTTATTTTCATGACTTAGTCTTCTTAGCAGCTGCTTTGCAACATGATAGAACTTATAATCTGGGTGCTTTGATAGCTTTTAGACTTTCTACTAACCGCGATAAAGGTGGGATTTGTGGGGGACTCATTGCCTCTCGTTTTTAGCTATGCATGGTGTAGTACCTCTCCTTGATGTTCAGCTCCCCATAGAGAAACTTGATATCACTTCCATGATTAGACACAACTTTGTTTCTAATTGGTCTGACTTGAATAGCCTATCTTATGAGATAACCTTTTTCAAGAAAAAGTGGAGAGTAATTAAGTCTGAGCGAATAGTTGGATTGCCTGCACCTGTTTTGTTTAACCTTGATTCCAGGAGAAGTTGGTCGCTCACAGAGATGAATTTGAGAGTACATAGAGAGACATGGCCATCACGCAGGGGACGGCGTGGAGGAGGCCGAGGATCCCTCGACCTGTCCTCCGACGCAGCAGGTTCTTCACACCAGCACTCTGGGTATATGGAGCCTTCAGCTTCTTCTTCTGCACAGGGGCCTGATTACGATCACGCCATGTATGATCCACCGGCATGGAACCCTACCCTCGCTGGGGTTGATCTCCACTTAGGCCAAAAGCCTAAGCTTGGGGGGAGGTATACCGACATCACACTCATTTACATATCATATCCTGTCGGTACTTTGTATATCCATGTTTCGATTTTCTTTCTTTCTTTTTGTTGTTTATTTCGCTTTCCAAAACACAAAAAGACCAAAAATATTTCTGTTGTTTCTCTTTACTTATTTCTTTAGTATTTAGTATTAGTTTGCTTATTATTTAATTTCGGTTTGTTATTCAAAAATCCAAAAATATTTTGCTTGTTTGCTTGTTTCCTTTTGTTCTTGTTTTAATTTCGAAAACACCAAAAATATTTGTCGTTCTTCTTCGGTTTTGTAAAGCTTGCTGTAGAGTTCAGCGGTCTCCGGTGGTTCCATGGAGCTTGGTTTTCATTTCATATTATTCGAGCCACACAAGTGAAAAGCAATAATGACGATCTACGACAATTCGAGTTGGGTGAGAGGCTGGTATGAACTCTATTTGTTTTCATTTTTGTACATATACTCATCCATGTGAGCATGCTTAGTTGGTTCATGTGAGGTATATGTCATTTAATGGATGCTTAGTAGTTCATGTTCTCTTATGATTAGTTCCAATTTATTAATAGTGATGGCATGTCATAGATATTTGCTTGTATTGTTCTATTCATAAATAGGTATGACATTGTGGTATCCTCCTCTGAATAATTCATTTGAATTGACTTGGCACATGCTCACGCATGCATACGACTGAAAAAAAAAGTCGATAAGCCTCGATGATTTACTTTGCCTCAGAGTACTTGTATCACTTTTATGCCCCGTTAATTTTGTTTTGTCGCAAGCATGATTATGACGGTTATTGCTCTCTTGATTGTCGCTTCCCAGTCTATTGCTAGCCTCCACTTGTACTGAGCGGGAATGCTGCTCGTGCTTCCAAATCCCTGAAAACCAAGTTATTCCAAAGCGTCCACCATAAATACCTATGCATGGCATTTCAAACCATTCAAGTAAATTTTCATGTGCTACCTTTAAAACCTTCAAATTACTTCTCATTTTGTGACACTGTTTTTAGCTCATGAGGAAGTAGTAGTTGGGTTTGTTATCTTCCATACTAAATTAAGTACCCCGACTTGCATGCTTCATCTGCTTGTCACTAATTTTGCAAAGAGCTGGTTAGACCATTATAACATCAAAAAGCTAAAACAATAAAATAGACACTCCTCCATGGTATGTGATTGTTGGTAGGCACCCGAGGATTCGGTTAGCCATGGTTTGTGTAAGCAAAGGTTGGGAGGAGTGTCAAACAATATATAAAGTGCATGCTATAAATGCTTAATATCAACATTTCGGAACCGCTCTCAACTTGTTTAGTATGGAAGATAACAAGAACTCTATTGCCATTCGTTGACAGGAACAACCACCTCCCAAAACAATTTTACTTCTGTTTTAAAAATGAAAAGCTCTAGCACATGATAATCCCTGCTTCCCTCTGCGAAGGGCCAATCTTTTACTTTTATGTTGAGTCACCATCCTTTCTTTAAGCACCTTCTCGAGAGCATAATTGTCATTCTTAGTGTAATGTGCTTGTCCCAGAATGCGGTTAACTGTGGTATAACTTTGATGCTTTTATCTTTGATAATCTTTACTTCTAGTCTTCCCTTGAACTTCAGAGGTGCCTGGGCATTTATGTTTTGCTGTACAAATACGGGCAAGCGAGATACCACCTTATCATATCTTATTATGAGCATTGCAATCCTGCTGATAGATATGTTTCATGTTGCTTATTATTAGTATGTTGGTATCTTTTCATGATTGACATAACTATCAGGTGACATTATTTGCATGTATCTTATTATGAATTGCCTAAGCACTTGTCCATATAGTGAGAATATTTACATCATATGAAGCAAATGTGTTCGTGAAAGTTCTTTTATCGCACTCAGTTGTTAACTGAATTGCTTGAGGACAAGCAATAAGCTAAGCTTGGGGGAGTTGATACGTCCAAAACGTATCTACTTTCCCGAACACTTTTGTTGTTTTTTACCTCTAATTTGTGTTTTTGAATACAACTAACACGGACTAACGCTGTTTTCAGCAGAATTGCCCTGGTGTCTTGTTTTTGTGCAGAAAGTCAACTTTCGAGAAAATCCGTGGAAATAATTGCAAAGCCCCTATTTTACGAAGAAACCCACGGAGCCAGAAGAGGAGACGGAGGGGGGCAGCGAGCCGCCCTCCCCACATGGCGGCGCGGTGGGCCCTGGGCCGCGCCACCCTATGGGGAGGCCGACTCGGCCACGTCCCCGAGTCCCCCTCTGGAGTACTTAACCCCCTTGACCTAAAAACGACGGAGGTTCGACCATAATTCCAGAAAACCTCCAGAGCGCCGCCGCCATCGAAAACCCTATTTCGGGACCAGAAACTCCGTTCTGGCACTTCGCCGGGACGGGGAATTGGAGGAGATCATCGCCATCATCATCACCGACGCCTCTCCATCGACCATCCATGATTCCCCCATCCATGTGTGAGTAATTCCCGCTGTAGGCTGAAGGGGATGGAAGGGATTGGATGATCATTCATGTAATAGCTATAAGATTGTTAGGGCATGGTGCCTAGTATCCGTTGTTAGTACTTTATGACATTGTTGCAACTTGTTATGCTTAATGCTTGTCACTAGGGCCCGAGTGCCATGATTCTGAACATGTTATTGATTCATGATGATATTCATTGTTTTAAGATCTTACCTGCAAGTTGTATACACATATTGTTGTCCGGAACCCGAGCCCAAAGTGACAGAAATTGGGACAACCGGAGGGGATGGCTGTGATGTGAGGATCACATGTGTTCACGGAGTGTTAATGCTTTGCTCCGGTACTCTATTAAAAGAGTACCTTAATTACCAGTAGATTCCCTTGAGGCCCCGCTGCAAACGGGCTGGTAGGACAGAAGATGTTGTGCAAGTTTCTCATTGCGAGCACGTACGACTAAATACGGAACACATGCCTATGTTACTTAGTACTTGGATACCGTATTATTATTTATCTGCAAATGTCTTGTCTTGATTATTACATGAATTATCTTATCCATGCAGCGCCCGTTCATCCATCCATATGCCTACAGTATTTTAATCCTGCTGTCTGCTATAATCGCTACTGCTGTCTTTATTACACTGCTGCTATTATTTCACTACTGCTACTGCTTTAAAACTGTTGCTACTGATAATCTGTGTCGAGCAAGTCTATTTCCAGGTGCAGCTGAATTGACAACTCCGCTGTTAAGGCTTATAAATATTCTTTGGCTCCTCTTGTGTCAAATCAATAAATTTGGGTTTTACTTCCCTCGAAGACTGTTGCGATCCCCTATACTTGTGGGTCATCAGATACTCAGATAGAAAATCAAAATACAACCATAATTATGAAATGTCATGAAAGTTAAAAATTGTGTACATGGTTCTATGAAGATTCCAACAAAATAATTGAATAAATTTGCGACAATCTGTATACAATGTACAATATATAAGATGAACATTGCAGACTCAAGAGCTAATTATTCATGACTTGATTATACATCAAAATACTCAAGGTCATTGATTTATTGTAATAAAAGCAAGTAGAATTTTCTGACAGTAATTATCTCACAATCAGTAGTAGTTGGTATAGTTATGTCCTATAAAATTCAATCAATTCGATCGAGTACAATCGATACTATGTAAATGGAAGAATATTATACCGACAAACACTAAATAATGTACCAAAAAGAAGGGGCATGTGAAGCAACAAGAAGGCAAAAATCTTAGTGAGATTAATATTTGTAAAAACGAGAAATTTTAAGAGGAAATATAACTATTTTCTTTTTTACGGTCACAATTTTCGTTTTTTATATAGCTGGGAACACCAGTTTTTCACCGACAATTTAGCAAATATATACAAATATGTGTATATATCCAACATATTTTTCTGTAGGTGTGGAATATAGATGGGTTCAATGTGCCACCATGGTGTAGTGTGTAACTTAGTATTTCATTAAATAATATTTAAGTGGGACCGAGCTTGATGTTGACATGTGAAGCAAGCAGAAGACAAGAATCCTAGAGAGTTTAGTATTTGTAGAGACTATGGACGTGTCACATTATGTGTGCAGACGTACTGGGGCCACGAGACAGGTCCATATATGGGCTGGATTTAAGTGACCCGTTTGGGTGGCGGTTTTTTGTCTGGCCTGTATCCAGACTGTCAGCTGGGCCGGGGAAATAAGGAGCCCAACGGTTTTTTTGTCCGCCCCGTGTCCGGACTGACAACTCGGAGAGGGAAATAAGGGGCCCAGTTGAAGATGCTCTAAGGCCGAGCAACAAAATTGAATATTGGGCACATAGTAGAGCAAATCAGATGGCCCATGTACTTAGAAAATAAATGTTATAGGAAAAGCTTATAGAAAATAAACATTGGAACATGTAATATATTTTTTTTGAGAAAGAACATGTAAAGTTTAGGCACACCTGACCTGAACAGATCTCTTCCTTGCCCTTCTTCCTCTTCTTCTCCGCCCAACCCGACCGACCCACCGCTCTAACCTCCCTCCACCGCCGTGCCCTAGAGCTGCAGCGGTGCTTCAGCTTAGGGCATCACCGTCGGCGCCTCGCCTCGCCCCGCGCACCTCGACTCCTCCGCCTCTCGCGCCGCCACCGCCCTCCCCATCGCGGTATCTCGTCCCCGCTGACCGTCCCCAATCTTGGACATAGGATTTTGAGGTACGAGGTTTTGCCTTTTCCCCACCATCCAGTGACTAATCTCTGCACCATCTACACTCAAACCCTAGCAGCACGGCGCATGCTAAATGCGTGTGGGTAGCGAAATTAAAATAATTCTCTGTTTGGTACCATGCTCATGGACCAAATTTCTTACCTCAGTTTTGCCCCTGATTGCGTTAATCCAGGTACCCTACCCCAATGCGTTGATTTCTGCCGGAGCGGATGGCCAACACCCGGTCAGGAGGGGCGAACGACGATGGAGCAGCGGACGCTGCTGCTGGTGCTGGTCCCAGCAAAAGGAAGGCCAGTGCCGCTGCGAAAGCAAAGGACTCCAGTTCTGCCGCGACTTCTAGCTCATACGCCACTGCAAGGGAGTCCAGGAGCTCGTCTGCGCGCGAAACAAGCGATACAAGCGAGCAGCAGCCAAACCTCAGGAGGTCGAATCGAGAAACAAGGGGAAAGAATCCTTATTTGAAAGGCGCTGCCAGTCCTGCCTCTGCGCCGCAGAGATCTACGAGGGGCAGGAGCAGCGGCGGCACACCTGAAACCCCAGAATCTTCAGCCAAGAAGCTAAAAGGAGGGTCGACAGGGAAGGCTAGTACCACAAGAATGTCCGACAGAGCAAAGCATGCTAGCGTTTCAGCTTCTACTGCTTCCAATGATTCAAATGGGATGTCCAGTCCAGCTGCTACCCCTCAGAAAACGTCAAAAAGACAAATGGATGAACATAACTCAGCGAACAACAAGCATGATGCTACTGAGAGCGGTACCAGGCCGTCCAAGAAGCAGAAAAGGCTAAGTGCAAAGAGCTATACAAAACTCTTCAGGCCATCTTCTGAAGAAAACGAAAAATCTCCAGGTACTGGGTTTCCCTGTGATCTTAAACTCATATTTTGCTTGCCCAATCAACTAGGAATGACAGTCAGTTTAATTATCAAGTTAGTCTCCATGTTGCAAACAGCCATCTCCGAGACTTTGCTGTTTGGTGCATGTAATGTAGGTCCACCTTATTCTTATGTAGCTAATGCTGTAAAGCTTGACATGTTCTTGTGACTGGCTTGGTCAAGATGAAGTGTTATTAGCCTGCTGCGTGCTCTAAAAACATTGCATTATGACATCCCAGTCAAACACTATCATTGAAATAATTACTTAAACATTTCCATAGGCTTGTAGCTTGCTGTCTGTGATTATCAAATTCTTTCCGTTCTAATGCGTGCTCTAAAAACATTGCATTATGACATCCCAGTCAAACACTCTCGTCGAAATAATTACTTAAACATTTCCATAGGCTTGTAGCTTGCTGTCTGTGATTATCAAATTCTTTCCGTTCTAACGCCTTCATCTCTTTATGTATCTGCGGCGATGTATTCCCTTCTATTACTCTCAAAGCCGATGAAGGAAATGTTTCCAAGGTGCACATGGAAGACAGTGGCTCTCTTTTGGGGTATGAAGAAAGTGGCGGACAAGAAAAAGATAACCAGGCAGGCTATACTTCTGGCAGTTGTGAAGCTTCCAAGGTGAAACTGGAGACGCATATGACTACTGATCTGTGCTCACAAAATAATGTTGATGAAAGCAGTCCTGCAAGGGAAGAGCCAACCGATGGCTATTCAAAGTAGTTCTCTAAAGCTTGCACAAATGATTATTTTAATTAGCTACATCGATGCTACCTTCATGTCACTCGGCAGGCATTTGGTAGCTTAACTGATTCCGTTATCACCTCTTGCTTTGCAGCAAAAGTTCTGTACCAGAGCCACAAAGTAGTCCTAACTCCACTATTCATTCCGAAGAGGTACACTGTAATGTTCTCACAACAACTTCCTACGCCACTCGAGTGTCAGTTCATCTTTCTGTTTTGGTGGGATAGAATTACTAATTGGCATATAATGTTCTTGGGATCCTGCTCTAGGCCAGCAAGGCAATTGAAGAACGTATTTCCATTGAGATTCAAGAGGCTTGTACTTCCAAGCAAGCTGAAGTTACCCGATATGATGAAACCGATTGCAAAAAGCACATGTGTGATGTTTGCAGAACTACGGAAACCCAGGAATTCTGAAGTAAGTAAAGAGACATTATAATATATCCCACTCATTCTTTTGGTTGTCAGCTCTTTTTGATAACGAAACAATGGAAATAGGGCTCTAGCGTCAAAACGGAACATGATCGTGCAACATTTTTGTAGCAGCCTGAGCAAGTACATGAAATAACAAACAATTGATTTTACATTTTAGTAAGAAGAGGGAGGGGCCTTGAGCAAGTATTAGGTGCAATAACATGAACTATTAGGGGAGGAGTCGCAGGTGTAATAGCAAGTATGAGGTGTAATAACATGTAGTTGTGAACTACGTGTAGTTATATTTGACGCTAGAAAACATGTAGTTCCTTTTCTTTATCCTGCAATGGTCTCTAAACTACTGTCGAAAGGGTAAGAGGGATCTTGAGCAAGTATTAGGTGTAACAACATGAAAAAGTTCATATGTATACTCTACCTAGTTGGCAGTGAATGGTGATGGGCTCTAGGGCATGAGGTGTGTCTGTGTGTTTGGTTGGTGGTGGTTGTGGGGGGGGGGGGGGGGGGGGGGGGGGTTGGGGTGGGGGGGGGGGGGGGGAGGAGGACAGATGGCTGTTGGACATGACTGAATGAGGCTGGGGTAAATGGGGGGGGGGGGGGGGGGGGGGGGGAGGAGGACAGATGGCTGTTGGACATGACTGAATGAGTGGGGCATGTTGTAAGGTTTGAATATCTAAGCCTCTTTTTGCCAATTTTGTAACAGGTCTTGTGATAGAAATGGCTGTAAAAGGAAGTACCATCTTTCTTGTTTGGGTCTTCCCTTGGAATGTGTCTCTCCTGGTATATGGCTGTGCAGTATATGCACTAAAGAGAGACTCCTGTCTGGTGTATATTCAGTCAGTGAGGAAATTGAATCTTTGTGGGATGTCAAGGAGGGTATGCTTAACATGAATCACCTATCCCTTCCATCTTGAATTATCTCGTTTGTCTATTAACACCATTGCTTTTCCACTCTAGAAGTGCAGAATTGCAAGCAATATTTTGTGAAGTACAAGAATTTAGCTCATGTACATAATCGGTGGATCCCAGAAAGTGATATATTGATAGCACCCAGGAGGTCATAATCTCGTCTCTAAATTTAGTAAGAAAATTCAAAAAGAAAAGGTTGTTACTCTTGTGATATTTATGTTTGTAAGAGGGAGCTGCTAGCTCTGCTGAAGAGCTAAAGTATGTCTGCTGATGTGTTCCTTTTTAATGTGGTTTCTTAGACAATAATGTGGAGGCAGGAATGGGTGGAACCATGCCGCCTGTTGAAGAAACGATCACTTATGCCTCCAAAAGAAGCTGAAGATTTTTTTCATTCTGTTGGTAATAAATTGGTATTTTGTAATGTTGAATGGCTAGTAAAATGGAAGGATCTGGGCTATGAGCATGTGACATGGGAGCTCGAGACTTCTTCATTTTTGTGTACGCTGAGGCTGATAAACTCAAGAGAAGCTATGAGACCCACCGGGAGGCTGCAAGAAAAGCTTCTGACACTGCAAAAATAAACAAGGTATACTTAGAGGGTAGTTATGCATATTAACTGGCGTACCATTACTTTATATATACAAGAAGGACTATGCTAGTAACCTAATCATTTTGACTTTTTGGCTATATATGCACAATTTTCACATAACTCTGTTATAGCCCACTTGACATAACTTTTGTAAAATCTAACCCTGACAACATAAAATTTATTTGGTGAATCTTCTATTCACTGGCTTTATGTTATCAAAATGGCTTTTCATGACTATTGATAATTCAGAAGTTAAAATTGTAACATTTGTATTCACTGTTGAAATCCTTAGAATTTAATTTCTATACAGTATCTGATTGGCCTTATGCGTATCCTTCTATTTGCCACTTATGTACTTTCAATGGGTATAATCCATTCTTTCAACGGATGCAATTCTGAATTAAGTGTTGTTTTCGTTTGCACCCTACACCTTTTGTGATTTCATATCACCATTCGTGGATGGCGATACGAATACTATCTGACAAAAACAAGAATCTTTGAATATGGTGTGTACATGTGTATTTAGATGAGAATATTGAGAGAGCTTCTGGCCTTGTAGTTACCATGCTCTAACCTAAATGTGAGTAACCATATCAAATATAGCCAAGATGAGAATATTGAGAGCTTCTGGCCTTGTAGTTACCATGCTCTAAACCTAAATGTGAGTAACCATATCAAATATAGCCACTGGACACGACACTATAAATCACTAGATTACAACTTATACTATGCACTATCCACAGAACATGTCACCAAGTTGTGTGGATGAGGCAGATGCGTTTGGAAGGGAAAGAGAGGGGATTGAGAGAGCCGGCAGCGCACAGGAATGATGGACGAGGAGGCGATAACATTTGGAGGTAGATGAGTCCTGGGGTCAGTAACATTGTATTTGCATTGGGCTACTATGTCTCACTTCAAGTTGTTTTTGACTGGGAACTATTGACGGAATGTCGGTAATTCCGTTCATTTTCCAGAATAAAATCTCCCGATGCTTCTATATACCTGTATGGTCCCTAAGCGGAGTACATAATTGCATTTAGTTTTTTATTACGATGCAACTGGAGGCCCTAAAACTATTTCTGGCGTGTCCAGTTAGCCCCATGAATATAAAAATGCACATATGGGTGCTATAAGCGCAATTACCACACGCTAAAAATGCACATATGGGCTGGAGCGCCGGCGAGCAGCGAAGGATGACGGGAAGGAGGGACATGGTTGGGCACGGTAGTGGTGGTACGGCTGCAGAAGAGCTTTGAGATTGAAACAATCGCAGATGTGAAAGCAGTGGTGGAGGTATTTCATCGGAATGGACAAAAACCCGGAAATTCGCCAATACGGTAAATGTGAACGCCGACTGCCATCTCATGACCTAGAGAAGCAGCCCGGCACGTGCAGCTCCTTGGTGTCACACCTCCACACGGTTGTGGTGACCAGCTATGTCGAACTGGTCGGCGACGATGGTGGAGATGCATCATCATGCTGAGTGGGAATGAAGACCTAATGGGGTTGTTTTACAAATATTATCCGGTTATCCTACGTGGGTTGCCATACGAACTTAGCGGTTGTTCCAAGCGCTACAGGATTCAGTCCGAGGGGGTTTGGGCTCAATGGAACCTCTTATGAATAGCTTATTGCACTTTTAGGACTCATTTATGCAGTTTATAAGTGCTAGAACTAACTGTCACCCTTCAAATTGAATTAGAACCTCCGACGCGGACGTGGCGTTTGGTCCCAGGGATCATATGCTCCTGAATGAACAGTAAACCCGTAATAGTTAAAAATTCAAAGAAATCTGTTTTTTTAATTTATGTTGTACATGTTTGTGTCTTCTACATTTCTGCAAAGTTTGTGAAAAAAGGCATATGCTGTGTCGCAGATTTTTTCCTTTAAGTGTTTTTTGGAACACTCATTTTGTTCTTGCCCGCAACCCTTCTACTGAAAATTTATGTACATGTGTTGAAATTTTCTGGAGCGTTTTTTGGAGCACTCATTTATGTACGTTTTTTGGAGCACTCATTTTGTTCTTGCCCGTTTTTTGGAGCGTTTTTTTGGAGCACTCATTTTGTTCTTGTGTGAGCAGGGGACCATGGATATGTACATGTGTTGAAACTTTCACTTCTTATTTGGCATTTGGAATGCCCTTTTTATTTAGGCAGGAGCACAATGTCAAGGAGCTGTTTGAATTACCCTCCGATTCATTACTCCTAATTTTCATGCTTGTACCTTATCATTCTGGCATTTTGTGTTAATTTGGGTAGGATAAGGGTTCAAACTCCAAAGGCCTAGGATAGGGGGACTTGCCCTCATCTGGCTGTGACAGGGCCTAATCCTTGTCGTCGTGGCGGGGCTTTGAGAACTCACATAAAAAATTCTGAAATCTGCACTTAAACTGTATTGCGCTTTAAACTCAAGAATTTCTAGTGAAATTAAACCATGTCTCTGGTCTTTACAGGTTAAGCAAAGTCCATTTCAGAAACTTCTGAAGCTGCCAGATGGGTACCCTCCTGGTTTAGATAACGTTCATTTGAGTTCGCTTAATCAGCTCCGGGAGTTCTGGCACAGTTCTCATGGCGCTATCTTAGTCGATGATAAGGTATATCTATATCGTAATATATCAGAACCTGGCCCCAAAAATATATTTCTTGTGTATCTTCTACATAAGTTCTCACTTCCAAGTAAAAACATAAGCTCTCACTGAAAATGTGGTCTTTTTGCCATTGGCCCAACTGAATTCTATTTTCTTTTTTGCACTGGACTGAATATTAGTTAGGGTAGGGTAATTTGCCTTCAGTTTTCTGACCCGAACATATGCAGAAGTAAAATTTTCATCTGTAAACTACAAAACTGTTTCAATTGCCAATTCGGACTATTGACTAGTGAAGTTTTCAAGCGGTTTTAGAGTTAAACCCAGTTCAGGATTGAAAAGTTATCCCTTGAAGTTTAACAATTGAACTCATCTATTGTACAGGAGCGTGTAATTAAGACCATTCTTTTCGCTATGTCCATATTGCCTGATGTCTGCCGTCCACTTCTCATTGTCTCCACTTCTGCTTCTCTCGCATTGTGGGAGGCTAAGTTCAATCGATTGGCACCATCCATCAATGTAGTTGCTTATAATGGGGAGAAAGACGTTCGCAAAACAATTCAAGATTTGGAGTTCTATGAGAAGGGTTCTGTGATGTTGCAAGTTCTCTTGTCCCACCCTGATGCTGTCATAGAGGTAATAGTACTATGCTACTCTCTCATGTAGCCTACTGTAAAGGCACGGCAAAATAAATCTGTTTCTTACTTGCTTGAACATTATGCAGTCCTGAAACTTAGCAATCATGTTTATGTATAGATAAAACTTTTGCTTTCCTTTACTTTTTCCACAATAACACAGGACATCGAAACCATGAAATGCATTGGTTGGGAGGCGGTCATAGTTGATGATTGTCAAAGCTCAAGAGTTCTAAAATGCCTCGAACAATTTAAGTGTCTTCGCACTGATTTTAGGATGGCTCTCTTGAGTTCTCCACTTAAGGTGCTGTCAACAATTTTTCACCCTGTAAAATATCTGTTCCATAATAAAGCCGTGTTAACTCTGGTTGTTTTGCAGGAAAATATTCTTGATTACATCAACTTGCTATCTTTCCTCAACTCTGAAGGAAATGATATTTCTAGCATTCCAAATGTTGATTTATCTATTGACACGCCTGGTACCATAGCGATGCTGAAATCAAAACTCACACTTCATGTTGCACTTGAGCAGAAAGGGGACTCGTCAAAATTTGTGGAGTATTGGGTTCCTGCTCGCCTTTCACAGGTGCAGCTGGAAATTTACTGTCATACCTTACTATCAAACTCACCAGCGCTTCAATCACATTCAAAAACTGATAGTGTTGGCGCTCTTCGCGACATTCTTGTGTCCCTCCGGAAGGTTAGCTTTTGATATTTATGAGCATGTGTGGCACTTTTTTATTTTCACAGTACGGCATTAGCTGGAATCTATAACGATACTCATTGTGCATAGCACTGTCTTGATGATCTTACCATGCAACAGTGCTGTGACCACCCTTATCTAGTAGATGGAACGCTGCAAGTTTCACTTATCAAGGGCCACCCAGTAACTGATATCCTAGATATTGGAGTGCATGCAAGTGGGAAGCTACTGCTTCTTGACAAAATGCTCCGAGAAATCAGGAAAAAAGGGCAGAGAGTTGTTATTCTTTCCCAGGTGAGCTTTTTGTGATACCACGTCTGAAATAAGATCGTCTTACTTTCAGTATTTAGCACAGTTTATGCATAGTCTCTAATGGACATTCATTACTACTTTTATCCAAAGAGTTTGCAATCTTTAGTATTTTTACCTTTCTGAAGGATGCATTGATTTATTTTTCGCAACTCAAGCATGCATTGATGATTTTCTTCACTTCACACACAAGGAAAAGTTTCAAGCTATCTTTGCTCTTTGGTGTGCACATTATGTCAAATCGTGGAGTATATGACATTTTGGACGCCTGACTTGCCTCAGTTGCAAAACCAGGAGGTGCATAAAGACTCGTGATATTCTCTGTAGTACAGTTATGCACATAAGAACTGAGCCACGGAGCTATTAGACATTGTTTATCGTATAAACCATAGCTACCGAATTTGCTAGAATGAGCTCCTTACCCTGATCCGGTTGATCGATCTAGATCAGGGTTCGAGATTGCTCAGATTGGTCAGAGTTTGCAGTCCGAGTCATCGATCTGTAAACAGAAAAGAAAATGTTCGCCCCAGGCGAAGACCATGCGCATGAGAACAGGGACGGTGGGGAAGAACTGGTGGACGGCCCGTCGTTTTTCGCGCAATAGCAGCTCCTTCTGCTTGCTATGTAGTATGTACGCAAGCACGGAGGAGAGGCTCATCTCTACCTTCAGGAGCATGAGCAGGAGGGCTTATAGTAGCCTATTTCAAATAGGAAATAGCAGCTCCTACATAGCGAACTGGATATTTAGGATGTTGTGAAGTGCGAACCTCGAGTTCAAATTGCAAATCTAGTAACCACCCTATTTGTATCTATTTAGTGATCACTCCACTAGTTTCTTTGATTCCACTCGGTGATGGTTTAAACACCAAGAGAACTCTTGAGTGGCAGCACATTTGGCACTTTGCGGTCTCCAATGATGAATCCTGCATCCTTTGAAGCAAGGGGGTCCATCTTCTCTTCGTGGTCTTCAGATGCACCTTTAGTGTCCAACTGTTGGAACGAACTTAGCATAGTGGGGGGCGAGCGATGGGTGTCAAAGACATGTTGCTGCTGGTTTCTCTGGGAATATATTCTTAGACATCTTCGCTATGGCTTGCTGGATTATCTTGAAACAATTGAACACATGGATTTTGGACAATATAGCCCCTAGTGTTCGCGCTCATCCTGAAAGAAGTTCCATGTTCAATCCTTTAGATTTATTAAGGAGGCGTCTCTAACCCTCTTCAGGGGCTCGGTTGACAGTTGCTTCCTTTTGCTCTTTTTGACATATAAGTCTATGAATGCATGGTTACTCCTGCAGAAAACTCACACATCTGCACTTAATGCACATATTTAATTTGCGTTTTGAATGAAGAGAAGACATGTTCTAACATGTTGTACATGTGTTTGTTTTCAAGCATGGTTGTGTGAAACCATTTTTCCTTTTTAGTTATTGACATGTATTTCCCTTATTTAGCTCATTGTTTGGAGACTGGAGATTTGATTATCATTGTTAGAATTCAATATGATGATCTTCTGTGCTTTCGATTGTTGATCAGTCCAATATGATGTTACTTTCTTCGTTGTGCAGTCTGGTGGTGGAGCTCGCAACCCAATGGGTGACATTTTGATGATTTTGTCCGTCAAAGATTTGGTTTTGAGTCATATGAACGCCTGGAGCATGGTTTGCATGAGAAAAAAAAACAGAGTGCAATGAGTATGTTCAATGACAAGACTAAGGGCCGTTTTATTTTCTTGATTGATAGCCGTGCATGTGCCCGAAGCATTAAATTATCATCGGTTGATATCATCATATATAGTAGTGATTGGAATCCTGCAAATGACTTGAGAGTCCTCAAGAAGATCAGCATAGAGTCACAATCTGAACATGTGCCCATTTTTCGTCTGTATTCTTCTTGTACGGTGGAGGAAAAGGCTCTTATACTTGCAAAGCATGAACATACTGTTGATAGCAATATCCAGAATATGAGTCCTATACTGAGCCATTCTCTTCTTAGTTGGGGTGCATCATTTCTCTTCAGTAGACTCGAGGAGCTCAAAAAAAGTTCTCTCCTAAGTAAAGATTCTGATGCTGAAAAACTGTTCATAGACAAAGTAATTTTGGAGTACTTAACAAAGTTATCCACTGAAGTTGATGCCAGCGCTAAAATGAACAATGCAGCCATATCACAAGCTCATCTGTGTGGTCCTTCTTATTCTAGTGATAGTGCTGTAGTAGGTGAGAGAGAGGGTATGTCTGCACCTGATGGTGATCTGCCAAAGTTCTGTGCTTTCTGGTTGAATTTGCTAGGTGGAAGTCTCCTCGATGGCAATATATAACTGAGCCAGGACAAAGATGTCGTAGAAAGATACAAAACATGGAAGAAGGGAAAATGCCTGACAATGAAACTGATGAAGCCAGTATGAAACGTAGAAAAATTGCTGAAACCTTGGATTCATCTGCGAATGTTGTAGCTGGCAGAGACAAGAACTCCATTTCCCATGAAACCAAGATGACATCTAGTTCTCAGAAAATATCAGTTGATGACACATGGCAGGAACAAGGTATCACTCTGTAACAGTAATTAACAGATCTTCTTCGGTGTGAATAATGCATTCGTCTAATTCGTCCATTTGGTAGGAGTGGAAAACCTTCAGGGAACACAAAAAGGTCTTCACGGCCAATTGAAGCCAGAGCTATCAAAGCTATATAAATTGTTGGAACTACCGGTATGGCTAAACATAATAGCTCACTGTTCTCTCTATGTTTGTTTTTTTCTTAATTTACTAATTTTGGTGAAATATTCAAGGCCACTACTAGTAGCGAATATTTCTGTGCTCTCAAAGAAGCATTTGCTTTAATTGTTTTGGTGTCACACGCACCTGGTTATAGTTTCTTGCCAAGTTGGACCTCTAGTTTTAGTCTTTAAAGCTTGCTTTAGTTCATAATGTTCAATGCATTGATGGTTAGTACTAGTAGTCACGACTGACTAATTTGATTTTACTACAATGTGCTTTCAGTACCATATTAGCATCTCCAGTGTTGGTGCTGGGCTGCTGGCATTGCTCCAGATTAATTGCTGGCATTATTAATTTGATTTTACTACAATGTGCTTTGATTTTTTCCTCAGACACTTACGATTGTTTTTAGGAGCATTGAACTTCATTATTCTGTCATCTTGGTTTTCACCTTTTGGTAGTGTTATGTATTTAATATATTCGTCAAAAAGTAGTATCATCAGTTTGGCAGCATTGTAATTGCTGTAAGAAAGATACTAAGAACCAAATACATCCTCAAGAGAAGTAAATTTTTGGTTCTTTGGAACTGATCAGCAATCATAAACTGCTCAAACCAAAGAGAGCAGTATTCCGAATGGTTGCTACATGATGTGTAGTAAATACATAGATAATAAGCTAGAAAAAGGAGTTGAACATACCATTTCAGCGAATCAAAAATTCCTGAATCGACATGATTTCAGATACCCATCATTTTGGTATCTGAGCTGATTGTATTCTCTGATTGAATGGTCACATTGTGTAGGGGAATGTTATATGCTTATGCGAGGAACTTCTTGAGTATACATTGAAGAATCACCAAGTCAGTCAGGAGCCAAAGGGCATATTGCATGCATTCAACATTGCACTGGTTAGAGAAGAACCTCCTGTAATTCTTTTACTTCAGGTTCAGTGTTCAATGCCACTGTTCTTTCTCATGAATGTTCTCCTTCTTTTCATGCTTTACTTCAGTGCTGGCGTGCTGCTTCTCTCTTAAAGCATAAGGTTAATCGTAGAGAATCACTGACGCTTGCTGCAAAACACCTGAACTATGAGTGCAATGAAGATCTCGCTGAGTTTGTTTATGAGAAGCTAAGGATCCTAAAGAAGAAGTTTGCACGTAGAATAGGCGAAACAAGCAAGCATTATCAATCAACTTCAGTAAAGAACATGTCACCAAACCAGCTGGAGACCTCAACTAAATTGGGAAATGACGAATCAATCCTTAATCATGTTGATGGCAATGCACAAAACGGATCAAATCAAGAGGATCCACATGATTTATTAATCGAGGCGATTATACCAAGAGAGGAACTTTCGTCTGTTCCAGAATTTCACGAAAAACATTTGTCGAAAGATGTACTTCTTAACAGAATCACGGAGAAAAAGATTAATTTAGTTAACATGGTTTTCTCCTTAAGAGAAAAGAATATCCATGATAAACAAGCAAACGAGGTCGCACTGTTCGACATGAACAGGCAGAATGGAGTGTTGAAACTGAGAGAAGCATGCAAAATAGTTGTGGAACATCTTCGTAGGTCTCACGCTGGCCCAGATGACAGAGATGCTAAAATAAAGCTAATAGTTGAATGGTTCACTATGCTCCTATATGCGTTTCTGGAGCACATCAGGTACCAGCGTGAGAAGCTTGACTTGCAGCAATCAGCATTGTGGGCAAATGAATTGCACTTGAAGCGAAATATCTTCAGGAAGCGAAACTTGGCCAACTAGATCATACTTTTGATCAAGACATTTCTTTACCAGATTCAGGTTTTGTTATGGAGGAATTCGACCACTTTAGTTGTTGTGTTGATACCGCTACTTTGGCAAACTGTCCGCAGTCTTTGGATCATACCTCTGCAATGGAAATTACATTGGTCCGAAATGTGATTCCATCTGAAGTTATCAATGCAGGAACAGCGAGAAATGTATCCGCTCAGATTTTTATCCAGACTGAAAGAAGGCAAGAATCAGAAGATGATGGCTTAACAGAGAACACGATCAACAGCAGTTCTGATTGCATTGAATCCTCACAAGGAGGGGCGTCTCTGGCTGTTCAAGACACATCTGTTCAACACAAATTTATTTCTAGTCCAGCAATTGACAGTTGCATTAATCAGGTATGGCATGGATTATTGCACATACCTGCAAAATGGTTTTTCTTGCTTGTAGAATATTCTTTTTGTGATACTATGAGGTCTTATATTTAGTTCTTGGAGTGATGTCACATTCTATAGCTTTATAAATTTATCCATGTAGGAGTGTAGGACCTGTCAACTTAACATTTGTTTTACGGAAAACTGCCACATAATTTGCTGTCATTGTTCTTCATATGGAAGTCTGACATATTGAAGCTTTGGTTCAGTTTTCATGATATGTTTTATGGTTTGTAGATTACTCATTTAAGTTTCTCTGTGATATAGCATTTAGGATGTGTTTTAACCCTTTCTACATACCAATACGAAGATAGTTGCTTGCTCATCATGGACCGTGCAACATATGCATAGAAGGTAGAACCTTATGTAGATGCCACCTCTTGTACCGAACACTCGTTTGAGCCTCATTGTGCCCGTCTACTTGAATGTTCTTCCAAATAGTGGACATCCCAGTTGATGCATCTTGCACTTCATGTTTCTGTTAGTTGGTGCATGTTTTAATTCATGGTACTTCATTACGTATGGTTGCATTAGTATTCCTTTTGGTCATTTTTATTGTATCCATTATGATAACTAGAATAACAACTAATCATATGTACTGGTAACATATATCAGGATTCTTCAACTGTTGACCATAGAAGCACTGAACATGTTGGGGGAGAGAATGATGTGGGTTCGCAACCATTACTGGGAGCAACCGACCATCATTTAGGAGATGCTGAAATGGAAGTTGACACCAGTAATAGAGACAGTACTCTCGCAGATCCACCTCACTTAGAACCACAAACTGTGGCTCCTGTGCCTGCCCAGGCTTCCGAACAAATGTCCAAGGATGTTGAAACTCGGACAAATATTGTGATGGAGTCAACCCAATCAAGCGTAGTGCCAGCACAACTTTTGCAAAGAGAGGCAGAACAAGTAGGTCTTCCTGGTGAAGCACCAGCTCAGATATTGCACCTTGAAATGCAACCATCAGTGTGTAGGGAAGTTGATACTCAGACAGATCTGATAATTCAGTCAGCCCAACAAAGTATGGTGCCAGCTCAACATTCAGAAGTAGAACAAGCAGCGCTTTGTCATGTACCATCAGCTCAGCGTTTGCTATCTGGAATGCAGCCATCAGCTCCAGCATCCAGTATTCTGCTTGAAACACGTCCTGACCGGAGTCAGCAAAGTAATCAACCTGAGGATGCACCGGGCTCTTCGGCACAACTCTTTTCGGCGGCATCAATTATGTTTAATCATCCACCAGTTGGTGATGAACCATTGAAAAATGAGTTACACAGATTAAGGTCATACATTGACTCGCTTAATAAAACCCACGAACTGAAGGTTTGCTATTTCTTCTAGCTCATGTATATCTTGGTTGTGATTTTCTTATGGGAGTTTGGGATTCATCATGCTTTCCTGTTTTTTTCTTTCAATTATGGGTAGCAATCACAACTTCGGACCGAGTGTAACCTAGAGATAGAGAAGGTGAAACAGAAGTATGATTTGTTACTTCGAGAACAAGATTCCACTCATCTTCACCAAAGGAAGACACTAGATGGTTTATGTGGGAAAGTTCTCCTCAACCAGTCACTAGCTGAAGATTTTCGGGCTAAATTTATATCTCTTCTGCACCACAAGGTATTGACTATAAGCAATCACATCTGATGTCCACCAAAACCTATTGCTGACACTATTAGTGTTAGGTTGAAACATCCGTATGTTCCAAATTTCTATTTAAACTAATTTTTGCTTATTGCATAATATTTGCATTCAAGTGACCAGAATTGTATTTTTTTAGTTCTCCAGCGTTCGGAGTTAGGGTTATTATGTGTATGCCTTTTTTGTTTGATTGACATAATTACTGTTGCATATGGTATCTTAGTTCCGATGTTGTACGCATGCGTGTCATGCCATTCATAGCATTGGATAGGTTTGTAGTACTCCCTCCGTTTATAAATATAATATGTTTTAGGTTTTGTCCACATTCACATCTACACAAATGTATATAGACATGTTTTAGTGTGTATGTTCACTCGTTTTAGTGTGCATGTAGACAACATTTGTAACACCTAAAACATCTTATATTTTAAAACAGAGGGAGTAGGTGTTAGTTAAATTGATTCTTAAATTTTATTGTTTACATCTTCTGATGCTCATATCTGATCTGCAGGAAGAGCCCAGAGCCCTCCGAATCACCAGATACCCCAGGTTCCTCATCAAATCCCTACGAGGCCTTCAGCGGTGGCGTCGACTGCATCACAAACTGCGCCGTCAGCAGCTGGTCGACCTCCAGTACCGATACATCATGTTCAACAATTTCAGATCGATCGACCATCACCATCGTCCACTGCATCACAAACTGCGCCGTCGGCAGCTGGTCGACCACCAGTACTGATACATCATGTTCAACAATTTCAGGTCGATCGACCATCACCATCATCATCGCAGGTGTCTCGTTCATCATCACCATCTTCACAAGCGCTCCGACCTCGTCCGTCCATACCGAGCAACATCGTCAGATCGACATCAGTCCCTTTCAGTCACACGCCAGTTCTGCCACGGGGAAGCTATGGAGCTCAGAGTGAGCTGGCACGTGCACCTGCTCCTCATCTTCAGCGCAGGTTGCGTCCACATGTCCATTCTATGCCCCCTGCAAATCAGCAGCCTCTTCCAACTAGGCTGGAGGGCAGCACATCTGCGAGGGTACAGTCGATCCCTGTGACTCCTGTAAATATAAGACAGTCATCACCATCAAGCTCGCACCCAAGTTCGAATCCGACTGTACCAGCACCCTTGGGCCCATCAAATTCACACCAGGTTTCGCCAAGTTCACATCCAACACGGCTGCCAGTACCAGTATCTTCAGTTCCAGATCCAGCTCCGCAGTTATCATCACCACCAGGTTTTGCCAGAGTGTCTAACGTGTCGTTGGCGACATCGGCTGTGCTGCCAAGTAGGAAAGCTGGGCCTTCTGCATCAGGCACGCCGCAGTCAGATTCTGACTCCGTATCGTTGGATGAATGGCTTACAGGCACTCTTGGGTTGAGCGGTGACCCCAAGGTTCAGCGGCTCCTAAAGATGTGGTATGCTTGTCTGATGATGAATGAAGGCAACGGAGGAGGGAGGGAGTAGAGTAATTAGAGTTAGCCCCGCTGAACAATCTGACCCGGAACGGCCTATTAACCCATTGATCTGGCCATGTTCCCATGCTGTTTGTGCAACCCTGTCCTGTAAGTGCATGGTAGTGACGGTCAACAAACCGCTGTAGGTTTAATATGTACGTGCATGGTGCACATGACGTCATGACTGCTCTGTATTCATATAAAAAAAAAAAAGACTGCTCTGTATTGGTCTTGTTTGTCTGTTGATGAAGCAAGCCTGGTGCTAATGTACATGCCATGTTAGTAGTGTGATCGCAACTTTTGGGTTCCTGGTTTTGCCATTGGCACAAGCACCTGAATGACCATAGCTGGCCATTTGCGCGATGGCGTCGATCACTCGTGTATGTGCTCTAGTGACGTAAGTTGTGCTGATGAAAGATATAAAGTTTCACAGGACTTGAACTAGGCTACGTTTCGTGAATAAAACCCTACCAACTGTGTATTGGGTATTAGAAAAATTCGCCATATGAACTGCTAGTATTTTGGTTTCGAAGGACTAGTCGTAGTTAAGGAAGCGATGCATGATTCGGACTGATCATAAAACAAGTTTCTCATTTCGAACGATGTGGACTTTGTATAATCCAAAACTCAAATATCGTCGCCTTATCGTGTCAGAACTGAGGGGCGAAATAAAATGTGCAACCTGCAGACCAGATGAGCCACACCTAGCGACCCATAGCCACTAGCCCACTACTAATCGTGTTTTTTCGGGGATTATATTGTCTTGGACGAACAAAACAAATCATTTGGAAGCATTCAACAAATAAAAAAACATTTTTGTTTACATTATGCACGTTTGTATCTTTTACATACCTGCAGTTTTACATTATTCCCTCCATCCCTGTTTCATAAGGGAAAGGAAGAAATACACACGAGCCAACTTGATAATTTTTGGCATTATCATAACCAAGAATTATTCTGAATTTTTCTACCTAAGCCGTATGAAGATGCTGAAACCTTAGATATACAACCCGGTGGCGCCGATGGTGATGCGGTGGCTGGTCTTCCTCCGGCGGCGGCGACGACGTCGACCGAGCTTCTCCTGCCCGACGATGTGGAAGACGGCATGCGCGAGCCTGCGCGTCCACCGCCGCACTTAGGGGTTTGTCGGCACCGGGCTCGCTTACCTGAAACGCCGCCTACCCGGCGGCCACCTTCTCGTCGGTGTCCTCCACCCACTTCAACGCTAGCGCCATGTCATCGACGAGGACGTCAAGGCTGCAGGTGCGGGTGCGGCCGCCTCAGGTGACGCGACACTCGCCAGCCGGAATCGACGGCAGATCATCCGGAAGGCAAGTCGTCCTCCTCCGGATGCATCCCAGGTTGCTCGCCGGAGCTGGTGCTGGGTCGCGTCAGTGCTGGGTGCGGCGGAGGGGTGGGGTATTGGTACCGAATTGGGCAGAAGGCACGGCTATATAATGGACGAGGCGCCGCTTATCCGGTGGACTGGATAAAAATTGCTGGCACGATAACTTTTTTTGTTTCTGATGGGCCGAAAAAACGGCCCGTACCACAAATCGGCTGGACTTTTCTAGGCCGAATTGGTTATCTGCTAGAATTGCTCTTAGGCATCGGGACATCCCCTCGTGAGTTGTGGCGCATACTTATCTAGACCCGATTGTGCCACATTGGCATGCCAAATAGCGCTCTCTAAGACCTTGTTTGGTACTAGTGTATTTTACGGGATTGGTGAAAATAATCCTCTAGTGTATTGGGTGAAACACCAAACTTTACACAATCCCTTAGAGGGATTCAATTCACTAGGTAGGGGTAGTTTATTGGGTATTGAGCAAAATGCACTAGAATTTCGGGATTTGTGAGAAAATGTGGGGATAATACTGTACCTGCACGTTTGTTTGCCCGTACCACAAATCGGCTGTACTTTTCTGGGCCGAATCGGGTATCTGCTAGAATTGCTCTTAGGCATCGGCATCCCCTCGTGAGTTGTGGCGCATACTATCTAGACCCGATTGTGCCACATTGGCACGCCAAATAGTGCTCCCTAAGGACTTGTTTGGTACCAGTGTATTTTACTGGATTGGTGAAAATAATTCTCTAGTGTATTGGGTGAAACACCAAACTTTACACAATCCTTAGGGGATTCAATCCACTAGGTAGGGGTAGTTTATTGGATATTGAGCAAAATGCACTAGAGTTTCGGGATTTGTGAGGAAATGTGAGGATAATACTGTACCTGTCCAATACACTAGAAATAAATTATGTTTTAAAATATGTGGAGATTCCAGGGGTTTGACCAGAATAAATCCCACCAATTCCCTAAAATACACTATCTCTATCTCTTCTCTACTATATAATATGGCTTCAGGTGATGGTTGATATGTTTTTTAAACTTCCGATTCTACCCCTATGTTTTGAGAGATAATACCGTACTGCCACTACCGAGTGAATATAACTCGTTTCGTCTCTTCTTTGACCGAACGACCACCCACCTTATTCCCTCCCTGAATCCCGGATGAGATCGGCCCAACGGCGCCGGCCATGGCGTCCTCCTCCGCGGTGCTCGTCATGGAGCGGTTGTCTTGTTCCTCTTCCTCGCACGCGCCGCGCTAGCCTCCATGCTAGCGCTCCTCGCAGCGGCCGCCCTAGCTGTCGAGCTTGCGGTAGACCGCCTCGCCTCCGTACCTTACTCTGGCGTGGCCTCGCGGACCCGCTGCGACTGCCTTGGCGGAAGAGCTCGCACTGGAACTCTCTGTCTCCACCCCTGGAGCAGGTGCGAGAAGACGCCATCTTCGCCACAGAGGCTGCACAGGTCTGATACGATGCCTTGGCGGTCGAGCTCGCACTGCCGCTCCGGCCATAGCGCGCCGAGTCTCTCCGGTCCCTGCCACAAGTCTGCCTTCTTACAACGAAGAAGGCTCTGTCGACGAGAGGCGGCAGGCAGCAGTGCCGTGTCCGCCGGCATCCAACCATCCAAGGCTCGATGATCCAGCTATGAACCATGCTCCACTCCCTAGGCAGAAGTAGCACATGACGCCGTGTCGTCTCCTCCCACCGCTTTCTGCTCCGTGGGTTCTAGGGCTGCCGCGCAGGCTCGACGCAACTCTGTATCGCCAGCTCTCGACTTCTCTCTCTTCGCCGCCCTGGCTCGCGACGACCTGAGAGTGGGAGGCATGACGCAGTTGCTTCTGCTTGAGGACTACACGGAAGGGAGCAACTAGGGAACAAGAAAGAGAAGATGAAGAGAAAGGCCTGCGGATCTTGATGGAGATAACCAGAATTGTCAAGTGCAAACCAAATTGATGAGCTACTGGTAACTTCTACGTATCCCCTAGAGTGTAATGGTTGATCGATGGATAGGATTCAGAGAATTAGTACACTACTGCACGTTCTGGATAATTTGGGAATAGAGCGATAGATGTAAGAATGGATATTGGACATAGTTCAGAGATGGCACCAAAAGAATTATTGTTGAGGTTCTCAAGATTTCTAACAACAGTGAGTTTGCTCAAATCAAAGTAGTGTTACAATAATTTTTTGTCAGGTAGATCCGATATAAGATTGTCCAATGGACATAACATGTACATCAGGTTTGTGGTACGGATGCTGACGCGAAGCTGCGCATGCTGCTTGTGCAGGGCGCAAGGCCGATTGATTCTTGGGAGCCTGAGACGTGTGTTCATGTATTGATTTGTCAGAGTTGTGGGTTTTCGGAGAAGAAGCACCGACTGTATATTGTTTGGCACTTGCTGACACCAAAGATGACAGAAAAGTAAGTTAATTTCATAATCTCAATTTACTCATTAGTGATACAAAAGATTCATCAACAGATTCGTTTTTTCTATTCCCAAAAACTTTAGATAGCAAGATAATCCTCTGAATAATTACAGGTGCTGCACCATCTCCTGAGGACATTACTGAATCAAGTGAACTAGTTAGGGCTGTCATTTGCAGAGGACATTACTGAATCAAGTGAACTAGCTAGGGTTGTTATCATCTGGATTCGGTGTGACCAACAACAATAAACCTAATACCCGGAGTGTAGAGGAGGCAACAGTTTGAGGGAGACAGTGCCCTCCTTGGTGTTTTCCTTTTTCACTGAACAAGAGCTTCAGTTTGTTGTTATACATTTCAAACATGTGAATCATCCAACTCAATATTTCCTACGATGTGTGTTGCATGTTAATGGTATGCACCTTTGGAAAGTTGATCATTGGAGTAGTTGGGTGACTGTACAAACAGGTGCAACTGTTCCAAAATTCATTCATATATTCGATAAACCATTCCTGGTCGGGGGGAGTATGATTTAATTTTCTTTAAATTCTTGATTATGTAAATATAAATTTGTGGTTATCACATTGTCTTTACATGGAGCTAAACTCACTGGTACTGCAAGTTATGTTACTTTATTATAATAGCATGTTTTTGCTTATGCAGTTTCAAACATGGGGTGAGTATTGAAAGCTTGTGCACTACACTTAAATAAGAAGATATTTGCTTAGACAATCTGATGATTCCTATTTTCACTTCGTCGCCCGTTGCAACGCACGGGTATTTTGCTAGTTAGTCTAAGGCGTGTTACTGTAGAGTATTTCCCGTACGTCAGGCGCTATGCAGAAGGGTTAAAAAGGATTAGTTCTGAATTTTCAAAACAGGGTTATTTTTGCTGAAAATTGTGTCTAGGGTTAATTTTGTGTTTTTTTAGAAGCATGTGCTCCTGGGTTTCGTTGTGAATGTCCCCGATCTTCAGACGTCCGACGGAAAGAGTCTTAAGTCCTGGATTTTTCGGGTAAACCATATTAACCTATCCTGAATCCGCAAAACCTCGCCCCCGTCTTCCTCGGTGCGCCGCCACCGCGCGCCGGCTCGATTCATCTCGCCCGGTTCCAACTGAGAGCACGATTCGGCGGCGCCATGGTGGTCTCCGCCCCTGCATCTCTTTCTGCCACCACGTCCTATCCTGCCCCGCCTCCTCCTCGGCGCGCCCCGGAGGAGAAGTCGCTCCGGCGCCGCCGCTGTCGCAACTGGCACGGATTTGGCCTCCGTTGCCGGTCCCGTCGAGATGAGGAGGTAATCACCGCGCGCATCTCCTCTTCCGGTGACAAGTTTTTGTTTATCCTAAAGCCATACGATTCCGACTAGTCTTAACTATAAGAAGATTACTTAGGCGTGTGCTGTATTTAGAAGATAAATCAAACCATTTTTCGCTGATGAAGATATACCGTTTTAGGGGAGTTTCCTTTTTGCTCCACCAAAGTGCCAACTGTATTGACGCCATGATAAAATCTTTTTTCATTGCTTCATGGTGTTTGTCATGAATATGACACTCCTTGTATTCGACTGTATTCAACAGGTTTGAGTGCTTTGATCTCCATCAGGAGTTGGTTCCTTTCGCCGAATCATGGGCTTAATTGGCAGAAGTCCGTTGTTGCAAGGAGGAAGGAGTTGGCAGCCACAGACGCAGATCACTAGGACACTTTAGTCACGCTGCAACATCGGCCGGTTTATACGCTGGGTACTGACAGCAGGGAGGAGTACCTCCATTTCCAAGTCAAAGACGCTCCTATTGAGATCCATCGCATTGACCGTGGTGGGGAAGTAACATATCATGGGCCTGGACAGGTATTTAGCTGTCAAATTTGTTGTTTGCTTATCTGAAATGGTATTTCAAATATTTGTACTTCAGATCTGGTGGTGTGTTTTTTGATTATGCTCATCAGTTTAGTTTTCTGCTCCTGGCTTGCTAACATAGAAGACTTAGATCAAAGTAAAGAATCAGCCAACTATGTTTTCCATGAATGAAGATCACGACCTTTACCAGATGCACAAGCGATTCATAGTTCTTAGTGGAAATCATCTGTTTTTGCTGAAAACTTCTGTTCTAGTATAGTTCTAGTTTGCTTTTTGTTTTACTTTCGTGCAAAAAGACTTCTGGTGATATTGGCTCTGGCACAAGACATGGGGCACAAGACTTAGGTAACAAATAGAAGCCAACGGTAAATGTCATTGCATTTGGAAGTACACAGACATTGCCCATATCAAACACCTCAAACAAACACACTTGATTTACTATGCTAAGAAAAAGTGAACATGAAAAGGAAACGGCTAATTCAAGCTCTCACCAAGCTACTTCCAGTCGCTAGCTAATCTGAAAGAGTCAACGGCTAATGTGATTCTTAAACATCTTGCAAGTCTGGCCAAATAGGCGTATAAAATATGCTAAGAAGTTCCAGCAAGTTACTAACAGGAATCGAGGATGCAGCTCTTGGCATAGCATCATGAATATTCTGCTCACCACTTGCCATATAGTTGGAGCCGGCTTTGCTTGCACCATATGCTCAAGCTAAGTTAGACCAACTCGAAAATATCACTACTTAGGTGCATGGGGAAAATTAAGTTGGTAAAATGAACAAAATCTACGTTTACTTATCTTCGTCTCCAGTTTGCACGACATGCCAGTAAAAATCTCTATCTCATAGTCGAGGGCAGATCTTTGTGGACCTACTTGAGCAGCAGATGCATTTTTCAGGTTGGATATGTGTGATTTACATAATGAAATAACCTTTGCACAATACACAACCGCGTATTCCATATTGGATCCGAACTCAAGGATGAAGCATATGCTGACGGCTGACGTTTCTAGTTCTGATCTAAGAAAATTAACAAAATCAGCATCACCTACCCAACTTATTATATCTAGACTAAACGATTTATGTAAATAAAAGTTGAAAGGTACTTGTGCAAGAATTCGTCGGGTCAAATTAATTGTAATATAGCACATGGATGCCTAGAGAGTAGAGACACATGTCTTGAAGGACAGAAGCACAAAACCTGGATTGCAAATATTCTTCTTTACACTAACTTGACAGCAATTGATAGTGTTACTACAAGACAGACGATACAGTTTAATAATCCAATAATTGTCGGGCTCAATCAAATGCTCTGAAATGGCTAGAGCTTTGAAGCATATATGTAAGGTGTAGTCTGTGATTCTGCACATAAATGTGGTCAGCATACTTATATGACCATTCGCGAATCAAATGCAGGAGTAACTAAAATAACTGCGCTACCTCTTCGCGTAGGGCCTCTACCAAAAGTAGACAAGAGTTTAACGTCAGCAAGAGCAGAACAGATTTTAACTTTCTTCATACCACTGTCAGGGCACTTATCAAGTGTTCTTCTTGCAATGTCCAACATTTTCAAGTTCAGATTAAAACCTAAAGAGAATAAAAATCGTTTTGTCACTTGAATGTTGTCAACTCAATTATACCAGTACTTACCTTGGTAAGAAATACATATGAAATGAATACAAATTACTGCAGTATTTCTATTCGTGAAAACAATAACATAAATCTCGGTAACATTAAACACTTAGACACATAAAAATATGTCAATTACCTGACTCAAATCAAGATAAGCTAATCGTTATTGTTTCAGCACGATTAATGCGATCAGTTTATCCTGATTTGAGTCGGGTCATCATATTTTTATGTGTCTAATTGTTTAGTGTTACCGAGATTTCTGTTATTGTGTTCACGAATAGAAATACTATAGTAATTTGGATTCATATTCATGTGCATTTTTTGCCGTGGTAAACACTGATATTATTGATTTGACAACAGTCAAGTAAAAAAACGTTTATTATTCCCTCTCGGGTTTTCTCTCTCAGTTTCGATCAGGCGCTGAAATTGTTGCACATTGCGAGGAGAACGTGACCTGACAATGGTATGGAGAAAGTTAAAATTTGTTGAGCTTTTGCTAACTTCAAAATCTTGTCTACTCTTCATAGAGGCCCCGTACAAATAGGTAGTGTCAGTTTTCTTAGTTACTCTGCATTTGATTGGCGAATGGTTTTATAACCATGCTGACCAGATTTATGTGCAGAATACATATAATACCCCTTACGTATCTGCTTCAAATTTCTAGCCATCTCGGAGTATTTGATTGAGCCTGACAATTGTGGGATTATCAAATTGTGTCCTCCCTTTGGTAGTAACACTATCAATTCCATGCCAAGTGGTAGTGTAAAGAAGCATATTTGCAACCCACGTTTTGTGCTTCCGTCCTTCTGTGAATGTGTCTCTAGGGTATCCATGTGCTATATTTCAATTAATTTGACCCGATGAATTTTTACACAAGTATCTTTCAATCTTCATTTACATAAATCATTAAATCGTGGTATAAATATAAGAAGTTTGGTAAGTGATGTAGATTTTGTTAATTTCCTTAAATTAGAACTAGAAACGTCAGCATATGTTTCATCTTTGATTTCTGATCCAATTATAAGACGCGGTTGTGTATTGTGCAAAGCCTATTTCATTATGTAGATCACGCATATCCAACTTGAAAAAACCCATAAAGATCTGCCCTCGACTATGAGATAGAGTTTTTTAGTGGCATGTTCTGCAAACTGGAGAAGTAAGTAAGTCAAGCTGATTATTTTTATTTTACCGACTTAGTTTCTCATATACGTAAGAAGTGACATCTTCGAGTTGGTCCAACTCAGCTTGAGCACCTGGAGCAAGCAAAGCTGGCTCCAACTTCATGGCAAGTGGTGAGTAGAATGTTCGTGATTCTATGTCAAGAGCTACATCCTCGACTCCTCTTAGTAACTTGCTAGAACTTTTTAGCATATTTGATCCCATCTTACTCGAAACAAACTGCACCATGTTTAGCGAGAGCTGCAAGATGTCTAGGAATCACATGAGCCGTTGACTCTTTTAGATCAGCGATAGGTCGTAGCTTGGTCACAGCTTGAAGTAGGCGTTGGTTATTTCATGTTGACTTTCTCTTAGCATAATAAATCAAGTGTGTCCGTTCCGTGTTTGGTATGGGCAATGTCTGTGTACTTCCAAATGGAATGACATTTACAAGTGGCTTCTATTTGTTTCCCATGTCTTGTGCCAGAGCAAGTCTTTCTGGCTTGGCATCTTTTGTTTTTGTTGCGACAAACAGTTTAATAAATGGTAAGCTTGTAGTGTGGACCTTATATAGCCTGATCTGATAAATGTCGACAAGTTGTTGCGTTGGTGAAGGAAACTGCAGGTGTAGTAATTTCAAGAATACCAGTAACATATTACTAGTATCATCATCTAGTAGTAGAATGAATCGGAACAGCAAATTGAATTAGTTAAATACTGCCTGATTTCTTAAGCTGATGCTGGTAAACATAAGAAGAAGAAAAATCAGGTGCCATTTCTTTAGATATTTAGTTAAATACTTCTTGATGGAAGGTCGTGGAGCAGAAATTCAGAAAAGATGTGCTGGTTGTTTTCGTCATAGCTTATATTGGTGTTGACGCTATCTTCAATCTGTACCGATGATTCGATGAAACATGATGCAAAACTAGAGTGCCATCAAGGAAGAGCAGGAGCTGCATTTCCTTTGCAGCAGTTCTAACGTTCACTGTGACCTGTACTGGATTAATCAGAATGCTATGTAAGGAGCAGAAACTCTTTTGATAGATATTCCTGTTTGTTTTGTCAAGAATACTCGTTTCTATATTACTTAGTTGTACTTTTCACTGAGCTGCAAGTGTCGCAGTCTTGTGGTTACTTTACCTGTATGCCTGTTATGGATGGAATTTGACCAAACTGTCTCTCTCCTAGAGCTGCCGTCTTCTTGACCATTGGTGAATCAGGTTTCAGTTAGCAAAGTATACCTCTAGTGTAGCATTAAATGTAATATATTTGAGACCACAATGTAATTTTCTGCTACACCTTTGCATTCTGAACCTGAAGCTATGTTTGAGATCATGTATACTTGTATTTTCTAAATGCTGCCTGGTTGATATCATGTTTATTTCTCGATTGCAAGTTGTCATAGATTACACGTGTGTATGATTGACCTTATGGCTTATGCATGTTTGTGATTGAGATACATCATAGTGGCAAGTCAAGCAAACAGTGGGTAATTTGAATTTGTGGGATATTCGTTCTCTGATTCTGAGAGTGCATAACATTTAACTAGTGTTGTATCAGCCACTCGCTTTGTAGTGTATTTGATATTTTGATGCTTGGCTACTACGTATCCTGATCCTTGCTCAGTTTTCTCTAAACAGAGATGCCATGTAAAGATGAAGGAAGGCTTTGGATGGTGAGTAACATGGGTCCCATCATGGAATAGCAGAGAGCTGCATTTCCTTAGTGGCAGTTCAAACTGTATTCAGTATAACTTGAACCAGATTAATTAGGATGATATGTAACTGCAGCCTGGACTCGTAGCATCAATAGATATGAGTCATATTCTTATGGTACCATAACTTTTTGTCACCGATCTTGATTAAGTGAAGAAGACTAACCGTATAATCAGCTCGCTACAGTCCTTTGTTCCACTGCTTGCCTGCATATTTTGGTTTCAGGTAGGGATGTGTAAGCTAGACAGAGGAGTTTTGGCGTGTTTTTAGTGTACCTAGTGTTTTGGGTGAAAACACTCCTCACACTCAAAACACTCGAACCCTCCCAATCCCCTTCTCCACCGAAATCCCCACCATTTTACGTTGTTTGGTACACATATTTTGCAAAGGGGTGTTTTTTCACAGACCTAGTGCACACAATTACAATATTGCCACGTTTTGATCATAAACAAAAACCTAATATTTTTTAACAGCATGTGAGCACACAATTCATCAACAAAAATCGAGAAATTAACACATTTCATCCAACATCTTGCACAACTTGGACGATTTCCAAAACTTGCAAACTGAACAATTTTAGTCCCATAACTTGATTTACCAGATGAGTTAGTCCTGATTGCCTGTGATCACGACATGTGGACTCCACGGTGGCAGGTAATTATTAAAAAAACCGAAGCGGAGGCGGCGTTTCGTGAAGGCCAACGCTACGAGGGAGAGCCGTCCTCTTCATTCTCGCTCTTCTCCAACTCCGACCAGTAGGGTTCTTCTCCGGCTCCTTCGCGCAGCGGCAACGGTCATTGTCCTATCCGATGACGAGTAGAATATGGTAGTTATCCGGAAGTAGCAAGGTGACATCAAGTGCATACGTAGGAATAGCAATATGTGCATGTTGCATTTTTTTTTAATAATTTGGTATCTGGATTTGAGGGATATGGTTGTAGCAACACGTGTTTTTAGGCGCTGTCGGGTGAATGTTTAGGGAAGAAACTGGGCCGGGAAGATGCTCTTATATCGCCACATACAGTTTTATATTTTGAAAGTCAAGTCTTCGATTTTTTGGTAAACCGTATTAACCTACCCTGAATCCTCGAAAACCTCGCCCCCGTCTTCCTCGGTGCGTCCGCCAGCTCGATTCATTCCGCCCAGTTCTAACTGTGAGCACACTCCCGCGTCGCCATGGGAATTTTAATTAGCAAATTAATTCAAGTAATTTTAGGCTTAATCATATGGATGTGAAGAAGAAAAGTCAGGGTACTGTAGCTTACCTGACATTACCACTCAATGTTAGAGGATCTGGTTCCGTCGCCATGGTGGTCTCCGCCCCCTGCATCTCTTTCTGCCACCACGTCCTATCCTGCCACACCACCCTCTCGGCGCGCCCCCGGAGGAGAAGTCGCTCCGCCCCCGCCGCTGTCGCAACTGGCACGGATTTGGCCTCCGTTGCCGGTCCCGTCCAGATGAGGAGGTACCTGTGTTTTTGCTATGCCAAGTTTTATTCATCCTAAAGCCATACGATTCCAACTAGTCTCAGAAGATAACTTTGGCGTGCTGGATTTACGAGATAACATAAAACACTTTTTGCTGATGAAGATCGACCGTTCTAGGCGAGTTTCCATTTTTTTTGCTCCACCAAAGTGATAACTGAAATTCTGATATGATAAGATCTATTTTCATTACTTCATGGCGATTGTCATGAAGATAACACTCCTTATTTTGACTTTATGCAACAGGTGTGAATGCTTTGATCTCCATCAGGAGTTGGTTCCTTTCGACGAATCGTGGGCTTGGCAGAAGTCCGTTGTTGCAAGGAGGAAAGAGTTGGCAGTCAGAGACGCAGATCACTCGGACACCTTAGTCACGCTGCAGCATCCGCCGGTTTATATGCTTGGCACTGACAGCAGGGAGGAGTACCTCCATTTCCAAGTCAAAGAGGCTCCTATTGAGATTCATCGCATTGACCGTGGTGGGGAAGTAACATATCATGGCCCTGGGCAGGTAATTTAGCACTCAAATTTGTTGTTTGCATATCTGAAATGCTAGTTTGTACTTCAGATCTTGTGGTGTGTTTCTTGATTATGTGCTCATCATTTAGTTTTCCGCTTCTCGCTTACAAACATAAAAGACTTAAGTGATCCTTTGTGAAGAATTAGCCAACTATGTTTTACATGAATGAAGATCCTGCCTCTGTTAAACTGTATAAGCAGTTCTAGTTTACTTGTAATTTTACTTTCCTGCAAAAGGATTATCTGGGCTCTCAGCTCAGATTAGGAAAAACTCTGAATGGTATCGTTTTTTTTAATGGACCAGAGATCCCTCTTTCTAAAAATATAACTTATGTAGCTGTTATCAATGAAGACTGTATATCCATTCTTCTTATATTCATTTATTTTGATTCCTTAGCTTGTCATGTACCCAATTCTCAATTTGCGGCATCACAAAATGGATCTTCATTGGTACCTCAGGTCACTTGAAGAAGTGATCATCCGTGCCCTTCAGTCTGCATTTTATGTCAATGCATCAAGGATAAACGGTCTTACTGGTGTTTGGGTTGGTATGTTACTGTCCTCTTGGACAATGGAAAGTTTTTTATCATAGTTTTAGTTATTATTTCATACCTTTAGGAAATTCTAATGTTCCATAGAAGTATTTAGTTCTTCTTTTTGACTTGTTACATATGTCTCCACTGTTTCCTCGCTAGGTGATCAGAAAGTTTTTTTTTTTTGCGAATAGGTGATCAGAAAGTTGCAGCAATAGGAATTCATGTCTCGAGATGGATAGCCTATCATGGTCTAGCGCTAAATGTCACGACTGACTTAACTCCATTTAAGCTCATTGATCCCTGTGGCATAAAGGATAGGGGTGTTGGCAGCATTAAGGACATACTACAAATGGCTTCCGGTGGAACAGGACTTGATGATGCGGCACTGATAAATATAGCTCATAAATCGTTGATCAAGGAGTTTGCTGAAGTTTTCCAGCTTTCCATGGACATCAGCGCTGATTGGAATCTTCAGGGAAACTAGAACGTAGAGGCGTGCATTGCTTCAACTATTTCTCCCGCAACCTTCCTCGAATGGTGGCAAAGGCGGGTAAGCCGCTGGTAGTCTTGGTTGCCAGCTGGGAGCTCTGCCGTATTTCAGAAAACCATAGTCGACAGTCGTCTACATCTGTGCTGGCCTTGAAAGGGTCGAGGAGCTACTCAGAAATATGGCTGGTGCTACAATCCCTTTTGATCCTCACTGTCTCGGCCTTTTTCTTTTGGGGTTAGCTTTCGATTGGATGTAGATATTTGGGCTTACGGAATTGAATTCCGTGAATTGGCCTTAATTTGACATGTAGCTCGAATCATCCTCATTGTAATTCCTCAAACTTTTATACTCGAAATTTTACGATTATTGTCGGAATTTGTTGGTTGTCTAGTAGATGTTCAGCTACTGACAGAACTACAGGGCACCGTTCAATCATTGAAGACAGAAATTCAGTTAATTTGGGTTTTGTACGAGGTAATAGTAACCCATTGCCATCACGACTCGGGGATGTTAACAAAGTCGCAAGTAAAGAAGTGCAGATCATTATTCTTAAGACACCAACAAGTCAATACATACAGTACTACAGTACTAAAGAACACAGCTTATTCGAGATCACAAGCTAAGCTACACACCTAAGGCTGATTCGGCCGGGATCACAAACCAGCTAGCCGCACACTAGCATCCACGTCGAAGCACCTAAGGGTATCAAGTTTTTACTCGTTCTTGACGTCCGAAGAGCGCAGCGAGGTTGGATACAGAAGCTGTTTCGCGCCGCCCTCAGCCATCCTCTTGCTTGGCGCATCGGTTTGGTTGGCACCATAACTGTGCATATACACGAGGCGATAGCAGAACTCGACGACCTCCGGTGCAAACACCCTCCACAGGTACATTGTGCTGAACCATGCTGGTACAGTAAGGTAACGGTCACCTTGGCGAGCTGCTTGCACCATGGCCCTGGCGCAGTTCTTCGCGTACTCCACGGGGAAGAGACCAATTTGAGCCTGCAAATATACAGGGCCGCGTGGTTAGATATACCTTTGTGCAAGCAAAGCATCACAATCCCATTGTGCAGTTTTTTGTGCAAGAATTGCATCATATAATTGTTTTCTTGTTGTGGCAGAATTTTTAGCTCAAACATAGTGCAGCGTGGGCGATAGCGTCCTCACATCACGAAATTCTTGATCAACCTCCACTCCTCCATGCTCCTTTAGGAATTTCCCTTTGGACATCTCGGACTCGATCCACCCTGGCGTCACTATTGTAATGCCAACTTCACTGCCCAGCTCCGTCCGCAGAGTCTCAAAGAAGTATAGATAAAAAATATCAGTACTATCTACTCATAAACACCGATTTAGTCAAATGAAATAATCAGGTTACATTATAGAAGATCATTTTTGGAACAGGATTCCATCCAGTTGCCGAGGCTGTGACCACGATTCTTCCTCGGGTCCTTTTCAGGTGAGGTAGTGCAGCAAAGGTTGATTGGACTGCACCCCAAAAGTTTATATCCTGCAAACAATACAAAAAGAATCACGGTGTTAATTTGACACTACTCATGGTTGTCTATGACTACAATAGTAATGAATGGAAAAGGAATCATGTCATTTACCAGCTGCGAGCTGTATTTGGTAACATCAGGAATCTCCTGAAAGGCACCCACGCTTGCAATGCCCGCATTGCATACAAGATGGTCCACTGCAACACAAGTTAGAACGTCAATTCGATACTAAGTAATGCTTATGGTAAAAATATAGCTTGGCCGAGATTGTTTTCATGGAGACTTGCATCGGCCGTAGTGATCAATTGTGGCCTGAACAAATCTGTTGCAGTCGTCAGGGTTCGTGACATCGCCCGGGAGAATGATCACATCTGGTGCCCCGAGCTCGAGTGCTTGATCGGCAACCTGTCGGAGACTAAATTCCCTTCTTGCAACCAGGACCAGGGATGCCCCCTTCGAAGCGTACTGGTAGGCCAAATGCTGCAGAAGAAGGTGCCAACATGGAGTTAATAATATATGCCAATGTTCATGTACTACATAGTATAACAAATATACGAAGAGCAGAGGTTAGCATGATATGGTCTAATTTCATCCACCGTTGCTCCAAACATCGTAAAAGTATTTATTATGGATTTCTCTATACAAATCTTTCTCCCTCCATAAAGAAAAGCATCTGATTTTGTAAGAACAAGCAGAGTAGTAGGTACCACCTGAGGATAAATCAGATGGTCTTACAGTCTTACCTCACCGATGCCGGAGGAGGCACCAGTGATGAGGATGACCTTGCCGGCGAGGTCCTCCGGGAAGAGGTAGGAAAGGAAGGAGTAGCAGGTCTTGAAGAGGTAGTAGGGCGGGTAGAAGAGCAGGAGGGAGGCAATCATGCCGGGCGTCGCCACCCAGTTCAGCATGCCGTTCACAAGATCCATGGCGCTCGCTCGCCGGCTTCCTCTCTCTTCTCTTCTTCACAGATCAGAACCGAGCAGCGATAGTGCGAACTCTGATACTGATGCCTGTCATCACGTGTCGAAATAACGCCGCGTTCGTTCCGCTGACGGGCGCAGAGCGAAGCGACACGTCACAATAACGCTGCGCCCGTTCCCATGACGCAGACGGAAGCGACACGTGCTGAAATCGCAGCAGCTGCCCGCGGCGACGCTTTGCACACGCGTCGTCGGTATCAATGAACGATGAGGCTAAGCGGTGGCCGCGTTAATGCAGGCCACCCAACCCCGCTCATCCGGCCACCTTTAAAACCCGACTCGTCGCAGCCCTCCTCTCCCCACACCACCACTTCTCCCTCTCTCTCTCACTCGCCACAAGAAGATCAGCCGCCATGGCGGGCAGCCACGACGAGCGTCGCGGTGAGCAGCTGGAGGAACCCGCCGTCGCAACGAGGAGGCGGGGATGGCCAATGCGTTACAACGAGACATGTGGCGCGAGGAGGCCGCCAACCCGCCTCCGTACGTGCTCTCGCTGAAGATCGCGCCGCTGTGCAGCCGCCACGCGGTGCCGATGGAGGACGTCGCCACCCTTTCGGACGGGTGGGTCAGGAGCGTCGTCGATGTTCCGGTGGCGCCGCGGCTCAGTGGCAGGAGCACATCGCCTTCCTCAAGTACGAGCAAAGGCTCGACCCCAAGTACTCCATCTCAGCGCCCTACTTGCACGCCGTGGTGGACGCGGAGTGCGAGAAGCATCGTAGCGGTGGAGGAGAGCCATCGCCGGAGTTGTCCGCAACGGACGACGACGACCCCGAGTTGCCCGATCTGCCTTTACCACCGGCTGCATCTTGGTCAGCAGGGTCGCCATCACCAAAGAAGGGGGCACCGCAAGCCGAAAAGGCTTCCCATCAAACGCCCCGGCGCATGCCACGGCGGTAGATAAAATGCCACCACACGTCGACGAAACCAGAAGCCTCAGCCGGCTCAGCCGAGGCTACGGACGTTGCTCAAGGCCGAAGCCGACGCACTAGCCGATGGGAACGTTTTTAAAGGCCGTAGCCAACGGCAATAGCAGATTAAATTTCCGGTGCCGGATCATCGAGGCATGCAAGTCTGTTGATGACTCCGGCGCTTGGTTCGCATTTTCTTCCCCGTCGCTAGGCCATGAAGCGGTATCTCTCCTTCCCGCCGGGCGTGTAGTGGTTGGCTAGACATGTAGCGTGTAGCTGGTACCGGCGTAGTTTAGATTTAGTTTGTTAAATCTCGTTTAATTAAATTTGAAGTTGTAAGTTTGTTAAATCTCGTTTAAATTTCGTCGGAGTTTTAATGAATGAAAGTTATTAAAAAAACGTTTGGGGATGCCTGTTTGGGGTGTGTTTGGGGTGTGTGATACGTTGATGCATGTAAAATGCATACAAGAACTTTGCACTATATTATTTGTATTTCAATCATATTTGCATCATATAAGGGTTATATTAATGTTCTATAATGATTTTTGGGAATATTATATTTATTTCCTATTTTTATGGAATTAACCCTGCGCAGGCAGAAAACCCTATTTCTTTCCTTTAATGTTTCAGGGACCAAACGATGTCCAAATGACCGGCAAAATTACGAGCGTTAATATTTGGAAGGAAGAAGACTTGGGGGCGAAGGAAGCGAACAAACGGAGCCCCGAGGCCAAAAGAGGTGGGCCACGCGACCCTTGTACCTGGCCGCGTGGGACCCCTCAAGTGGGGCCTCGACGCTCCGCTGCCGTCGATCTTTTCTCCACCGACCTAGTCTTGACCTAAAAACGCCTATAAAATAGTCCCCGACGTTCTCTGGAAGGAGTGCCGCCGAAACACAGAAATACCGAAAGAGAGATCTGGAGCTGTAGATTGGAGGGGAAAAACTCTGGCGGCGCTGCCGGCGTGGTCTCCATCGACTTCTCCACCGTCTCCATGGTGAAGAGGGAGTAGTCCACCTCTGGAGTATGGGTTTGTGGAAGTAACTTATGTATCTCTCCTCTCTTTGAGCTTCACTAATTAGTACCGTATGAGCTGCTGAACATGATTACGTTCATCGTTGTAATACCTATGTGGTGGATCTTTTTATGAGTTAATATATGTTTGAGATTGCAAATGTTTTGTTTCAGTTATGAATATAGATGCATATTATGTACCCCATTCTTATTCACTTGTTATGATCAAGCATGTTTATGAGAGCGTGTGTGGGGTGATGTATGCATTAGTTGGAGTAACGAGGGGTGGCTAGTGAAGTGAACGTGAGAGAAAGTTTTGCGATCCACTTGGGTATCTCTACCTTACTTTGTTGCCTCACTAGGGATAAACAAAAATACCATGTTACCGGAGATGTGGGTGTGACCATCGCCACTACTTCATGACTAGATCTACATGTTCTTATTTTAACTTTTGTCATGATACTTAAATATATACTCTGAGTTATCTTAATTACTGGGTGTTAATTACTGAGGTGTTATGATTTCGTTCGCAACTTGGTGAAGTATAAGTGAGACTAATAAACAAAAGGTCTCTATGTTAGGACGTGATGCCCATATAATTAGTAACTTGTCACTAAACTTTTGTGTTGCAATCTCATATGTCAACTCTAGTGTTCCATTGTCTACCACTTTATTAAAGAGAGAGTGCATTTGTGAAACCATGAACCCCGGTCATTTTTAATCATAAGAAACACATTTCCAACAACTTTTACCACTTTTACATTTTATGCCATTATTAAATCCGAAAATACAAAAACACTTTTACATCATGCATATCATTAAAAACCCAAAAATATCATTTATCATTGTTATCATCATCCTTATTACCATCATTGCATATTTATTTCTTGTTTGCATCACATACTATCTTGATATCATTCTTACACCTTGTGCTTGACAACCACAGGTGAGGTTGAGGACCAAAACATTTAACTTTGTTTTGTAGGTAACCAAAAGAAGGATAGGAAGATAAATCTTTCACTACTGATTCCCAGAGAGTTCGATATTAAACCCTCGAGTCACCCTCGTGGGGGAAAACACGTCTTCCACTTACTACACACTCTACACTTGGAGTCTCAACCTAACCCATTTTCTTTTCACGCACGTAACTACGTGAAGGGCCATCATACGTCTCAAACGTATCTATAATTTCTGATGTTCCATGTTGATATTATGCCAATTGCTTCATGTTTTATATACACTTCATAGCATTTTTATGCATGTTCTGGGACTAACATATTTACAAGATGCCACAGTGCCAATTCATGTTTTCTGTTGTTTTTTATTTCAAAAAAGTTGTTCTGGAAATATTCTCGGAGTTGGGCGAAACAAAAACGGAAGTCCCTATTTTTCCATCACGAAGACCGTGTCCAGGGGAGAAGCAGGAGGGCCGTGGGCCGGCCACGCCAGGGCATGGCGCGGCCCCTTGCTGCCGCGTCGTGGGGTGGCGTGGGGCCCACGAGTGCCTCCAGCCGCCGTCTTTTCGCCTATTTATTCACATCCTCGGGAAAACCTAGATACCCGAGCCTTCATCCATGAAAAGTTCCAGAGACGCCGCCGTCGTCAACCCTAGCTCGGGGGTTAAGAACCTCTTCCCGGCACCCTGCCGGAGAGGGGAATCATCACCGGAGAGCTCTACATCATCATGCCCGCCTCCGGAGTGATGCGTGAGTAGTTCATCCTTGAACTATGGGTCCATGGCAGTAGCTAGTTGGTAGTCTCTCCACTTTGTGCTATCATGTTTAGATCTTGTGAGCTGCATATCATGATCAAGATCGTATTATTGTAATGCTACATGTTGTGTTTGCTGGATCCGATAAATATTGAATACTATGTCAAGTTGATTACCAATCTATGTTATATGTTATTTATGATTTGCATGCTCTCCGTTACTAGTAGATGCTTTGGCCAAGTAGATGCTTGTACTCCAAGAGGGAGTATTTATGCTAGATAGTGGGTTCAGTCTCCATTGAATCTGGGAGAGTGACAACAACTTCTAAGGTTGTGGATGTGCTGTTGCCATTAGGATAACATAACAATGCTTTGTCTAAGTATAATTGTGTTGTTTACATTATGCACTTTACTTAATGCAATAATCTGTTGCTTGCAACTTAATACCAACGGGAACTCGGATGACTACCTGAAGGTGGATTATTAGTCATAAATGCTGTTGGATAACGGTCAATGTATCTTGTCGTAATGCCTGCATGAATATCATAGTAGTCATCATGTCATATATATGCATTGTTATGCGCTCAATATTTTGTCAATTGTCCAGCTGTAATTTGTTGACCATCCACTAGCGAACTATGGACCCCGGTCCATTCTTTTACATCTGATAAAGACAACCTACTGCAATCATTGTTCCTTTTATTTCTGCAATTAAACACTGTTTTCCACACCATACGTTTAACCCTTTGTTTTTAGCAAGACCGGTGAGATTGACAACCTCACTGTATCGTTGAGGCAAAATAGTTTGATTGTGTTGTGTGCAGGTTCCACGTCAGGTGATGGTTTCCCTGGTGTTGCGCCGCACTACACTCCTCCACCGACAACCTTCAGAAGTGCTTCTACTCCTACTGGATTGATAACCTTGGTTTCGTACTGAGGGAAAACTTGCTGCTACATTACAGCATACCTTCCTCTTGGGTCTCCCAACGAACGTGCGCTTTACGCGTATCAGTGTGCCGCTGTGGGCGGCCTCCAAATTCGGCCGGACACATGTCCGGCACCCCCAATGGGCTCAATTGGGCAGTGCCGGACACGAATTTGGAGGCCCCGGAGGAGATGCTCTTATGCTTGTGTTGTCTTAATACAATGTTTTCAGTTTGCCAAAAAATTAATGTTGGACAAGACCCTAGAGACCAAAACAACAAAAATATTTTAAATAACAATCGGATTTCTAAATTTTAGTTTACTTTTTCTAATATTTGTTATGTTTTGATTTTGTTAGTTTAAGTATTTTACCACTGATCATGTGTGATACAAAACAATAGAGACAAGTAACCTACCTTCGTGTACGATGTTGGAGGCCAACTTACGACATACACGTTATGAATTTTTATAACAACTGTTGGGTTCTCTGGTTTGAAATTTCTGCAAATTAATGATGTACATCAATTTTCCCGTGAAGAGAATTCCAAGCTCACAACTAACTTTACCAAAATTGTGTTCTACTGTAGATACTCCCTCCGTGTCAATATACAAGGCGCGCTATTTTTAAGGTGATCTTTGACGCTCAACTTCGACCACCATTATATAATAAAATACATTGAATGAGAATGTATATATGGTACCATTGGATTCGTCTTGCAATTTTTTTTTTAAATTTCATATATCTTTATAATAATTTTGGGTACATATTATAAGTATAAATCATGGTCAAAGTTAAACGGCATTGATCAGCGGAATTAAAGGGCGCCTTGTATTTTGAGATGGAGGGAGTAGAAGACAATAAGGCCTTCCAACAAGACGAGTTTCCTCGGCTGATTTCTATCATAAATGTACAGAAGTAACCAAAATTAATTCGTTATCTTTGTTCACTGACTTTCAAGAAAGATGTTGCCTTTGCACCCATTGAACTTTGGCATTATTATTATTATTTTATTAACAGGAAAATTCAATATAAATCCAATGAGGTATTAGCACTGGAGGTATAACAACTTGCACGCGAGTAGCAGTTTCATACAACAACTTGTTAAAGTGGACAAACTCATACAAAAACTTAACCCAGCTGTGCAAATTCATCAAAAGAGTCCGAATCGACCTGGTTCGCATACACGTCAGATTTGTATTTTTTCGAAAACCCCCTCGGAAAGATCTGCTTGCACGAATCAGTCCAAATCAACGTTGAGATATCCAAATTTATTTACAGGTCCCCGTTTTCTTTTATATTTATGCATTAGTCCCCACGAGCATATAAGGCAGTTGCAAACAGATTGACGATTTGCACGCCTCCTTCCTTGTCCGTCGCCGCTGCGTAACCGCCGCCGTTGCGCCGCCATCCCGCGGCGATCATGGCTGACGAACCCGTCTATCGCAGATACGACATGGGGTCAAGAGGTTGCATATTTACTTGCTAATACAGAATTTAAACAAGCCTGCACATGTGACTTGTTGTCTAACTAAATTACTGGAATTTTATTTCTAGGCGAGAGCACACGTACCACAACTAAGGGATAATGGCCCTTGCCTGAAGAGAGTTCTTTCGTAGCTGCTGCAAGAGATGCTCTGCCTCAACCTAGGGTTACAACTGCAATGTCAAGAGGAAGAGTCACATCAGCTGCTAGGGGATGGGGAAGGGGAAGAACCAGCACATCGAAAGTGGAAGGAGAAGCACCTCGACAAGCAGCCACAGCAGAGGTAGAGGAAGAGGGAAGAAGAGAAGTGCAGAAGCTAGCAGCTCTCAGCCCACCCAGCCTGCAAATACAACAACAAGACCAAGGAGATCATACAACACTGCACCAGGTTCTGCTTATCATATGTTGTTTGGTCCTGACAAACAGCAGCAGCAACAACAACAAGGAGAAGATCAACATTGAATTGTACCTGACCTCAATGAAGCAGCTCCAAAAGAAATACAGACAACACAAGATGCACCATCTACTTTTTAGATGTTCTTTTGTAGGCCTTGTCTCAGTTTAGTTCAAACTGAACTTGTTTTGTGCTTTCCTTGCAAATTTGAGTTCATATGTGAACTATATGTACTGCAGAATATTTGCAAGCAACCATTTTATTTGTGCAAGCACTGGTCAACAACAATAGTACATTATCTTTGATATTACATTGCTTAATTCAGTACACCATTGCACACTACACTGCACTAAACCTACAGCCTCAATGCAACAACATTTTCCCTAGCAGTAAACCTAGCACAAAGACTACGAACACTGACAACAAATTGTGATACTTGGCCTTCAATGCTTGTATCTCTGCATTTTTCTTGCTCAACTGATCTTGCACAGAGTGTACTGGTCTCGTGTATTTCTTCTTCAGCTTCCGCTCAAGCAATTGGTGTATTTCCTGTAGCTTTTAGCCTCCAACTTCATCTCTGATTTCTCCAATCAATTCACTAAGATAATTCGGCAGTGGATCATCATGCCAGTCCACAAATCCACCAGCACCATGCTGTCATAACACAACTGAATGAACAAAGATGAAAAGAGAAGAAGTGTGCACAGCAAACTAGCAGAAGCAGGAGCTCACAATCTGCAGCAGAGGCGTAGTACCTCCGGCCGCCGACGTGCTGCAGCCGCCGGCTCGACGGGAGGGCCGCTGCTGCAGCTGTTGCCTCGACGAGAGGGCCATCGCTGGCTCGACGGGAGGGCCGCTGCTGCAGCCCCCACCGTGCTGCAGCCTCCTCTGCGGCAGCCGCCCCGTGCATCGAGCCGCCGCCGTGCACCCGCGTCGCCTCTACCTAGGGATTGTAAAAATCGAATTGGCGAATTCGTGCGTGACCTAACTGTCATGGTACGCATAATCCAGGGGGTTTCTGAAAATAAACCACGTGCCCCTTTTCCACCCTGGCGGCCACGTGTCGCCTCCGCAGCTCGTTTGTATGAGTTTGAATCCGCATGTCAAGTTTTTGTATGAGTTTGTCCACTTTAACAAGTTGTTGTATGAAACTGCTCCTCGTGTGCAAGTTGTTGTACCTCCAGTGCTAATACCTCAAATACAATATATAGGCCAATTTGTCTTCTCAGTGTCCGGTTTAAGATATTCACTAAGGTGGGAACCTACCATAATAGTTCAATTGCGTATCATGCTTACACAGTCTGCCCTTCTATCTAGACGAAACATCTTAGAACTTGTGGTCGTTCTGTATGAAACAGTGCATGAACTCCACTAGAAGAATATGGATGGAATTATTGTTAAAGTGGATTTAAGACGGCTTATTACAAAGTGAAATGGCAATTTCTTGAGCAAACTTATGCACGAAAGATTTCTCACAGGAGTGGCGCGGCTAGATTGGTAAGTTTTTCCGAGGAATAAGTGTGGGAGTCAAACTTATGATGACATAGGAAATTACTTCCAAACTAGATATGGACTGAGACAGTTGGTCCAAGGTGTCCAATTCTATTTCATCTAGTTGCCGATATGTTGGCTATCTTTATAACAAGGGCGATGGAGGATAGTTGGGCCCTTCCACATTTGATGGTGGATGGAGGGTTTCTGTCCTTCCATATGCTGATGACATTATCATTTTATGGCACAGGATATGGGAAGGGCTATGCGTATGAAGCTAATTCTATGCATGTTTCAGAAACTGTACGACCTCAGAATGAATTTTCACAAGAGAGAAATATGTTGTTTTGGTCAATTACAAGTAGTGGAGTACCCACATAGGATTGTTTGGTTACGGGGTTGATTACTACCCCTTCGTTATCCAGGTATCCTAATTCAAGTCACAAACTACTAAATAAGGAATGGAAGGGGTGAAGATTCTTGCTCCCGAGCCACCGGTGCTCCCTCCATTTGAAAAAATTCAATTTGTATTTAAAAGTTCGAAAAAGAATCATGCATATTCTCAGTGATGTATCCTACATGCATCCAAAATCACGATGTGAAATACTCTGCATTCTGAGCTACACAAAAATGAGAAATGCACATATATGAGTATAGTATTTTCAATTTTTTTTTTTCTTTTTTGTGTAGCACATAATATAAATAATTTTGTGTTATAATTTTGCATGCTTCTAGTATACATCATTCATAAAATGTTGATTTTTTCAGGTTTATTTGAAGCTTTTATTTATGTTTTGTGCACTTTTTCAAATGGAGGGAGTGCTGGCGCTCGGGAGTCAAAGTGACTTTTGAACTGTTGACTTCCACACAGGGTAAACCACCGCCTCTCAGACCTCCCCGATGGATTCTACCATAGATACTAACGATAGAATATAACTCCCCATAGTCACCAAACCTCAACCAAAGACACCTATTTGTTGTGTCCCGACGACAGACACCGGGAGTAAAGGATAACCCCTTTTATTTGGTTCGGCACGGGGCAAGGAGGCTGAGAGTCGTCTCTCTCGTGTGATCTAGGTCAAGCTCTCCTCTCGATGATCAAAGTAAGCAATCACAAGGACACAAGGAGCTACCCAGGTTCAGCCTGCCCTGAGGCTAACAACACTATTCATGCATGTCTGAATTGATGAGTTCTCCATAGTGTAGCTTACAAGGAGGCTCCAGGGTAGGGTAGCCAGAAGGGTTTGGCAGAGGTAGACGAAGAATAGATTCTGACCCTGATGAGATCACCTTCCTCCTCTACCTTCCTAGTCCTAGTCTAGTCTTGTCTTGCTCTAGAATTGCTTCCTTTGGTTCGTGACCATGGCCCTCCTTTTGTAGGCTAAGGAGGCCTCACATGGGGGTCACACGATGTGCGTGGGGGTTTTAGGCGGGAACATCCCAGCGGCTTTAGGAGGAGATGTGGCCTCTCCTCCTTCAAGTATCCTCCGTTGGTCGTTAGGTGAGGTCGTCCACCTTTAGGGAAAGCGGGGCGGACATGGACCGGCCATGTCCTCGGCCCGCGCCTCCTTCGCCTTGCTTCCCAAGTTTTCTGGAGTCTTATAACGCCTGCTGGAGCACCTGTCATTACTTGTACAGAGGGATACCCGAGAGGGAGCCCAGCCTCCTGCCGGGTACTCGGGTTCTCGAGGCCTAGTCTTCAGTGCTGCGCGGCTGGGGAACCGGTTGGGTCCAGGACCGAAGTCTTAGCTGCAGGTACCTTCGTAGTCCTTGCTTTGTCTTCAGGGTGTTGGTGAGCGGACCCACCAACATTCCTTGTAAATTGGCTTTGTCCATCTTCTACTTGGGACGACGTGCAGCATCAAGGGAGCCCATCTTCCACTGGTGGACACTATTCTCTCTCTTTCCAACAAGGGCACGACTCAAATCGATTAAATAATACTATTTACATGTTGGATTTTTAAAAAGAGCTCTTCTATTGTAAAAAAAGAAATAGAAATATTATTGATCAAGAGTGAGCAGCGCTATACCTGCGAAGGAAGGAGCGGACCATCAACAACAAAGCGTGGCTTTTCGTCGTGGTACACTTAGGTGGTCTACGATCAATCAGGCTCGTCGAAGAAGATGATTGATATCATCTTGAGAAAAGGTTGAGTAATTAGATGGGAAAGTTACTTTCTTGTGGTGGGAGCAACGAAAAAATAGCACGCTATTTCCCGGTTAATAGCACGATATAGTGTATTTGGAGAGGCTACGCTATATTTAGCCTAAAGTTGACGCTACGGCGCTATTTTCGTCTTATACGCTCGAAACCACACTAAACGTGGTAACGTTATATCTACGCTAACAAAAAGTCTGGAAATAACGTTAGGTGATGATGATGGCGGGCAATCTGGTGGTTCTTCTAGTTATTCTGAAAATGATGTCAATGATTCTGATTAAAGTTTAAAATATTTATCTTTTAGTTTATTATTTTTCATGGTTTTAAGCCTCATATTTGTATTCGTGCCATGGATTTGGCCTTGACATTTGAATATGGTTACCTGGTTATGCATGTATTGTTTCTGGAAAAAAAATAGTGCTGAAATCCTTAATATTTGGGCTATTTCTTACAACTTTTTCATCACGCTATTTTATATGTAACTTCGCTATATCACGCTATATCTTGTATAGCTTCTGGAGGAGGGTCACGCTATTTTTGATAGCACGTTATTTTTTTCCTTGGGTGGGAGGCTTGCTCCCAGCGGTTATGTTCTTACCTGTGAGACAGCTCACAGTTTGTTCAGCAGATATCGCCATGTCAATAATTCCTACTTTCTCGGTTCTAAATTAGTTGACACACATTTGTCTAGCACAAATGTATTTAGACACTAAACAAGTATAGATACATTCGTATTTGGATAAATCTAAATCATTTAATTCGGAGCGGAGGGGGTATTAGCGACACGTCAATACGACCTTCAAATGTGAATCATTCCCTTTATCCAACTTCAACCAACTTGGATGGTATACTACTTGACTCCTCTACCCATCATCCCGCTAGCTTTGAGTCAAGGAGAAGCATGGAAATTACATAGAAGTAAGAGATTGCTCAAGACAACCAGATTGTCCAAGATCCATTTGCCCAGGGTGTTCGGCACCAGAGCCACGGCAGCCGGAGGAAGCAGAGCGCCAGACTATTTGGCCTTGAAATACCGGACAATCCGACTTGAACAACGAAAGGGAAAACGAATTGGTGCACCCGGTGCATTCAACTCCGGTAGATCATCAAAAATGTTTTCAAAAGATATGGGAAAAAGTCTGGTCACAGATAATGCTCATGTCTAGCCTGTTAAAAAATTGCAAGTCCAAATTCCTAGCACAAGTCAAGAAACAAAATTTGAAAAATCTGCAATGATAATGTCAAAATGCAAGTTGGGCTTTAAATTTGAAAATTTTGTTTCTTGACATGTGTTACAAATTTAGACTTAAAAATTTGTGACATGCTATACATAAGCATCTATGACCAAACTTTTTCCCATATTTGTTCAACACATTTTTGGTTGTCTATGGTAGTTGGGTGCATCGGATGCACCAATTCGTTGGGTACAGAGGGTACGTTCTCAAACGAAAGGTTCCCAGACACGGCACAGATAGTGTCCTCCATGCCCGACTATCCAGGTGGAAGCCCCGGGACTGTCCGGACTCCGGACACATGGAACAACGCCCCCGAAGAACTAGACATGACGGCAATGCCTGAAGATGCCACTCACCAGACGGGCAGCACTAAAACCGATACTACAAGTTAGCTGTACATATAGAGGCCATCTAAACATCATAGACACCTGAGCAGCTAAACAGTCTGCAGTTGCATGTTTACAGCCAAGAACGGGATAGATTATCTTCAAATCACACAAGCCTAGAAATAAGTTACCAGGCACCAGCTGCATCATCATCAAGCCTTATCTCAATTCAAGTGTACCAGTCTTACCTAGAGTTCAGATCAAACTCGCCCGACCGGCGCCAGTCCTCTTGCATATCAGAGTTCCCATTCTCTGGCTCATTGTCATCGTTGAGGAAATCCTCAGATGGTTCACCCTCATCATCCCTCTGAGCATTATCCCATCCATCTTCACCCTGTTCCTGTGCCATGTCATGATCGTCGCCTTGGGATGCAGCAGCGTTGGCCCTTAAAGGGCCCTGGCCAATCATCTCGGAGTGTGCTTGGGCCTCCGCTCGAGCATGCTCAGCCATTGCCATACGCATCTTGGCTTCAGCAGCCTCACGGCCTGCTTTCTCCCTCATCTCTATCTCGGCTCTCAGTTCCATCGTAGCCTGTTTCTCCTCCTGTAACAGAGCCTGCTCTAGCATGAGCCGCTCCTCCGACCGGAACTCGCCAATGGCCCTTTTCTTGGTCATTATGTTGTATGCCAGCACCTGCTTCTCGAATGTTGTTGTGAACTCAGCAATCTTTACCAGTATGTTATGATCCCATTGCTGCAGGCGAGAAGGAATCTGCCCAGTTGCATCGCTGTCAAGGATCCTGTCATCTTCTTCAGCCTCGTAGTCGGCAACAACATGGTAAGGCAATAACCTAATTTTGACAGCAATGTAAAAGAGTATATGAGTACCTTCAGATACGGAAGTTAAGTCACGAAGATCAAAACAATTTAGTGTTGCTAATCGAAACTGATGGTCTAACTTTAGTGTTAGTATGAGTTAAGAGGTTTGACCTTTAGTAGCGTTGACTGACAAAAATTAGGCACCGCATTGCAATTTCTATATACTCTCTCCGATCGGAAATGGTTGACACAGATTTGTCAAAATACAAACGCATCTACACACTAAAACATGTCTAGTACACCCGTCTGTAGACAAATTTGTGTCAATCATTTCCAATCTGAGGGAATATTAGAATATACAATGCACTAAATCATGTTTTTTGACAAGCAAAGGTACAACCAAATTAACCCCTTGCATATTATATTCTTATCCACTTCTATAAAAAAAAGGACGTACCCAGTGCTGAGAGCTCCCGCACTGTGCGGGGTCTGGGGAAAGGTGTCAGTGGCAAGCCTTACCCTCACGAAGTGCAATGTGAGGAGACCGCGACTCGAACCTGGGACCTCTCGGTCACAGGCGGTGAGGCTCTACCGCTGCACCAGGTCCGCCCTTCTCTTATCCACTTCTATAAATGAAAAAAAAAATTAGTAGCCGCTGAACTACTCCGAGAGTCTAACTTTGACTGTCAATCTTAAGCTTAGTAAGTGATGATGACACACAACCATTAACACAGTGGCGATCACCCATTGACCAATCACAAGAAGCCGCGGCAAACAATGAGATGAACGCTAACTTGAGTTTATCATATAACCTCAAAAACATCACTATGCTTTCATCTCCTCTGTTTTGATTGAAATCAGGTACAAGTACAATGCAGAAGAAAGCCAACAAACTTCCAGTTCACAAAGAAACGATGTTTTATGTTGAGGAAACAGAGTTGACAAAACAAGTTTGCTCTGACGAAACAATGCTTGGTGATGAGTTGAGCTGACTATGCCTTATAGGAGAATTCTAGAAGCTACCTCACTAATTACGTAAGTTGGGCACCTACTCCGACGAAACAATGTTTGGTGACAAGACCATCTGACACCTTATGCGAGAATTCCATAGTCCACCTCATTAATTCCCTAAGCTAACCATCTACTTAACTGGAATCTTTCTTTGATCGTTTGCTGCTGGTTATTTGCCTTGTTTGCTTTCACACCTAACAGGGGCTTGTCCCTAGTAATAGGCTATTGCTCTTACTAGTAGAGGAACTTTTTTATTCACAGACAAGGAATATAATCATACTGGGATTGCAGAGTTCTTGCCACCCTTGTTCTGCTGATTCCTCCCAGATTTGCACCTAATCTGTCCCACGACATGAGCTTGGTTGTGTGGGTTGGTTTCTCATGAATCCCTTGCGGATTACACCCTCTGTGCTCCACAACATGAGTGTGGTTGTGTGTTCCAGATTGTGGTTTGGTGATTGTCTTGGATTTAAGGCTATGTTGGCATCCTCGTCATCAGGTCATCGTCTCGTCCCCAACTTACCCGAAACAGACTTGACCTCTAACAATATCTCCTGCTTCCTATGTACCTATTTGCCAAACTAAACCAATATCTTCGCCTGGAGCTCTTTTACGATGCTCACACTTGTCTCTTGAGGGGTAAGAGAAGATCTACATCCTGACCGTCCAATGAAAAAGGTTGATACAGGTGAGGCTACATGCGGCTTTGTATGGAAATTAATCTGATATTAGCCTGGTCAATGGAACGGTAGTGCCATGTTATAGAAAATGGCACAATATTTGCACAATTTCAAGGATATGTAGTCTGGGAGCACAGAGTAGGAAATTTCTACTGTCAAAAAAAAAAAGAGTAGGAAATTTCTGTGTCATGCATTTTAGAAGTTAAAGAAATAGCTTAACATATAGAACAGCGGGAAGGATTTATTTGTTAGACCATGTTTGTTTTGTTTTTCATTCTAGCGTGATTTTCTTATTTGTTTAACTTGGATTGTTCATATGCCAACAGCGTACCTTTTCTTATTTCTTATCAGCACAATTTGCTAGCACTGATTACTCACATCTTTATTTCTTTCCTTGTATCTTTACGGCTTAAAAGGTAAAGCATCGATGGTGATTTTTCCTTTCCTATATATATTACGCTGGAAAGTTTATACTAGCCCTGGATCCTCATAAAGTCATTACTTACCTCCTTGGGAGTAATAGTAATGCCAGCCATTTGATCATGAGCAGAGGACAGCTTCATTATGGTCAAACATGAGAGCATGGCATGTACAATGCTGATGCTAGGACTAGTAGAGAACCCGGGACCAGCCTACTAAACACTAAACCTAGATGTCTTGTGCAAAGACACTCTGAGGAAAAGATCAGCAAAACAAGGATTTCCTGCACCACTCTTGTACAAATATCCATTTTACTGAGAAACTTCATTTTAATTTGAATTTCAAAGGACGTAAAAACGTTGAAGCCTAAGTAGAAGCACAAACTTACATTAGTCTAGTGATAAGGCAAGACTGTATCCCATTAATGCATAATATTTATCTTCGTCCCAAGTTGGACATGTCCATTCCAGTGTCCCGCAACTGCAACTAGATAAAAGATGGGAAAAAGCCCGTTCGCTAGGTGCCAGGTCGAACCAAAGAGAACCAGAAAAAATGTGGCCCTTAGGCATACAGTACATTGTTGCGTGCATAGGACGGCTTTTGCAATTTATAACTTCGGTACTTTAACTCAAACAAGAAAAAAGAAGATGGGAAAAAGCCCGTTCGCTAGGTGCCAGGTCGAACCAAATCTAATCAAAGAGAGACGGAAAAAAGTGGCCCTTAGGCATACGGTATATTGTTGCGTGGACGGCTTTTGCAATTTATAAGTTTGGTACTTTAAACTCAAACAAGAATAAAAAAGGTTTCTACAAATATTTTCCATAATACATCGAGAACTATGATTATACAGGGGTCTTGAAATTTACCTTTGTAGGGAAAAAGTTTTCCAGCAAAAAGGACCAACATAAAATCAGTGGACGATCGTGCATGGCAGTTTAAATGAAGTGATGTCACAACCCACAAGACACAACTAGAATTAACGAGTCTTCAACAACTTACTCGGTAACGCCACAGCAACCACTCAAGTACAAAAGTGTGCTCAAAGTGAAAATTGTTTTTTTATCAAATGCCAACACGGGGAACAAGACATTAAGGGGATCTTCGGTTTAAACTTTAGAGCGCGGATACAAACATTTGCCTCACAAAAATTCAATATCTTCGACTAGCATCGGCTTCCATTTGGTTTGTGGCAAAAAACAAGATTGCCTTTCCGTTGGCAATGTAGTTCACTTTCTTGGCAAGCCTTGGCCAATTAGTGGTAACTAATTTTGATCACCAAAGTTTGATAATAGAGGAAATTCTCAAAATGCCATCACACGGTTGTCGCATTCCGAGGATGTCATCAAAGTAGTTGTTGTTCCAAGAGTCCCACTAAGTGACGTCATTGTGAAAACCCCACTTTTATCAGTTGACCGCTAGTTGACTGTTACGCCATTGTTGCACTTTTTGAAGATTTTTTACTAAACAATAAATGCCACTGTAACAGAGGGCATCGTTTTGGTCTAGAGCGCTAATGGGCCCTTTATCTAGGCCGTCCTATCCATAGGGATTTGTGGAAAATAAGTGTCAGAATACAAAGTGTAGCCCAACTGGACACTTGTACATGTTCCAATTTAATATCTTTACGTCCTTTCCTACTTTCCTCACGGATCTCACTTTTTCTATTTTTCTCTCTTCGGCAATATGCAGAGGAGGATGTGGCCGTCGGTCAGCAGCTGCATGGGAAGGAGATGTGTGGAAACGTTGCATCGCACGCCATACCAGGGTAGAGGATGAAGGATGGTTTCATCCACACGGCTGACGTAGCGGTCGGAACTGGCGGTCAGATCCCACATGTCACGTCTCTTCCAAATCCGGCGGTTGCAGTGCACGAATCCTCTGTTTTCATCCATTCCGACGGCCGGAGAGCATGGATCCAACATCTGGAAGGCTTTGTTCGAGCAGACTGAAGGGTTAAGTCACACTGCATTGACGCGGCACATGCATCTCTTTGCCATAATTTCTTGTGTTTGTTCCGTTTGTTCATGATGTATGTGTTAATGTCATTTTTTCCTCTGAAATTGTTTGGGGCAATCGTTGTTTCCTTGCTCATGCTAGATCAATCGTTTGAAATTAACGTTTTTGTGCAGGATTTTTTCATGAAATGACTATTATATTCCGTGTTCATATTATGTTGCAAGATGTAAAAAAATCAAGGCAAATCCAGTCAATTTTTTTGAGCATTTGTTCTTTAATCAAGATCTTCAAAAAGTGCAACAAGGGCGTAATAGTTTTTTCATGAGAGACTTAACAGTTAACTAGCGGTCAACTGACAGAAGTGGCATTCTCGGAATGACAACACTAGTTTAATGGCACTCTCAGAACAACGACTAATTTGATGACATTCTCGGAACGCGACAGTATTGTGATGCCATTCTAGAGTTTCCTCTTGAAGTTGTTATCAAGGTTTGGTTTGCAGCCAAAGCGTATGCATGAAAACCAAGTTATACAATGGTGTAAATGCAATACAGATAATAGGGAGGCCTTTGTCACGCAAGTTGGAGTGTTGGACTAAAGTTGGCACAAAAGGGAGAGAATAACAGAACCTCACAAAAAACAATAGCACCAATGGCAGCCTAATCTAGTCAAAGCTGCCAAAGTTTGGTAAGACAAATTTTGGTTTTAATGACATAAAACCAAACGGCCACTGGTCACCACTCACCACCTAAACACAATGAAAGCAACCCAAATCGGTTATCAAATTGGTGAGTAGAAGTGCCCTACTAATGTCTCTCTCACGAATAGCATTGCTGGCAGACTCGTACTCACGACACGTGAAGACAGAGTACAGGAGAAAAATATAGCCATACAAGTAACTGAATGTTTCAAAAACAGAAGATAAATAATGGCAAGAAAAAGCTTTTGTATCATTGAGCACAGCAGTGGATCATGTTTCCAAATGTGTTGGGGTGTTCGAGGCTGGAGATGGACACGAGGAGAGAAGTAATCATCAAATCAGTACTCCATTACAAAACCTACAAACGTTAAAATATTGCCCAACATACACGCAAACTAAATGTACTTGTCAAGGACAGAGATAAAATCTGAATCAGTTACAAGTTTGAAAAATCAGAGACTCCTAAACCCTTTCAGAGAACTTGCAAGTAAGCTAACTCCACACAAGAAAGAAATATTGCATCACAACAAATCATTATCAGCAATGCCAAGTCTGCATCACAACAAATCTGGTTTCTCAAAGATTGCAGACCTCCACTAGTAGGTCGAGCCCATTTTTCCTTTTCGGTTATTATGAGATTTAGTTTTCTTATGGCTATGTTATTTTCCCCTGCTTTTCCTCAGTGTCACACAAATCTAGATGAAGAGATGTCTAACCTCAAACCATTGTGCATGCCCTAATTTCCATCTATCTTGTATAATTTGCAACCAGCAAAATCGAGACAGCAGACAAACAATTTTTAAGCAATACATAACGACACGCGCAGGCCGCAAACTCGCGTAGCAGGAAAAATAAATTAGATCGATACCACGACCAAATCAAAACAAAACAAAAAAGTAGAGTTTTGTGTGCATCCGGGCGGAAAGGCGCACCTGCTAACGGCGTCCTCGAGGGACTGGAAAGGCGTCTTGATGTTGGGGTTACAGACGCGCATGGCGTCCTGGAGCGCCATTTCCACCTCGGGGCTCCGGCCCCTGGCCTGCGCCGCCTGCTGCTGCTGCTGGGGACGGCTGCGAGGGCCCCTGCGGGTGCGGCTGGGGCTGGGTCTGGACCTGCTGCGACGGCGGCGGCTGCTGGAAGCGGTGCGGTCCGAGGGGGCGGAGGTGGGCGTCAATGTTGGAGGGGAAGCGGGACATGGCCTGTTGCGACAGCTGCTGCTGCGCCTGCGGATGGGGCTGCGCCTGGTGGACTGGGCCTGCGCCTGTGCCTGCTGCATGAGGAAGAGCTGGCGCTGGAGCTGCTGGTGCTGCGCTGCGCGGCGGCGGCGGCGGCCGCGGAGCTGGAGGAGGTCTGGGTGGGATTGCCGGCGTCTTCCATGGCGGTCGCCGGGGGAATGGGAATGGGAGTAGGACGGGGAGTGAGATTTGGGGGAAAATGGTTGTGTGTTCTGGTAGTTGCGGACTTTGGGAGGAGCTCAGGAGCTCGACACGTGGAGGTGAGGGTGGATGTGCGTTGTTTTTGCCGAAACTGGGCTTTGAAGCCCAAATGAAAGTGGGGGCTGGGGTCAACGGCTGTTGGTAATAGAGATTCAAAACAAATACTTTCCACCATATAAGATGTTTTAGTTTTTTCCACATGTATATCTAGACATGTTTGAGTGCATATGTTTATTATTCTTAGCATGAATCTAGACGTATAACACATAAAACATCTTATATTGTGAAACCAGAGAGTATCATGCACGTCAAGTTTCAAAATAGAGAGGTAGCACCCGAGTGGCAAACAAACGGCCACTCGTCACCATTCACCGAAGCTCAGCAGTGCGGTAGCCACATATTTTGGTGGCAAGCCACTATTCGCCTCCCGCTAGTTCTCACCTTAGTCGACATAGTAGGAAAACGTAACCGATCATGAAGCGGCAGTGTTGACCCTCCTTGACGGCACCCGGCTCATACTTTCTCCTCTTTGGTAACGAAAAAACTCCATCCTCTCCAACACTCACATCATCACTTTCGGCTCTGGCTACGTCATGCCTCCCATCTTTGGTGGCGGTGAGCAACGTCCCTTTCTTCCACCATTAGGTTAGTAAGGTCGAAATATGTTGTGAATTATGTTGTGAATTTGTTCCCCATTGTAGCTCATGAGTGAGCAAAAATATGTTGTAAATTTGGCAGACCGTGCCCCCAATTGTGTAACCGCTTATTGTCAACATCTTGTTGTGCTAAGAAGATAAATGGAATGATGTTTTTCCTTAAAAAAATTCCCGAACTACTCCATTGGATTGTTTTTTCTTCTCCTTTGATAGCAATACTCATTGGCTTGTTTTGCATATGAAATGATGCGAAACCACCTCATTTGTGGTAGTTGTGATGGAAACAACACCTTTTACCGAAAATGATTTAAACCATCAATTGGAACAGGTTTTTGACATATTGAATTGATTTTATGAGTTTCTCAATTTAACAGTTTTCTAATGTTCCAAACCCATATGTCGAATTTACGTGGAAAAAATGAGACAGAGCAAGCAAATCGTATGTTAGGGTTTTCACCGTGCCATGCCCTGATTGTTTCCCTCTCTTTCTTTCCTGTTGACGTTCTTTCTCCCGCACTCAATTTGAGAATGGTGACTCCCGACGAAGGCGGTGTCGGCCTAGGCGGTGACGATGATGCTCGCAGCAGAGGCGGCGATGGACGCATCTTCCGACTCCGGGGTGCGTCGGCGTGGATTTGGATTCAGTTGACGAGCGACACCTCCCTCTCTAAAGGACGAGTTTGCTAGCAGAATTAGTGCAATGTGTTAAAAACTTGTGTCAATGTTTGGTGGTTTCAGACATTCTCATCACAGCTGCTTCAAATGCGGTGGTTTTGCGTCATTTACTCTGTTTTGTTGGTAAAAATAGCAACCTACGTAGTAATTAACGAAAAGAGAGGTAGTGGCATCATGATATCGTGACATAGCACATAAAACTGGAAAATTTAATTGCAAATATATTTGTACACATATTTATATTGAGATTCTACAAAATAATACTCCCTATGTTTCTTAATATAAGGTGCATAAGGTTTTAGCATGGATATTAAGACACCAGTGTTTTGCAACCTATCAAGCGGCTGTGTTGACCCTCCTTGATGGCACCGGCTCATACTTTCCCCTCTTTGGTCCCTTAACTCTGGTGAATTTAAACCATCAATTATTGGGACATGTTTTTTACACATTCATTGATTTAATGTGTTTCTCGATTTAAACCGTTTTCTAATGTTCCAAAACCATATGTCGAGTTTACGTGGAAAAAATAAGATAGCGCGAGAAATTGTATGTTAGTGTTTTCACCTTGCCCTAGCCTGATTGTTCCCCTCTTTTTTTCCTCGTTGACGTTCTTTCTCCTGCATTTAGTTTGAAAATGGTGACTCAAGGTCCCGGCGAAGGCGGTGTCAGCCTAGACGTCGACGATAATGCTCGCTGCAGAGGCGGTGATAGACGCGTCTTCCGACTCCGGGGTGCGTCAGTGTGGATTTAGATTCAGTTGACGAGCGACACCTCCATCTCTAAAGGACGGGTCTGCTAGCAGAATTAGTGCAATGTGTTAGAAACCTGCGTCAATGTTTGGGGGTTTCAGACATTCTCCGGCTGCTTCAAATGCGGTGGTTCTTTACTCTGTTTTGCAAGATTAGAGCATCTCCAGTCGGAGCCCCCAAAGGCCGCCCAAACGTCCGGGGGACAGCCTGGACGGCCTTTGGGCCAAAAACCGCGACCCAACGCGGCCCCCAAACCGGCTCCAAACGCCCGGGTTGTCCGGCACACCCCAAACCAGCCCATATCTGGGGCGGGCTTGGGGCCGGACGGACGCGCCCGGGCGCGTCCGCCCCTTAGTCGCTGACAGCGCGGACCTACCCATCCGCACCATAAATCGGACGGAACCCTTGCCCGCCGCGGTAGATATTTTGCACACTCCGCCGGCTCCTTCTTCTACCTCCATCCCTCCAGCTAGCTCTGGCGGCCCCGCCCCACCGTTTCGGTCTCCCCACTCACCCGCCGCCGTCTGCAGATCCTCCGACAAGATTTGGGCCATAGCATAGCTCCGTCTCGGCCGCATCTCGACGGATCTGGTCGCATTCCGCCGCCACCTCCGCCTCCGTAGTCGTCGATCTTCCACGGCTTCTCCACCGAGACCATGGTTTCCTGGGAAAGGACTCGGTCGGCTCCTACCCGTTATACGAGGAGAGCACTTTGTCCGATCCAGTATGTACGAGCTTGTGCCCACAAATTGAGTTCATCCCAAAGTTGTGCATTGTGAGTGTAGGATTTGAGATGTATTTTGTTGAAATGTAGGATTAACAAGCGTGTAGTTGCAATATCCGTGGTGTGATATCCGAGTTGAACGACTCCCTCCGAGGGAAGATGCTCATTTTGGAGGATTTGAGCTTTACAACTGAGGAAAAAAAGAAGATTGAAGATAAATTGGAGGAGGTTCAACGTATAAACCGGAAGTTGGAGGAGAAATTGATGAAGGTTTAAGAAGAGAATAAGAAAATAGAAGAAGAGAAGATGATACTACAAGATAAGAAGATGACAATGGAGTTCACTGGCAGACGTTGCCGACAAGTACAAGCGCAAGAAGGAGGAATGTCTAACAAGGACAAAAACTTAAAGAAATACGTCGTAAAGAAGGAGAAGCATCTTAACTATGCATTGGGAGCTATAGTTATATTAGTTATAATTACTATTGCTATGTACGCTATTTCCTCATGCAACTAGATAGATCTTGCATGGGCTGCATGTATTTGATAAGTAAAATATGAGAAGTATGATTGTAGAGCACACACGAGTCCGCAGACACCGTGGAGGCTGGATTTGTGCTCTTGTACCACCAAATTGCCGAGGAAAAAGGAGCAGCACACCAAAATCAGAGAGCATATAAAGTTCTAACAGAAAAATCAGCGTGCCTTCTTCCCTCTCGCGGATAGACCGTTGTTCCCCGTGTCCGCTCGGCGTGGCGCCATGGCCCCCGCCCTCCTCCCCTCGCCTCCTCATCCAAAGCCACCGCTGCTGCACCACAGCGCAAGCCCCGCGCGCCCGCTCTCCCGGTGCGCCGCCTCACGCCGCGACTTCACCATCCACACCGCCGTCGTCGCCGCCGCCGCCTCCCTCTCCGCCGCAATGGGCCGCGTCGTCGCTGCTGCGGCCGAGGAGCTGGCGTCCCCTCTACCGGCACCCACGCCGACAACTCCCTCTCTGAACGCCTCGTTGCTGGGCGGCATCGCGAACACGAAGTCGTGGTCGCAGTACTACGGCAGCGGCTTCTCCATCCGCGTGCCGCCGTCCTTCGACGACATCTTGGAGCCCGAGGTGGGTGACCGCTCTCATTTCCACTTCTTTCCTTCCCCTAGTTCAGGGTTCCGTGGAAATTTTGGGGCCGAACTCAAGGTTTCATTTCGACTGCATTTTTTCAGGATTTCAACGCCGCGATGACCTACTACGGCGACAAGGCCAAGGTCAGGGCGTACGCTGCTCGGTTCGCGTCTCCAGATAGGTAGGTAAGTAAGATCCATTTCGACTTACAACTTACAGATCTATATCATCTAGAATCTTTGTTTGATAAATTAAGGAAGTAACTGCAGGACAACACGAACTGTTTCAGTGCTACCTTTATTCAAACTACTAGCATACTTGCGCGAGTACCATCTTTCATAATTTTAAAATTTTGTATTACGAAATATATTGTGCAATAAATTGATGCTTAACGTCATATAAAATCTGTAGAGTAAATTATCTTTTTATATTATGTGATATAATTATATGTATCTGTAAAAAAGATACCTTGCAAAATCCATGTTGTTTAAGATTTGCAGCGAAGGAGCTTTACAGTGATTAGAAAAAATTCTGACATTATTAAGTCATTGTAGACAAAGGTTCGTGACGTTGGGAAAGGTTATGAATATCCTGCCAAGAGGCTTTGGGAGGTTTAAAATTTTCGGCAAAGGAACATTTTATGTTGAATTTTGACAAATTAATCATGGCTTGGAGATGTCAGTAGACGACAATATTAATGTAGTATTGCAGGATTAACACTTCAACATAAAAGGTTCATCTAGCTAGTTCCTAGTAATACAAATCACATAAATTACTGAAATACAACATAAAATGCGTAGATATTAGGAAAAATACTATGTTATAACTAAGGAATTCCTTCATTCAGATGGAGAAAAATATATTACATCCCTTACAAAGAGAAGGCGTGAATGAATTATGTGTATAACATCCCTTACAACCCACTCAACTGAAGTTTGGTTGTACAAACATGTCAATGACAAAGCATAACGTATATGCTTTTTGCTTCCTTACATTCGCCAAGAATACTGAAAAGGGGCACATCATAGAAATGAGAGAAAAGAAGAAAATCTAATACATAAAATCTGTAGATGGATCTTGTTAGCTACGTATGAACATTATAAAAGCTGAGAGGGTGTGGTTTACTGAAGGGCGGTGCAAAAGCTGAGCACGAGCATCCTGTGCCAGCATAGGATGAATAAACTGTGTATAGAAGCTCCATTTTGGCACTAATTTACACTGAAATATATTTTAAAAAAAAATCAATAGTAACATCATATTGCCAAGGACCTTAGAGGAATCAACACACATGATTTTTCATGTAACTTAAACTTAATATTTACAGTCACCTACACTAAAAGTTGCAAAATCTTCACTTCACATATGAAGCAAGCTTTATAGAGGCCGCGAGATTAGTGGCTGTTATTTTGACATAGAGTGATGAACTGAGTGCCCGTGCGAAAAATCGAACAACCCAGAGGTTGTCTATTTCTATGTTACATTCATTTTGTTTACATCTCAATAAACTATAAATCTCAGTTACGTGTTATTCAGATTGCACGCGTCTATTCTGATAGTCTACTAATTTTAGGCTAAATGATGTCATCTTTGATGACTGAAAATATCTGGAAATTCTGAACAACAGAGGATTGGCAAACTGAATATACTTAGACTCAAATTAGATATCAAAATTGCAAAATTTATATGTTTAATGCATATGCTGGTAAATATGTTGTGTTGAACTCTTCGGGAGTTCTGTTGGGCCACATATGCGCCTGTATGGATGAATGCATCCAGCTGCTTACCCATGCTGAATAGAAGTGTATCCAGCTCTTGATCATATCACATCCAACGACGCTCTTTGTGCATTACGGCTGATCACAGAAGCGGCAGCACTGGAAGCATGTGAGGGGAAGAGCAAGTTAATCCTATATAGTTGTGGGCCTGGCTAGCGAAATCGATCGGTGCATTTGGTATCAACTAAATTGATTGTTGATTGTTGATTTAGTATTCTTTCTTTAACCAGATAATGTGCATGTTGGATGGCAACTCATCCAAACGCGTAGTGTTCCGTAATTTCATGGGCGTGACACAAGCATGGAGAGCCCCGTTGTCTGCATTGTAGAGTTTATCGAGAAGGTATAGGGAAAATTAGTTGATGGCATTGGTGGGTAATTTGTTGCAAATCTAATATTATTTCGCTATTTCAAGGATTTATCGGTTGTGATCTGTTGACCTCCTAATTTCACCTCTAGCTGTTTTGCTTTTTTTGTGAGATTTCTAGGATGACTTTCTTTTTTTGGTTAACCCTTCATGTACTTTTAGTATATAGGAAATATGCTAAACATGGAGAGCCCTCTTCCTGTTCTTAATGTAGGTCAGAACTTGTAAGCGTGGTAATCAAGCCATCAAATCAGCTCAAGATCACATTCCTAGAGGTTTGTGGACAAACTTGCCTATTTTCATAATCTACTTTTATTGCTCATACTTCATATTGGATTTTTTATATGTAGAACGCTACAACATTTCTCCTGTGTTCCCCACAAAAAAAACATTTCTTCTGTGTAACAGTAAAATAATGGTGTAACATATTTGGGCTAGAGAATTAACTGTGTGAAGTGTTTGCACTAGGGTTACTGGACAAATTCCCAAGGGGTTAATCATGGTGGGGTTTTTGCAAGGAGATAATCATGGTGGGTTAGCTGTCTAGAACATGTTAGGCCTCATGCCCCGCGGAAGGTGTCACACTCAGTATGAGATGGATGCGGCGGTCGCACCAGCGTGCTGGTGGTAGCATCTTGTCTAACACGACGAATAAGTTCCCGGAGGTCATGCATGCGCCCTTTGTGGCCTCCCCATTTAGGTGACTTTACGGTCCTTCTGTCACAAGGACATGGTGAGCACGGTAAAGCCCTAGTGATGGTTGCAATGTATCAAGCCACTTGATGTATATCACAGTTTTGAAGCCCCAAAGTGTAACAGTTGACACAAGATGCTTATGCAATGTGATCGACACAGATGCCACAGTATATGCTCCAACTGTTCATGCGGTCACCATTGTCTGCACTCTGCACTCTTGCCAATGCAGCGAGTGAAGGTTCCACACATGGTGGCCTTGTCCCAGATGATTCGGGGTCACCGAAACAAGAAAAGCCAATGGGAATTTCTCGTCCCAGTTATTGTAGGTCCTCCATCTTAGTCGTGTCAAGTTCTTGAAGGTCCTCTTGCCCTTGTTGCAGGTTTCCTTGTCTTTCTCTCTAGTTGGTGCAGCCTTTGGGGATGACACGGGAATTAGTGTGGATGGCTTAACTTGGATGTTGCTAGCTCGGGGCCACAATGCTGCCCACAGTGTGTCTTCCTAATCATTCTGATCTTGCTAGTCGTGCACATTTGTGCTTCATGGCATCTTCCAGCGCATCTGAAATACCTGAGCGGCTGAGCTCAACATTGGTGCTGATGGGATCCCGCAGGCCAACGATGTAGCACTTGACCATGCCTATCTCTGTTTGGTCGATGCAGCGGTAGATGAGGGTTCTCGTTGCCACAGTGTGCACACTCTGGTCTCAGAAGCGGTGCTAGTTGATGTCCTTAGCGTCTAGTGAAATCTACCAAGGGAGGCTTCCACCACATGAACCCCGCTCATGGTCTTCTATCATACCCTTGAGAAATTAACCGTATCGAGTCAACCAAGGAATGCTTTGTCCTTGCCGTTGAAATTCAGGAACTCAAGCTTGTGGAATCAGGAATTCTGGCTCCCTCATTGACCTTCTTGGCGCCATCTTCGGCCCCAGAGCCATTCTTGTCCTCGTCCTCTATCTCACTGTTACATTTGCATTGGCATCCTTGATCGTCCTCTTAGGTTGAGAATGCGGCTTGAGGTCTCGAACATGTCCTTGTACTCCTTCATGTCCCCCTAGACTTACAGATCAACCTGTCTATCTTCTCCTCAGAGATCTTCTCGCACATGCTGACACATCACGTTGAACAGTCTAGTTCCAAATGCTTGGTACCAAGCTGTCAAGAGACAAATTCTGGACAGGGCGGGCGAATGTGGTAGGCTGATGGTGAAGAGTGTGGTTGTTGCGCGTTGCGGTCGGCTCCACCCCTTTATATAGGACAGCATTCCAGCCGTGCATATAGGACAACACCCCACCTGACCCACGAGTTATATGTTGACTCGCATAAAATATCTCTACTCTTCGCTCCTTTTTTTTTGGATCATTCTCAGGCTTGACTGACCAACTTATCTAATAGGGTTTATCGCCAAGCCTTAACTATCAACTCCTCTTGTTCTTTGTCACAGCAGCATTAGTGGTGGCTCCACATAACAACCAGCTACATTGAATATTGACAACTGATAACAATGGAAATTGACGTATTTGACAGCAAAGGCACATAGTTATAGTTATTTGATTATGCGTATATGAAACAAATTGTGGGTTAAAACGTCTTCTATCTTTTTTTGCGGGTAAAACATATTTTATCAACAGATGCTAACAGTGTTCTTGTTGATTATGCTGCTCTGTTCACTGTGAAATCATCATGCTTTATTGCTTTTACACTGATATGTGTTCACAGGCCAAAGATATAACGGAGTTGGGCACTCTCAAGGAGGCATCAAAGTTATTTGTACCTGGTGAATTCTATCATCTTAACTTGAAAACTGCACCATTTTCGTAAGAAGAATTGTGCCTATAACATGAAAATTGGTATGAAGTATTTACAGCTTTCAGATAGCTGCCTGTGTACTAAAAAAGCTTAGTAGATAAGATAAGAGAACAATAGTGGCGGCATTAGCTCATTGTGGGTGGTAACTCTACATGTGCTGATTCATGGTCGGATCAACACATCATGTTTACAATTGAAATTGATTATGGTAATAACAATACTGGTATGATATTAACTTTTATTGTACTGAGTTTCGAAAAATAAATAGCTAACATGAATAGCAGAGCTAACTGCTCCTGTGAGTTGTAAAATGTGGTTACTTTCCCTTATTTTGTCTTCCGTTTGACATTATGCTTTCCTTTTTAGATCTTTGAAATTTTATAATTTTGTATTTAGCCATTGCTACAGTTTTCGTAACATGGTTGTTCTCCTTGAACGTATGAATTGAAAAACTTTAGTTAACAAATTTGTTCCTTGCACTTGCAAATTTTGTAATAGAAATTATGATGTGTATCTCTTAACCATGTCCAAATTTGGTAATGATGGTTTTTTGTTCGTTTCATAGGCGGTGCAAAAATATACTCAGCTCGAACAATTAAAGTAAAGGATCAGGAGGATATTAGGTTATTTCTGTTAACTTTCAAGGGAAATATACAATTAGCAACAGCTCTGTAGTTTCATTTTTTTATGAGAAAAATGTTTTGCAGGACATATTACTTCTACGAATTTCGTTTTGACAAACAACATGTAGCTCTAATGACTACCGTTGATAGTGGGAAGGTATCTGCTTGTCACTTCCTATTTTACATTTCTGGACAAATAAGACATGCTAAAGTTTGTTGCTTTACATCATGCAGTTTTGTAGTAAGAGATATGTTTTCTTTCCTCTGTATTTTTGTGTTGCTACTCTCTTGACTCCTTAGAGATTCTAGATTCTGAAAAAAATATCCTGAAAATGTCCCAAGCATTAATTCCTTAATGTTACATGCAACAATAAACATAAAAATAATCAACTAACTGTTAAATGTAGATAGTTCCTTTTGTATACTTGGTCAGTTGGCACCTATGTTTTGGATGTATATGCGATTGCAATGACAATAATGACATGGTCGATGGCTGAGGACAGTAATCATGATCTGTTGTGACCTTGGGATGCTAAACATATGATCATTCTTTTGAATGAGACATTGTCAGTTTACTTGGTCAGGTATCTTTGCTTTCTAATGAACAAAGTTCCCTGGTTGCGCTCCCTTCTTTGCTTTCTAATGAACAAAATTTCCGTTTTAGTACATATAGCGTGTTACGGCAAATGACCACGGAATTGTAATGGTACTGAGCAAAGGCATGAAATTTTAGTATGTTTGGGCAAAGTACACGAAATAACGGTTTTCCCAGTCTTCTATACCTGCCAAAAACAAGAGGTGCACACAATATTGATATTATCTGCTGAAAGAATGTGATACTCCCTCCGATCCATATTAATGGACTCAACATTGTCTAGATACGGATGCATCTAGTCTAAACACTTAACTAGATACATCCGTATCTAGATAAAGTTGAGCCCGTTAATATGGATCGGAGGTAGTAGCTCGATCTTGTCAGAATAATCTTTTTTTGGAGAAATGTAAGAACTAAATTCCATGACCTTATGAAGACAAGTTATATCTTATTTTTTCTAAGGAAGCAATTTTTTTTGTTAATATTTGGAATTTTCATTGTATTTGCAGTATTTGCATTGCACTATATAACAGGCATTGTCTTGTGATGACAGACATATATCGCTGCTGCCACTGCTCCAGAAACAAAGTGGGAAACAGATGGCGTGAGATTGCGCTCGGTTGCTGTATCTATGTCTCTCGCGTGACTTTCCATTTTATTAGAACTGCGGTGTTGCAGCATGCTAAGTAGAGTTGCCCATTTTATTCAAAAACCGACTCCCAGTTCAGCACAACACTCACTCAAAGCAATTTTCACCTCTATGATGGTGGCCATCAGACTGAAGCTGATCAAGAATGTTTATTTTTTGTCAAAAAAAATAATTACAGCATGTTGGGTAGAAATACCATTTTTCCTTGAAATCTCAGTTAATCCTGCTGCAACATTTACGCGAGGCAGTGTCAGGTATAGAACTGTGTTCATCATAATTCTAGATTCAATTTAGATTTCAGCATTTTGGTGAAGAGATATCAAGATTAAAGTGGCAGTCGTCATTAATCTAGATTTAACTTGAGTTACCCTCGCATCACAGTGTTGAGAAACCAGTCCAAAATATACATGGGACTGTAGTGAGTAACTGCAAGGACATATACATCGATGTGATGTCGGTCTTTTTGAGGGTATAACTATAAGGACAAATGTAATGATGTGATCTTGACCTTTTCTTAGAGGTGTCGGATATAATTTATATCGAGTTGGAGAACACAAGAATAAATAGAATGTTGTCTTCTCTTGAATTTGATGAAATTTAGACCGGCTGCAGAATTGCACCTGTATTTGTCTGTTGACAGTATTAGCAGCAAAGGAAAGCCAGCGAGCACATATGAGTTGTGTCTTGTGCTTCTTCCAGTTGTCCTGCACAAGCAACCTTTAACTCATGGCCGTGACAGGATACCACAAACCTCCATGGCAACTTTATTCTAGAGTCCGGACTGGATACAGCACATTATTTTGAGAGTTTACACAGAAAGCAAGTCTTGCTGCAGCCATTGTGCCATGGCGAGGTATCTATAAACATGGCAGCACCATAGAAGAGCGCCAACGCTGCAACACGTGCATACAACTGCAGTCTAACCACAAGGGGTTATGCATGAAGAAACAGGATGATAAATATCACAAGTGGTTCATCCTTTCGGGGAGATTGATGCCAGCACGTGCTAGGAGGACCGTTGCTCTTTTCACCGCCGACGAAATTACCTCCTCCTACACGACACAAAGATAAAATTAGAAGCAGTGGAAGCACCACCAGTGTTGTATCTTAAGTATGCTTATGGGGTGCAGACATTGCTTGGTCCGTATCAAATGAAGCTGCTTATCACTTCCATTTCTGCAACCATTCTAGAAGTGCAGTTTTCCAGCACATGAATATTCCATCTTTGTCTGGCACAACTACTTGCAGATGTGCTGAGCAGACAAGGCTGCAACACGACATTCATAGTCGAAGTATGCTCTGTTCGTTCATCTTTCAGACTTTCACTACGACACGATTGTTCAAAAGAAAAATGGAATGCTTGTTATTATAAATGTTGCGTGTCTTTTGAACCGCCCGTTTGAAGAGTCCAGCCCTGGTTCCATTGCATTACAAACCAAAACCAGTGTTGGTCTTTTTTCAAGTTTGTTAACACAATTTAGGTGTATAAACTTCCGGAGCCATTTTCTTCCCAAAATATCCCCGTAATAGCACTACAACTTCAGCTTGCCGTTTCTGGTCAACTCAAGCAATTAATTTTGGAACAGATGGGGTACGTGTCTGCAGGGAGACGCAAACTACAACCCCAGTAAAAGAAAATAAATAAAGTATTCTTTCAAAGGGCATTGACCGAGAAATGTGGCATGAAACTGCCGTTTTGCCTCCTAGCCCTTTTGCAAAGTGGAAGGTTTCAAGTGGTAGAAATAATCTTGGTACGTTTTGCCTCCATCTCAAGATTAATTAATTTAGTAAAGAAAGGTAGAGAATTACCTCATTTAAATTCATAATCTTCTGATCCTTCATAATCCACTGACCATTGCACATAACAGATTCAATATTTTCTGACCGCATGCAATAAACAATGTTGGCAATGCTGTAATAGCAGAAACATTAAATGTCACGATTTCAAATTGCATTCCTTATTGCCACATTTTGTTTACAACAAAAACTAAGATTTAATGCAATGTTCTAAACATGGATTGCACACAAATGATGCTTGGTCAATGCGTTAAAATAAAACTCTGTGAACTCGCTACAAAAAATACAGTAGTTTAATCTTGAAACACAATAAATAGCAGTGGTGCATACCTGTCATGTAACGGAAGCATGGACCATTTAAAAGGATTCACCACTATCAAGTCTGCCTGCGAAAAGGATCTCAAGTGTAAAATAAGAAACTGAGAGACCGGACCATTTGATTATACTAGAAAACCATAATCTGGACTAGATTCTTACGTGGTTATGTATGACAATATGTTATATCAGCGAATGTGCTCAAAAAGATACTCCCTCCGATCCATATTAATGGACTTAACTTTGTCTAGATACGAATGCATCTAGTCCAAACACTTAACTAGATGCATTCGTATCTAGACAAAGTTGAGTCCATTAATATGGATCGGAGGAAGTATTAACAATGAGTTTTAATATAAGATGATCTAACAGTATAGATGAATCCACTTCTAAACTGAATGCACAAACCAAAGTTACCAAACGCCGCGTATGACAAAAATAGCAGGCTAAGGGCCGCACCTTTTTGCCAATCTCCAGCGATCCTATTTCATTATCCCACAGAACCGCTTTTGCACCATTAATAGTAGCCATCTTCAGCACAGTCTCAGCAGGAAGTACGGTTGGGTTTGTTGTACCACTGATGTAGGTCTCACGCCCTTTGTTAATAAGGGAGGCCAGGTACATCTCATCAACTGTATAACCAGAGTAATGTTGTAAATTGTCGAGTGTACTACATCCTTTAGGCATAGCATCTGCACAACTATCATCAAAACCATACATGTTTGACAGGTATATGGACACAGACAATAGTAACAAAAACATATAGTGAGGATAAATATATATAGCATGACTATTTTTCAGGGAACAAATGAATATGCCTTCCGACGCACTATGGAGAGCATTATAAATTATAAATGTATAGCATGCAAGAAATATTTAAGCATTTGAAATAATTATTAAAGAACTGAAGAGGAAAAAATATTAGATGCAAAACTCAACAGAACCCCAACTCACTGAGTCGCTGTTGATGGGTACCAAATATCATAGGTGAAGAATACAAAGAGGAAAGCTAGACAGACTCGTAATAAGTTTTGTGGAGAAATTATTAAGCTGACCAATGCTCATTCTGTTATTGCTTGGTGCTCCATCAGTACCAAGAGAGACACAAACACCAGAATCCAGCATTTCCCTAATAGGAGCAAACCCCAGCATCCGCATGGCAGATGCTGGACAATGAGAAACCTTGACACCAGCCTTTGAAAAATGACTTATCTGCATGTGAGAACCTCAAGTGAAAAGTTTGCTAAATTTACACTTGTATTTCAGTATCACAATCTAACAGAAGGTAAAAAGTGCATGGCAAGGAATTTTGAACTAACAAATTAACAGGTAGCAAAAGAAGCATGTATAGCTGCTGCAAAAGGTTATATGCTGATTCTGTATAGTAATGACTTCTGGCCTAATTGAACATACACAGGGGCAACCTTCCTTCAGTTAACAGCCATACAGTTTAACCTAGTGTTAAATTTTGTGTACTCCACACGTTCTCAGAGTACAATCAGGGTACATAATGTGAAAGGTATCTTCGATTTTGAAAAGCTTACTCACCTCAGGCTCATTCAACCAAACAGAGTGCGCAGCCAGTAAATTGCTCCTCAGAAAATCAATTTTCTCTAAATATGTAACTGTCCCATGATCAACTTCCTTGGTCCGCATTACAAGCTGATTTTCATATGGTATTTCTGCAATATGCTGCCAAAACAATGAAAACCAAAGGTTCAAGCAATTTGCTACAGCTAGGCAGCAAACTTCTACTGGACAGTAAAACACTATACCCGTTCAGGTTCAGACCCTCAGAAACAGTACTGGAACAGATACTGCTAAATTAGAAAAAAAATCTTGGGAACTCAAATCATAGTCTAAAATCAAGAGACAAAGATAACTGATTTTTCATGGTTTCAAGCTCCAGTGTATAAGGAGAGAAGCAAATGGCAAACTGCATTTATACGCAAAAGATGCTCTTAGCATTGACTCTCCTTTCTTTGCTTTCATAGTATCCCTTACTGATTGACAGTATTTAGTCGGAATGTAACCCCTGTTATCAATAGCGAGCTCAGCTGCGACTTGTCCACAGAAGGGACAAAAAAGAGAAAAAGACAACGTAAACTTTGTTTCACAAATAAATTTCTTCATGTAATACCATATGGATTCCAGTATTCAATTCCTGTGCAGCATCCCTTGTTTCAAGCAGTAACCGGTCCGTCGCATTCATGATCTGTCTCAACCCAAACCATATCCTGATACGTCCATCAGCTGTGTTATGATGCTTTCCATATAGATCCTTCTGTAACTGCATAAAGGAAATGCAAGTTATTCACATCACATAACAGCCAAATATGCAAAGAGTAATCACATACTTATTTGTATTTAGATGGATCTTACTTTGGAAAATGTAAATCAAATTTGTATTTAGATGGATCTTATTTTGGAAAAATGTAAATCAAATATGAATTAGCCTTATTGTGGTAACGATCAATCCCCAATATCTATACCACATGAAAAACAAGGAACATTGAGCAATAAATGATATAGAAGGTAACATTTTTTGGTAACCTGTTTTATTCCTTTGCTACTTTCTTTTGTACCTGCAATTTTGCTAAACCTTGGACTCTACTTCAATCGTGCCTTCTCTGCTACTTTTTCCAAACTTAGGAATTGTTCGTATATCCTGGAAAACTTTTCATGGACATGGATTTTCCATTAGGTACCAGCACATGTCTAACTCAGCAGTAAACAACTAACATAGTATCTAATGTACCACATGTACTTAAGAGTTACTTCGTTCCAAAATGAAGACTGGTGTACTAATAATATATCAGTATGCATATATTGATACAATGGAATCTGCTCCATAAGTCTTTGCTACTGAAACATGTACTATTGGTACATAACAGAATATACACCAATCAGGTCAGACATAGACAACTTGAAGAGCTTTGGTAGGCGAATGAGAGGCAAGAGCAAAGGTCAGCGGAAGATTAATTTTATAATAGCCGATCAAGGTGAAGACCACAGTAGGACGTTAGGGGCTAATTTTGCTTAATTCATTTCTGCTGACCGGATATTCACCAGCTGTGCCATCTAAATAGGGTCACACTAGCAAAGTAATGAAAACTAATATATGAGATGCACTATTTTACGCGTGAGTAACTAGTTGTGCCATCTGATAACTAAACACATCAGATGCTACATGTGAGTAACATGACCAGCTTCTGTGATCCAGTTGACGTGCCGGCTAGCTGCAGGGCCTCTTGAAGGCTGCTGCTTCCACGATCAAGCTGATGCTGCTACTGCGCATGCCGTGTTATTATGAATGACTCATGTCATATTGCACATGTACATGCCTAGAATGATAAAGTGAAAACCTATCCCCATGTACTATGATACAGGCCCGGCAGGTGAAGGCGGAATTAGGGGTGCGTTTGGTTGAGTGGCAATGAAAAAGTGGTTGGGGGTACCCCCAACCACGTGGTTGGTGGTAGCCATTTTTCATGTTTGGTTGTATAAGTTGGTTGACCCATTTTCCTGTTTGGTTGAAGAGATAAAAAGTGGTTAGGGGTAGCCATATTTATGTGTGTTTTAATAGATTAGAGATGGTTGAAGAGAGGAAAAGGTTTATTCAATATTTAAAAGGGAATATATTGTTTAAATAATAAAAGGGAAAGTTTTTCCAAAAAAAATCAGGATATAAAAAAGAGGGATTTTTGTCAAATATTTAAAAAGGAATTTTTTTTTGAAATTTTCTTAATATATAAAACAGAAAAGTTTGTTAAAATATTTGAAAAGGGATTTTTTTTAAAAATACTCTTGATATAGAAAAAGTTAAAAGTTTGTTCCAACATTTAAAAGGGAAAAGTTTGTTAAAAAAGGATTTTTCCAAATATTCTTGATATATATAAAAGGAAAATTTTATTCCAATATTTAAAAGGGAATTTTTTTAAAAAAAAATGTATAAAAGAGAAAATTTTGTTTAAATATTTTAATATATAAAAAGGGAAAATTTTGTTCAAATATAGAAAAGGGTTTAATTTCTTAATATGTTTGGAAAGAGAAATTTTTGTTCAAATATTTAAAAAGTTTATATAAAATGTTTAATTTTCTATTTAATGGGTAATGCGAGACGCGGCAAAACGTTTTAAGCTAACCGCAACAGCTCGCCCAAAGGTGGTTGGCTTCAACCACCACTTTTGTGGTGGTTGAGCTCAACCACATTTTTGAGTAAATATGCCTAAAATGTGGTTATCCTCAACCACCTCACACCACGAACCAAACACTGGGTAACCACTTAAAAAGTGGCTACCCAACCACTTGGTGGTTAGCCACCCAACCAAACACACCCTAGATGTGGGCCGCAGTCTCTACATATATTATATGGATCGGACCACTGCAAAATATGGAAGAATAATGGAACCGGAGGTGCTACGTGTTGAGTACAAAGGCTTGAGTGTAATGAATTTATTGAAAGGAAAAGAAAGGTTGAGCAGCAGGTGACTATGTTCAAGAAAGTGGTCAGGAGGTCAGGAAAAAACCTGAATGCAATCATCAGTGGAACAAGAACTCCAATTTGGAGGTAACCCATCACCACAATCCATTGTTGACTTTGTCAAGCATGCACGCAATCCGAGCAATTCCACTGCCCGTGCCATTTCTGAAACATGCTGCCCACCTGCTTCGGCAAAGCATGTTACCTGCCATTAAATGACCAAAGAAAATTAACACAGGCTCTAGATGAACACAATACGAAATACTGATTTCAACGATTATAAATCAATTATGCTCGGTATCACCCTTAAGGCAGTGCCATCTCTCAGAAAAAAATACCTCGTCTATCTACTGTTCATAGTTCAGAGTAATCCATATACCATCGCAAGCAAGATAAGGCATAATTCTAAAATCAACACAAATGCTACTTACCCCACACTAAAACCTACACAAGGAGCAAAATATATACCCATGAAGACAAGCATGATATATTACGAGATTAAACAAGCCTGAAGCCTTAGATCAGATTTTTTTTAACGATTATCAGCACTAAAGAAATTGAACTTCATCAGCCTAGAAAGTGATTTCTACTCATTGTTTAATCTTTTAGTGCCACTAAGTACTCCCTCCCTTCCAATTTAATTGACTTGCTATTCATCACATGTGGATGTATCTAGACATATATATATAGAAACATCCACATTTGATAGATAGCGAGTCAATTAAATTAGAACGGAGGGAGTACAAGCAAAATGAGACTTGTCATCTGTCCAATAATAAAGATGTTATTGCAGCCAATATGGGAGTATACTGGTTTTAATCAAATCTTATACTGTATTATGGGATGAAGGGAGTACTAAATAATGAGAATTCGAAAACCCTTAGTCTAACATAGCATAGTTCACTTCGACATACTAAGGGTGTAGTGATTACAGAGACTTCTCATCCTGATGATATTCCGGACAATCAGCAAACGCATCGATAGTGCATCACAATCCATTGCAAATAAATACAGTAGTGATTACAGAGAAAGTGATGCTAGTGGAGGATTGGCTGACCCCAGATCGGATGAGCTCGATGCCGCAGAGGAGCGTGGAGGCGTAGGAGTCCTCCTCCGTCATGTGGGACTCGTAGGGCCAGATCCTGCCGTGCAGCCACGTCATGAGGTCGACGTCGTCGGCGATCCCCCGCGAGCTGCTGCGACGTGTGCACGTGCGTGTTCACGAACCCTGCCAATCCAGGAATGAATCAAGCAGCAGAACTGAAAACATGCCCCAAATTTGGCCCGAGATTCGGGAGGAGCACCAACCGGGGAGGAGGATGCGGCCAGCGAGGTCGAGGGTCTGTGCGGCGCGGGGGAAGGCCGCCAGGACGTCCGCCGACGGGCCCACAGCGGCGACGGCGCCGTTCCGGAGGACCACGAGGGCGCCGTCCATGGTGACGACGTACGCGTTGTGGAGGACCACGGCCGCCGATGCCTCCTCCGCCATTTTCGAGTCTCCGCCCCGAGCGGCCTACGTCCAGACGGCGGCGAGTTGCAGCTAGGAAGCGGCGGGCAGTGAACCGGAGAGAAACGGCGGAGACTGCTCAAGCAGAAAGTGAGACAGATACACTACTGCACAGCCTTTTGTTTTGTTTTGTTTTGTTTTCTTCTCTTTCCTGACGTCAAAACAATGCTCCCATAGGACTACCCAATATACCTGGCCGGAACGGACCCTACCTGGCCCGATAATCTCGGACCAGGCTTACACATCGGGCTGGGCTCGACCCTAAATATCGGGCCCGATATGTACGTCGGGCCGGGCTCGGGCTTAACAAAAGCGTAAAATCAGCAGAGGTCGGGCCAGGACGATTGGGCCTGGTCGGGCTTTGTCAGGCTCAGGCCAAAATTTCTGCAGCCCGACGGTCGAGCCGGGCTCGGGCCTGGATTTTCCTGCATCGAGTTTTTTTAGGCCCGGCCCGAGCTCGGCCCGGTCCCAAAAATGCCCAGGTATACTACCCATAGTGTCTCACACTTGTGTCCTGACGATTTAGTTTTGCTTGTTTTAGATTTGATGATCACTAATTTTGACCAATAAAATATATTTTTTCCTAGCGAACCCCTCTTGTTAGTAAGGATCCTTATTACTCAAATACAAGAAAAACCGTCGAAACATCGTCTTCTCATCCATCGAAATCGAGCGGCATCATCGAATCTTCTTGTATTATCTTTGAAATCACCTACAAGATCATAGACAAGATTAACCGCTAGTTGCGTTGTTTTAACACCAAAAACTCATAGTGAGAGAAATGTTCTTTTAATTCCCTTCTATATGTTTGATGATAAACATAACTTTTTGCATAAAAAATATTATAATTACGCAAAACAAAAAACAGTATATAGGTGGGCTCCCTCTAAACTTGTGCACTATTTGAATTTTACGTTTCAATACCAAATGCACATAATTTAGGTTTAACACTCTCGCTAGATTATATAAACCATGCAAGTCAACAAAGATGACACAAATAACTAAATAAGCATAACTTGCACAACACAAAGGAACTGGATAAACGATTACAATCACGACATAGCCTTGAACATATATATGTTAGACGTGTCTTACCACATGCACATAAGATGAAGTTCACAAACCTATCCAAAATTGTTCGATAAAACGCAGTCACAAGATATAAGAGGCAAGTGAAGATAACATGCCGTGCCCACCCATGCAAATCCCTGGAATACCTACTAGAACTCTCTTCCCCTTTACCATCAAGGTGCAGAGAGAGAGAGAGAGAGAGATATGACAACGTCCCATGCGGATAACTCGAAGCTCTCGGCATTAGCGGGTTCTTCAATCTCCTACTTGTGCTCTCTTCATCATCGTTGTTTGGAGGGCGAGGACGGCGAGAGGAGGTGGCTTCATCTTTGCATGTCTTGCTATGCTTGGAGGACCATTTCCCATAGTCTTCGGACCTACTAGCAACGAGAAACTTCAACGCCCTCATGATCTCCTTTTTATTTTGGCAACTATTCTTGTAGTGTTCTGTGCGCACACTACACATGTGATGTTGATTATCTTGCTGAAAAAGGGAACTCTTATTGAGCTGTCTTTCCTTGCAAACTTGTCTTCAATCAAAACGAGGATACCACCGTCGTTCTCTTTTGCGGCCAAATCAAAGTTTGCATTCACTAGAGCCATCACATGTGACTTCCTCATTGCTTGATGTTGTAGAGGGCCTTTTGTGGGTCTTAACCCGGAGACACTTCACCCCATGTTGAATAAAACCATCTTCATCACATAGGGGCTCATTGGGCACGATCTTAAGCCACTTGGCGGAGATGAGCCTCATAATATATGAGTCAATTCGTTTGCGTATCGGCTTTTATGTACTATTTGATTTATTTATTTCATATTAGTCAATTCGGTTGTTTGTATATGTAGCTCAGTAGTTGCTCTAGCTAACAAGACTATAAGGAGGCACTATCATACCAAGGGGAAATCTCATATATACGCAATGATCCTGCAGCGCATTGGCCCGGGTGCAAAGTTGAAGTGTGGAGATTAGGCTTCGGTTACACAAGATGATAAATGCGTTCGGAGGGTAGCGCATAGGATCTGGATAACGGGGACAACTGTAGGGATGCCATAACCTCTTCCTCTACTGTCGCCAGGATTTTATGTTGAATTTTAACGTTCATGTTATTAAAATCATATTTATTTGGAATGCATGCGCGAACTAGTGGATGGAGCGAGGAGAGCAGAAACTCGTTTGTAGTCTAGGGATTTTGATGGATGGAGAGAGAAGAGCATAACCTACCTGATAGTGTGGGTTCAAACCGTAAACAAGAGCACAAGAGAAGATAAGGCAATTTTATCGATCTGTACAACTGGTTGTCGAAATGCTGGTGGGTGGGGATAACGTTTCGCCCCTCGCATCGTCTCCTCAAGGCGACCGAGGGGGCGAACCCTAGGAAACCAGCGCCGCCACCCACTCCTCTCTCCCTCCCCTGCCTCGTCGCTCCCGGAGGCCACCGCCGGAGTAGGCCGCGCGGCGCCAGTGATGGGGGGCGGCGGGGATTTGGCTTCGGGGCTCTCGCGCGGCGGCATGGAGTCCACTGCCGCGCTGGGTTCCTCCCGCCTTCGTCAAGCTCGCCGATCGGCCTCACGCCCCTCCTCCCAGGCTCTGGTGGTTCCCCGTCGTGGTGGCGGACGCCCTGAGCTGGCCGTTGAGTGGCCTAGGGTCTGGCTGGCGGCGGTCTTCGGCGATGGGTGCTTTGGCCGGCGGCGCGGCTTGGCTCGTGGAGCTGGGTCTTGGCGGCGGTGAGTCGCCTCCTCGCGCATGACGGGCTGGTGGAGGTTGCGTCCCCACTCGGGTGCAAGCTGGTCGGCGCAGCCATTGGCGACACTGGTTGCGGCGGGCGGCGCGAGCCTGGCGGAGGTGGCGGCCACGCGAGCCCGATCTTGGCCGCGTGGGCCGATCTCGTCTTCGGTGCTTCTCCCGCTTTTGCGGAGGCAGACCAGGACGATGTCCTGAGGCATGCGGCTGGCGTGGGTGCCGGCCAGACCTGGGCCATGCGGGCCCAGTGATGCAGGCAACGTCCCAGGCCTCACCGTCGTTCACGGACAACGCGGTGGAGCTCCCTCCGACCTCCGTGGTCGCGCTCGAGCAGTGGTTGACGCGTTGGTTTTGGTGTGGCCGTCATGGTGTCGACAGTCTAGCGTCGTCTAGATCTGGGTTTGGCCGGGCCTTGCCAACCGGCTCTTGCGTTCAACCTGCGGGTGTATCTAGTTGCGGCTAGATCCTAGTGCTTCCGAGGTTGGGGGTGCGGCAGTGATCTCAGTATTGTCTGCTCTACGTCCTCCTGACAGTGACCGGATTTTTTGATCTGGATAAATCCCGGCGAAAGCTACGCCTGGCTCTGGCCAGAGTCAGTGACGACTTCACCTCCGGGTGTCGTTTCCTTGTTGAAGGCGTCCTGATGGCGATTCTCCGGTCTGAATTGATGGTCCCCGTCCCTTCGCCTCAAACTGCCCCCTCATGGTGGCCTCGCGTCTCGCTTCTCTTGTAGAGTGTGGATCACCCTTTGTGCTCTCGCCTAAGACATAGGAGTGGATGGTTTGGGGTCTAGGTGAAAGCTTTGCAGGACCTTGGTCTTTGCCGACGACATTGACGCCCTCGCGTCTTGCACCTCCTTGGAGGCGTCGCCGCAAGACCCCCCCCCCCCCTCCTTTGGTTCAAGTCCTACCAGGTTGTCGACCCGGCGATGTGTGCCCCATTGGGCGGTAATGAAGATGCGGTGGAGGTTTGTTGGCGTGGACATGGTCATGATCGCTCCGGTACAAAAGAAGACAAGGCTCTCTCATCTTCATTCAAGCTGGCGCTCCAACTTGTTTTTTCTTTTGTGTTGTCTTCTGTTGTTGGTTCCGGTGGGCGCTTTGCGTTCATGTGTGTTGTAACTCTTGGCGTAAAACTTCTTAGCCGGTTGTTGGCTTTTTTAATTCAAATCTGGGCTCTGCTTAGCCTTCTATCTAAAAAAAAATGCTGGTGGGTCAGACGGAAAGGCAAAAACCCTGATGAAACAGGTAGTCAGCATTCGAGGGAATGAGGCGTTCTGGGTATTGGGCCGTATTTAAATCTCATAGGGCTTAGCAGCGCCAGCGGGCCGGTCGCACACCATGGGAGAATTATACGCATTGCCCAGCAGAGGATAAAGCCGAATCTCAAAAAACAAAAGCAGAGGATAAAACCGGTAGCGCGGGGCGAGCCTATTTTCCATCCAAGGAGCAAAATCTCCATGACGATCGCGTACGTACAGAGCAGAGCAGAATGTGGACGTGTCTGTCCCCGGCCACCGGCACCATGATGGCCTCCGCCTTCCCCGTCCATGCACTGCACGGAGAAGAAAGAAGCGGCACCGCACGCACGTGATACGGTCGCGGTGCTAAAATGGCAATTCCGTGTCGCCACACACACGCTCGCCATGAGTCGGGCATCATTTTCACTGTCCACGGACGGGGTGGTCACTGTGTCGGGGCCAGCTGGATGGCACGCTCCGTCCGCTGATTAGTACTACCACCACCTAAATTTTTTTTGAACAAAACGGGCAACATTGTCACATTTTATTTAACAAAGTAGGAGGAAAATTGACCGGTTCATTAGCGGGGAATCGGCCGAAAACCGTTACAGTGCACCAATGTAGTCATGAAACACCACACTGTGCAAACCCGGCCAATCTGGCTACCCACACGAAACACACGCCGCCGAGGAGAAAAAGACCGTCATGGTCATCACCGAGCGTCATCGTCGTCACTCCTCCCCGAGCAAGCGATTCCGACTTCACCTTCGACGACCACCGACGAAGCCCTCGCCGCAGCCGACGTCGTAAACCATGTCGGTCTATGCCAAACAGTCAACCCAAAGCGTCGAGGAGGAGCAGCTCCGACTTCGACGGAGAGCTTCACCGGAGAAAGATGCACGCCTTGCATCGACGGAATCCGCGAGGCCACTGTAGAAAAAGTGTTATCGTTGCTAGCCTGCCGCCCCGCGACACGCAGCTCCGACTTCACAGCTTCACAGCGGGACGCAACACGGATTGTCGGTGACGAAGAACTTGCCGCGACTCGGCTCCGCTCACCACTGTCATCGTTGCCACACAGCTCGCAACGCCACGAAAGCACCCCACAACCAACCACTGATCCCTCGACTGGTGCGCACCTCCAAGAATGATGCCCCCAAGGGGGAGACGACGCCGGAGCGCCGACACCATCCGATCCACGGATCAAGGGTTTCCCCCGGAGGTAGCGGAGGTGGTGCATGCTTCACCTCGGTGATGCCTTCAAGAAGGAGAGGACATGCAAGGGGTCGCCATCACCGGCTCCGACCACCGAATCGGAGACGAGTTTTCACCCGGATCAGCCAAGCATCACCACCACCAAATCGACCACCCTCACGCCGGCGGGAGGCAGAGACGCCTCCCGCAAGAACCCTGGCCGCACGCCGCCACGGCTCAGCGCGCCTCCCGCGCCCCCGGCCTGAGCCAATGCCGCGCATCATCGGCCCACTGCCCGACCTGACCTTGGCCGACATAGCCTCCACGCCACTGCCCCCTGCGCCCCAACCGCCGACGCCCAACACCCTGCATCCACCGCTGCCGACCTGGGTGGCCAGCACACCACCGGCGGCCGCACACTGCCGACGCGCTCCACGCCGCACCAGCTTCACCACCTAATTTGGACTTGATCAGGAATTACCACTTTAACTAAAACTGGAGCGATTACAATACAACCCGCATGAGCATGGACGCACTCATCGCAAGTAATTTTTTGGCGCGCATCCAAGGAGCAAATACGGTACGTACAGAGCAGAATGTGGAGGTGTCTGTCCCCGGCCGGCACCATGATGACCTCCGTCAGTTTAATCTCCCCATCATTTTCACCCTTTCTCCTCGCCCATGCATTGCACGGAGAGAAGCGGCATCCATCCATCGCACGTGATGCGGTGCTAAAATGGCAATTCCGTGTCGCCACGCACACGCTCGCCATGAGTCGGGCATCATTTTCACTGTCCACAAGCGGGGTGGTCAGTGTGTTGTTGGGGCCAGCTGGATGGCAGGCTCCGTCTGCTGATTAGTACCGCTACCAAATTTGAACTTGATCGGTAATTACTTTGACTAACACTGGGATTGATTAGCTCGTGTTGTACTGTCCGTACAACCAGCATGAGCATGGACGCACTCACAACAGGTAAATTGGGTATAACAGCATATGTCGGATCTGTCGGGTCAAAGGGTGTGTTCGGTTTTGAGATGAGATGGAATGGAATGTTCCGAAGGACGATCGCTTTCGGTTCCGAGATGAAATGGAATGACTGGTTCCACAAAAAGGAAATGCACCGGTCCGACCGATTCGGCCGGATGAGGTGGAACGGGTGGAACCAAGCTCACTAATCACTCGTTAGTTATAGTTAATCAAGTGTAGGTATAATTGATCAAGTTTAGGATTAATTAATCAAGTTTAGTAATAAATAATCAATTTTGGAATAATTAATCTAATCCCATTCCATCCTCGCCCCATTTCAAAACGGAACACTTTCCCTGACAATTTGTTTTGTTCAAACCGAATACAAGAATGGAACTGTTCCGTTTTGCTGGAATGGAACCGTTCCATACCATTCGATCTCATCTCAAAACCGAACACACCATACATGATCTTGTATAACGCTCACATCCTTAAAAGAAATGCGCTGTTTTGGGTGGAAACGGCGACCCAAGCAGGTCCCCTATTTTCGCTTGACTCTTAGATATTTTAAGATCCCGTAAATGTATCAAAGAAAACCTTAGATATGGTTGAGCTGATTTTTCCGGTACCACACATTTTGTGCGAGACATAGGCGGACTAAATATTCAGCTTCCGCTAAAAAATCCCACGCCGCCTCCCGCCTCGACGATTTTGCACTTCCATGCCGTTTCCACCCACGCCTGCCCTCTGTCGTGCGTCGCTCCATTCCCGGCCCTCCTCAAGCTCTCTCACGGTCGGGCGCAGCCCTGCTGCTACCGTTCCGTTCCCTACCGAGCTTCTGCGCTTTGGATCCATCGAGGGGAGAAAGGGGAAACCGTACCGCCGCCACTCGAGCGACCACACCCCTGTCACCGCTCCCGGCCAAGCTTCCATGCTATGGATCCGTCAAGGAGGGGTAAGAGGGGGAATCGCACCGCCCCCAGTGTAGCACATAGACCTTCCTGCTCCCGTGTGCGACCCGTCTCCAAGACCATCTCGTCTGTCGGCCACTTCGTCCATGACATCGCCGCCGATCCATCGCTTGTGAGATAAGAATTGCTTGATTTGTTCGCATTGCTGCCCAGACACAAGAAGCCTGCCGAAAGGATATTGAGAAGACATTTAGTGTTTTGCAAGCTAGATTGTAATTGTTCAAGATTGCTAGTTTCAAGGATAAAAATCCGTAGGCAGTATCATGAAGGCATGTGTGATTTTACAAAACATAATTGTTGAGGATGAGAGGGGAGTTGGGTTGATGTCTATCTTTGTTTACTTACACAACATTTGGTGTTTTTCATGTGTGATGAACTATTCTTTTCCTTATGGAGCATTTATTATTTGTTTAATTACTTATTTTTCTAGATAAAGAGTATATATTAATATCGCGGAGATACCAATTACACCCAGCTCCTGCAACAACGTAATAACCTAAACTATTACGGATGCACACAACCGAAAAACAATAAGAAGAAGAAATAAAAAGAAAAGTCCCGCTACAGAGTTACAATTCTTCCAGCAGCAGCGCAACCACCACCAAGTCAACACATGTTGTCCAATTATTCAAAAGTAACGTCTTCAAGAAGAAAACAGTGCAAGACACAACCAATTAAGCCAGACCTTGGGTTTTCACCCTGAAGGTAGTCCTCGCTCTCAAAACAGTGTCTTCAAGAAGACCATTGCCAGACACAACCAATTAAGGCCAGACCTTGGATTTTCACTCTGAAAGGTAGGACGTTGAACTTCACCTGTGTTGTCGCCCCCGCTTACATACTGCTGCCACGATTCCTGAAACTCTGGGCCAGGTCCTCAACGCTAAGGCTCCGAACACTATCGTCAGTCCTCCGATCACAGTTTTCATGACATTATCCCTCTGACTTCACCATGAATTTGTTTAATTACTTATATTTTGAACGATTGTTGTAATATGGATTGTTCTAGTATTGTTCGATGTTGAACTTTAATAATTAAATTAATGTTGTTGTTTTTATCATCTTTTTCTGGTCCAAAGTGGCAAATATAAGCTATATATGAATCCTGTTTTGTGGTAGGTCGAGGGCTGTTGTACTAAACAGATCCCGTAAACGTAAACCGTAAATACAAATATTCATATTCTTGAGTCCTTAAAATCTTTTTTACATCTTCCCGTATTCTTGTTTTAGGGGTCTGAAATTTACGGGATCTGAACATGAATTAATTTGACTTAAACATGGAGTGACTAGAGTCATGCACGCAGCGACGGGAGTAAAACAATCGACAAATGCCGCTTCACATAAAGATGCCGCGTGTGCACCCGGTCTTTTCTGCATCCGACTCTATCCAAATTTCGACCGTCTTTGCATCCCTATCTTGTTGCCAAAACATTCGACGATTCCAACAACAATAATAGCAACGACGTTCTCGATCGGAGCAATAAATCCACTGCCAGTTTAGTTTTTACTAACATCCTTTTTCCACGTTTCCATCAACAACAATAATGATACTACCAACGTTCTCGCAGCGCTAATAAATTCAGGGGTCGGTTTACTAGTTTTTACAGATCGATCCGATCCTCTTTCTAGAACACCCCACTCAAAAAAAAAAAAACGTAACCATCGTCCACAAGGATTCAAATCGAAACTCCAGTTCAAACAGCAGCGTAGAAGCAAAACAACAAAAACAGAGCAAGTGATGGATCGAGCAGCAGAAGGAAAAGCTAGTCCAAAAGAGGGCTGCTCGACGCGGCCAAAAAATCCCAGAGCTTTTAGACAGCACAGACCACACTTTGGCTTGACCAGAAGTGAGCCAGACCGGATCGCTTTCGCCCCTGACCGCTGTCGGGTCCCTTCTCGCCGCCGCCACCACCACCACCGCGCCCAAACCCCAAACGGAGGCCCGGCTCAGTGGCTAATCTCTTCCTGTTATAAGTAGCAGGATCAGCACGCTGGGTCTCCATCTCACCGCCTCATCGCCCACATTCCCTTCCCCGCCGCACGTGCACGGCGGATTTCGGAGGCAACATAACCCTACTACTGCCTCCTCCCTCCTCCTCCGCACCACGTACCGGCCGGCCACGCCACCGACCGGAGCAGCAGCCGGCGACCACCACACCGTCGATTTCCTGGTACGCACGCGCGGCCCGCCCCTCCTCCTCATCTCCCTCCCTTCCCTACCCATTCGGCGGCGTCGCGCGCGAGGCCCGAGGTCCCGCCGCCGGCGACGAGCGTGGCGGAGGGCGAGCGGAGCACGCGCGCGCCGTTGTGCGTACTGCTGCCGTCGGCGGCGGGCCGGGCCTGCGATGGCGGCGCTGCGGCTTGCTATTGTTTCACCACCCCCATCTCTAGCTACCATTCCGTGGCCTTCGATGAACTCTCGCTTGCCGCTGCTGCTAAGCAGGAGTAGACTTTTATTTTTGGCTTTCATCTCGAGTTCCTAGATCTGTACCCTGACCTCCGTGCTTTTTCCCTGGTGTTCGTCCTCCCGCAGGGTCTCCGCGAGATGAGGGCTTCTTCGCCGGCCAGCACGCAGGCGACCACGGCGGCGTGGGCGGTCGTGCTACTCGCCGCGCTCCTCCCCGTCTCCCTCGCGTCCGCCTCCGCACCGGCCTCCGTCGACGCAGGTACTAGCCAAGCTCGTCTCTCGGCTCTACCCTCCATCCATCTCCACGTGCTGGCCGCAGGGCTTGGATGTTCGTCTCGATGTTCCTCGTCTTGGAACGAGATGGCTTTTTGTTTGTTTTCCCATCCTCTCGTGTGTGGCCTTGTTTCGTTTTGGTTTGAATGAACAGATTTCCTCATCCTCGTATGCATGCGTTCGGCTGAAATTTCCCCCAACTCGTGGTGCTACCTTAATCCTTCTCGTGAAGGATCATCGGTTTAATGTTGCACCAAATTGCTCCAGTGTTATTTTGAGATCCTGAGATTCGTTTGGTAAATTCGTTTGTTCCGAAGATCTTCGTGTGGCTTACTTTCCAAGTTTGGGAAACAAACAAGGACTCGCACGGAGATCCGAACCTGTAGCTCCTCCGCGAGTCCGTCTCTTTGGTCTCTCGCATCCAAGGTTGGTTTGTTTGTTGTGGTGTTCGGATTTGTTGCTGATTTTGTTCGTTTGTTCTGTTCCTGTTGCAATAATTCTCGCTGCCTCTCCTGATTTTTCTCTACTCCTTGTTTTTGTGGTTTCTGCAAAAAATCCTCTTGTTTTGCATAGCACTGTCATGGTGGGCCCGTCCCGTACTGTAGCACACGCTCGGTAGCTCGAATTCCGAGGCTGGCTAACGTCGTTTACCGCTCCGTGTGTGGCTGCAGGATTCTCGCCGACGCGCGCGCCGCCGCTCGCCGCACCCATACCCGCCCCTCGGCGGCTCCTCCGCGCCCGGCCGTCCTCCCCCGCAAGGTCCTCCGCCCGGCGGCACCAGGTAATTAAAGCTCATCCCCGAACAAACGGAACTACTGCTACTACTTCCGCGGCATACATAGCCCACCGTTGGATCGTCGTACTAGAGTCCATGGTGGTGCTCGCGGGTGGGACCCAGAGTCCTTCTTTCTCCGACCGGCGTCTGCGCCCTGCCGTGGACCCTGGTTCTGCGCGCGCAGCGCAGGGGTGGTGGTACTCTGAACCGTGGGCCCGTCCGTCTTTCATCAAGATGTAGTAGGAAGCCAGTTGGCCATTGATTCCATGCTGTCTCACATTGCATTCTGTCCTGGAGTAGCACTGTACGACGTACCAGCAGCGGGTGACTGACTGACATACGGGACCACCTTCTTTTCTTGTTTGCAGGAGGAGGAGGCACGGACGTCCGGCCGCACCGGGTGGACGAGGGGTGCGCCGGCGCGGACGACATCGCCATCTACCAGGGCCGGGGCACGACGCTGCCGAGCGGGGTGCCGGCGTACACGGTGGACGTGATGAACCGGTGCGCGGGCGGCGACGACGAGTGCGCCATCGCCGGCATCCACGTCCGCTGTGGCTGGTTCAGCTCCGTCAGCCTCGTGGACCCGCGCAAGTTCCGGCGCCTCGCCCGCGACGACTGCCTCATCAACGACGGCCAGCCGCTGCTCGCCGGGGAGACCCTGTCGTTCGAGTACGCCAACTCGTTCCCCTACCCGCTCTCCGTCGCCCTCGCCACCTGCGTCGACCCCTCCGCCGTCAGCTCCTCGCCGTAGACAGCCGCAGTGTCTCTTACTACTACTACTCACCACTCACCATACGGAGCTCGTATACGTATGTAAGTCCAATACGGTACTAACATTTTGCACGTAGTACACTTGTAAGTAACTGGCTGCATCCGCATGCTGCCTCCAAACCCAGCTGCTGCTGCTAGTGGAGTAGCAAATTTTGTTACCCGTGGATGAATATGAACATGCCTCAGCTGTGATACTAGGATCTCGGTGGCGCTATCTTTTGAGCAAGGAAACGATGAATCTCTGAATTCTCTTGTGGTGTCTTTTGGGTAAAGTCAGTCAAGTAAATGCGACAAGTCCTTTTCGCGTGTGCATTGTCTACCTTTCTCCTTTTGGGAGAGTTCTCTTCCTCCCTGGCCTTCCTCGTGTCTTCTCTGTCATGGGTAATGGAGGAATGCCATCTTGCCTAGGCACAAGGGTGTATGCCATGGCCTCCGCCGTGTCGCTCGTGCCTGGTGTAGCTATGTATAGGTGATAGCTGGCTGTGTGAATGACAGCGGCGTGACCGTGTGAGTTGTGTGTGCCGACTGCCTTCTGGGCAAAGCCTCCTCCGTCGTGGATCCGTGTGTGTGCGCCGGACATGCTGCCATGCCATGGATGGATGCGATGGTTTGATGCGATGCGATGGGGCTTTGACAGCTTTGTGCGGGGTATTAATTGGACTGTGATGTCTTGGGATGCGAGGGATACGAAGAAGGGGATGTAGGGATTGTTGGTACGTAGTTGTGTAGGGGCCTGCCGACGACTTCTCCACGTGTTGGGCATTTACTACACAGGTGAATTGCACAGTGTGCTACCATAAAAGCATTTGTAGGCGATTCTCTCTGTTTCTAGTTTCTTTTGCATTATACCGTCTCCACACGCGTCAGATATAGCGTCCCACAAGTGTGTCAGCTGGACGGTCTCGAGGCAAAAAAAAAAAAATCTGACTCTAACACGAAAGTTTAGCACAAAATGAGCCATTTCTGAATGTGAAGCACGACTCCTTGTAGACCGCGTTGAGGTCGCGATGGAATTACACCTCGGCCTCCTCTTCCGTCAACACCGGCTACGCCAGCAATGACTGGGCGCACTTCTTTTCACGGGGCATCGTCGGCTCTGGCTCGGCCCTGACCTACACGGGTGGCGGGCCGAAATCGCGGATGGTCAAGCCGCCGCCTGTACTTCGAAGTGGCGCTGACCATCCTAACTCTGTCTTGGCCTTCAAGGCGGCGGCGGCCTACATGAGAAGTTGTCGTCCTGCTTAACCTTCATGAACCTCTACGTCGTCGTTGTCGACTGTGTGCTGGATAAGCTACGGGAGGAGTAGCTCGCCGGCATGTCCCACATGTCATACCCCCGTGCTCACGCGACGCGACGTAACCGTTGTCGACCAGGCCTGTTGGTTTTTTGTTTGTCGTGTGGTTGTAGTTAAAGTTTTTCTGAACTACCACTCATCTTTGTCGATGGTTGTTGCTATGGTGCCCTTTGAGGTCTTAGCAAGACGATTCTCTGTCTATCTACCACAACAAGCTCTCTGATGACAAGCTTTGCCCTGCTCCAATTTGAGAGGGGCGAGTACCGGTTCGCGCTTTCGGATTGGGAGGTCCAAGTTTATATCTTTATTTTTAATTACTTTAATTGTTCGTAGTAGTCGCTAGGAGGTCCAAGTATATATCTTTATTTTTAATTACTTTATGCGTCTTCCCAGATATGAATGATTATTAATAAATCGGTGGACTTTTGGCCAAAAAGAAAAAAATACCTCCAGCGAAGTAAGAGAATCGGTACAGTCTTTCTTTTTTAACCTGAGAGGGTCGGTATAGTCAAGGCAAGTCAAACCCGTCGATCCAAAAAATAAGGACACGAAACGGGTCTGCCTTAGGAACTGTTTTATTCAATGAAAATACGAAGGATCTTTGTAGGATTCACTTACACCAAAAGTCCCAATCTATGACATATATAGCATTATCACGTTCATACTACACAATAATGTTTTGCATGATCAACTTTAAATAAAAGTGTGCACGCACCAACATGTCCCTTATATTGCCCCTGTAAATTGGCAGGTCTTCAAGTACAATGTACATAATCTATACTTCCAACCATGACATGAAATGCTCTCGAAGCAGATCGATAACAATGGGGTTGTATGCGCTGCATTTGGTTCTATTAAATACTCAAGACCAAGCACATAAAACACAGCTTTGTAGAATCCCTACATTGCATCAAGGCATGTGGACTCGCTTATGCTCACCGCCAAGATTATTTGATACTCTATATGCAAGCATCCTAAGAGTTGCATTGCATTCCTAATACGGTGATAAGCCAAGTTTGCCAACAACAACTTTCTTGCATTGGAAGTAATCATAAGCCATCACTCCCTGCGGTTGAACACATGTCTCGCCATCCGAGGCAGGGCCAGCAAAAAACTAAGATAGGAGGTCCAAGTATATATCTTTATTTTTAATTACTTTATGCGTCTTCCCAGATATGAATGATTATTAATAAATCGGTGGACTTTTGGCCAAAAAGAAAAAAATACCTCCAGCGAAGTAAGAGAATCGGTACAGTCTTTCTTTTTTAACCTGAGAGGGTCGGTATAGTCAAGGCAAGTCAAACCCGTCGATCCAAAAAATAAGGACACGAAACGGGTCTGCCTTAGGAACTGTTTTATTCAATGAAAATACGAAGGATCTTTGTAGGATTCACTTACACCAAAAGTCCCAATCTATGACATATATAGCATTATCACGTTCATACTACACAATAATGTTTTGCATGATCAACTTTAAATAAAAGTGTGCACGCACCAACATGTCCCTTATATTGCCCCTGTAAATTGGCAGGTCTTCAAGTACAATGTACATAATCTATACTTCCAACCATGACATGAAATGCTCTCGAAGCAGATCGATAACAATGGGGTTGTATGCGCTGCATTTGGTTCTATTAAATACTCAAGACCAAGCACATAAAACACAGCTTTGTAGAATCCCTACATTGCATCAAGGCATGTGGACTCGCTTATGCTCACCGCCAAGATTATTTGATACTCTATATGCAAGCATCCTAAGAGTTGCATTGCATTCCTAATACGGTGATAAGCCAAGTTTGCCAACAACAACTTTCTTGCATTGGAAGTAATCATAAGCCATCACTCCCTGCGGTTGAACACATGTCTCGCCATCCGAGGCAGGGCCAGCAAAAAACTAAGATGGTTTAGTGTTTTTTGTACGATGAAAATAATCTTTATAGATTTGGACATTGTCGCCTTCTTTGTTACGATCCAACGCAGCCACACGCCCCTTTACCGACCCTATGAACCTTGTCCGATGTCTCTCATATGATAATCGATAAAATACGGGCAGAAAACTCATTCTACGTATTCATCATGATCCAAGTGATTTCGTACATGACAACTAGGCCGGTCAAACAGCTAGCCGAACTGATAATTGGCGACACAGGTTAGGCGTGGACAATATTACCGCCGGCGAACTCGACCTCCTTCGACGCAAGTCGACTTTGGAAGCACAATCATCGAACTCGACCTGCTCTAGCGGATGGCGACAACCTGAGCCACTCGGGGGCCAACAAGAAGTGGAAACATCACTAGATCAAAGGCCAACCTCCTACGAGTAGTGGCGGTGGCGGATGGGTTATCCGATCCGTGTCATCTGATCCGTATGCACGAACAGAAACGGAGTTGGACGAACGAAATTGCGTGGTGGCGTTGGAGTTCTCCGAAAACTCGTATGAACGGGGCAGTCACAAGCTCCTTGCTGATCAAGGCCACGAAAGAAAACGTCAGTTCAAGGGGCCTTTCCCGCTGTTGGCGAAATGTCCATCCGTAATGAGTGGCAAGTAGCACCTCAATCACGTCGCACGCGCGAAACCATGCATACCATCTACTGCTAGTATCTCACGTAGCTGCTAGCTAGGCGGCCTGTTGAACGAGAAGAGAGCGCAGAAAGCTGCAGGCGGCCGGACTTGCGATGGATCGCCTGGTGCCAACAGTGTCATGGCAGCGCTAGGCAGGCTGCCGCCCATGAGCTTGTGATCTGCACAAGGACCGACGCAGCTTCGCTGCAGGGGGGACGGCGATGCGCTCGGCTCAAAGCGTATTGTTACTTTTGTGTGGCTCTAAGCGTATTGTATTTTGCATTGAATGCATGCTTGTAGGATATATATCATTGAGAACATGCGCGATTGTTTTCAGAATTTTTTAAAACTTTTGAATATGTTTTTTGATTTAAAAAAAAAAGGATCACTTGGGCTCGGGAGCCAAAAGAAGTTTCCGTATTTTGCAAAGTAAAGGCTTCAGGTAACTATTTGTGATATGTATCCTTTGTGGATGCCTATATTAATTCTGCTATGTTCACGCGACCTATGACCTGAACTACATGAGACACTAGGAAAACTCAAGCAAGAATCATGCAATGGCATGGCCTCTTTGGATTGAAAATTTTCATGAAAATTATTGGACAATGCAATCTATAGGATTTTTTCCTAAGCAATTCTTTTGAACAAAATAACGACACCTCCAATTTTCTATGGATTGCATACCTACACCCCAATCCCATCGAAATTTCAACAAACACTCTAAACTCTTTTTACACTCATTCACGTAGGATCAAGATACTTTTCTTGTGTTTTCCCGTGTTCCATCCAAATGATCATTCCCATTGTTTTCCTCTATTTTATAATCTTCTGTTATGCACTTGCAATCCTATCAAAATATGTGTGTTTTTCAATTCCTTTGTTTTATAATCCCGTGATCCAAGTATGCACAATCAAGCGTGCATAGATTGTGTGATGTCACGAGAACTTACGCAACACTAATTCGGTACCGTATATCTTCGTTCACTAGCTAGCTACACCTACATGCCGCCATCCTTCCATACATCCACGCAGTTAGTGTTCTCCTCCTAACAAATTTCATTCCCTCGTATAAAGCTATAAAGATGTCGATAAGTAATGAACTAATTAAGAGCGTGTTTTGCGTAAGAGGATATGCCATTGGGTTGAGGGGCTGCCTTTGTTTTTCTCCTCCCGTTTGCGCTCCTCGTTTTCCTCCTCTCTGTCGCCCTTCTCTCTCCCTCTGGCGTCTCTGCTTCCTGGGGTGGGGACGAGGGAGGTGCCAAGTTTGGCCTTGTATATAGGGATTAGATTTATGTTTGACTTTGCGTACGAGGCGAATGGCGTGATGCCGTCTAGAAGATTCTACGGGTCGCTCGCGAGCGGCGTCTCACGGTGGTTGCCGTGCCTCCTTGGTGGTCCTCCATGGCGGGGAAGGCATGGAGATGGTGTGGATATGGCAATAGTTTGTTAAGACACGCATAGAATAAAAGATTAAAAGGTGTATTCATGGTGTTGCCATGGGGACGTCCCTTACCATTCTCTCCTTCTTTTGAAGAGTCGTGCTCAACTTTAAAACTTGATTACCATTAAGCGTGGAACATCTCGTATCACAGAGAGAATGGCTAGTGAGATGGAGAGGGTGGCCACCGAGAAGAGCAAGGTGACGCTTGAGGCAAAGAGAGTGCCTATCGAGAGGATATCACTTCTAAGAAAAGTGTTATAGGTAGGTTGGCATTCTGTGACGCACCCTTAATTAGTGCGCCACAGAATTATTTCTGTGGCGCATGGTCTCTGGTGCGCCACAGAAATCTTGGCCTTTCTGTGGCGCATCTTTTGCCCATGCGCCACAGAAAGCCACCCATGCGCCACAGAAACGCCGTGGGGCCCACGGACAATAATTGGGCCAGTGGCGCACGGTGGCTGATGCGCCACAGAAAACATACAATACGCCGACGGCCGGATTGTACACCGACGGCCACAAGCCGAGCTAGGGCAGCCGCGCAACCAGCCGTCGGCGTAGCCATCTCCGGTCCGACGGCCGCCGTCGGCGTACAGGAGGCCGTCGGCGTACACACGCACACCGTGGCGGAACGGGGACGGACGTTTAACTGCCGTCGGCGTACGTGTGCACTGTTCCTTTTTTATTTATTTGTCTATATACTATTTATTTATTTATTAATTTCTCTATATAATATTTAATGTAGGTATAATTTATATATAAATTGGATCTATAATTTCCCTCCCAATTTCGGTATCCCACCCGCATAAAATAATGGTTTGAGTTTTCCGGAACCCGACCGTACAAACCGTGCAAATTACATTGATATTAAACAAACCCTGCAAATTAAATTGACAACATAAATTACATAGAGAAAAAATATCGGTAGTAGCGAGAACACAACATAAAATTCATCTACCATCGACGCAGCCTCCCGCATCACTCCTGCCTTTCGACGACGCAACACCCTTGCCCTTCGACGACGCAGCACCCTTGTCCTTCGGCTACCTAAATTAACCATGCCCCTTTCAGAACCACATCGGATCGAAGTTGCCTACCTTCTCCAGTGGCCACTCTGACCGGCAAATCGGCAAATCATCGCGTGGTCGTGAGACGGTAAATCGGCCTTCGATCCATGGAGCGGCAAGACGTCTCTGATGATTTGCAACCGTCGGAACAAGTGTTGAGAATTTTGCTAATCATCAGAGATCCTTGCCGCTGCTTGGATCCGACTGAGGGTAGGGTTCCCGGAACTAAAGGATTTCTAGATAGAACAAAAGAACTACAATGAGTACACACTGAGAGTGCCGAAGATGTCCTAGAGGTGGGCTATATATAGGGTCCCGTGGCTTACGAAGTGGTCGTGATAGTGCTGATCCGACGGCTCGCAAGCGCTCGAAAGAAACACACCGCTGATCCAACGGCTCACAAGCGCTGGAAGGAAACACACGATCCGTGTGCTTCTTCCTGATTGGGCATACTACAGCTCACAAGCCCTGAAAAGAAACACACACCGCTGATCCAACGGCTCACAAGCGCTCAAAAGAAAACACACCGCTGATCCAAAGGCTCACAAGTGCTGGAAGGAAACACACGATCCGTGTGCTTCTTCCTGATTGGGCATACTACAGCTCACAAGCCCTGAAAAGAAACACACACCGCTGATCCGACGGCTCAGAAGCGCTCGAAATAAACACACCGCTGATCCAACGGCTCACAACTGCTGGAAGGAAACACACGATCCGTGTGCTTCTTCCTGATTGGGCATACTACAGCTCACAAGTCCTGAAAAGAAACACACACCGTTGATCCGACGGCTCACAAGCGCTCGAAAGAAACACACCGCTGATCCAACGGCTCACAAGCGCTGGAAGAAAACACACGATCCGTGTGCTTCTTCCTGATTGGGCATACTACAGCTCACAAGCCCTGAAAATAAACACACATCGCTGATCCGACGGCTCAGAAGCGCTCGAAATAAACACACCGCTGATCCAACGGCTCACAAGTGCTGGAAGGAAACACACGATCCGTGTGCTTCTTCCTGATTGGGCATACTACAGCTCACAAGTCCTGAAAAGAAACACACACCGCTGATCCGACGGCTCACAAGCGCTCAAAAGAAACACACCGCTGATCCAACGGCTCACAAGTGCTGGAAGGAAACACACGATCCGTGTGCTTCTTCCTGATTGGGCATACTACAGCTCACAAGCCCTGAAAAGAAACACACACCGCTGATCCGATGGCTCACAAACGCTCGAAAGAAACACATCGCTGATCCAACGGCTCACAAGCACTGGAAGGAAACACACGATCTGTAGGGTTGATACTCACTTGAGCGCAATGTAGGGTTTTTCCAGCGGATTCAGGGTTTCGCCGAAGCGGGGCCCCGGAGCGTCGGAACCCCACCAAAACCTAGGTTGTGCCATACCATATGTATACAAGTGTGTTGTGTGCTGTGGATGTCCAAGCTCCCACTCCGGGATGTGAGCGGGTTCACCGGCATCACTTTCTCTCTAGTGAGTTTCTGCACTTAGAGGTGAAAACTCCCCTTCCGGGCGAACCGGATGGAATCTTGTGTTGATTTGGGGTAGACTTTGGTTTCTCATGTTCCTATGGCCTAACCTAACACAACCAAGCAAAAAAGTCCACTGGCCTACCCCCTTTCGACGCACGTCTATGGGGGTAGACGGAAACGTTAGGGTTTTCCAGCAGATTCAGGGTTTCGCCGAAGCGGGGCCCCGGAGTGTCGGAACCCCACCAAAACCTAGGTTGTGCCATACCATATGTATACAAGTATGTTGGGTGTTTCAAATGTGCAATATGCTACTCCGGGGTGTGACCGGTGTGGGGACCCTGGACTAGCTGTCCGAAATACCCGATTATGCTTAACACAACGATCCCGTGATCAGTCTGTCGTTGCACATAATCCGAATTGGATACCAAAGTTTACATCCATTACAATACCGAATTAAAAGTCTTACATAAATGGTCATTTAGACCAAGTCTTACATAGGTGCCTTCATGGGCCAAACCAAAATATCAGCGGAAGCTACGGCGTAGTAGACATCATATTCTAACGATGACAACCCGACAGGCAGCTGACTTGTGGAGATCCTTAGTTGGCGTAGAAGTCGCCATACTCCTGCTCGGCGTAGTGCTCCTCCTCGTAGTCTGGCTAGGTCAATAGCCAGGGACGAAACCAATATGAGTACATTTGAATGTACTCGCAAACTACCCCAACATGAGTATGCACTAGTTTTATTTTAATTTACAACTTTTATTTATTTAAAACATCTCTATATCTTTATTGAAAAAGGTAAGAAGAGTTTTATAACTATCTTTAAAGAAGTCACCATTTTATCTGTTTCTCCAAAACTCCTCCTTTTTCCGACCATAGCCCGTCATGGTCCACTTTCATCCAACACCTCATACCGATCCGTTGGTATAGGTGTAGGAACATTCTCCACTTCATTTTTCTTTTTAAAACTCAATCTTTTAAAAACTTGCACATGGTCAAAGTAGGGCCTCCCAACTGTCCATATCCGAGGACTCGGCTATTCGAATAGTTTTACACTCTGCAGAGTTAGCACGCTTTTCCCACATCCATCCGGCAACTCATCGTGTCCGCCACGTCTCGCCATACAGGGTGTATGCGAAGTAAGCCGCCGACCATAGCCTGTCCTTTGCTCATGCTAGTATAGGATCCTTCCCATATGACACTTCCAACACACTTAACCCAGCCCGTCGGAATCTAAGTGTGAGGACTCATAGGTTTTGTCCGGCGGTTTATGGTGGAACCTTCAATCCTCCTCCTTATCTTTTCATAGAGTTTGAGCGAGGACCCGGGTCAGGGGTAGATCAACACACTATCCCCTCATGCATGACGGAGTCATCTCCGTCGATGAGGTATCCGTACTAATATGAGCAAATTATATGACTAAGCCCTTTCCCATATGTGGTGGATGTGGTCGCACAGGGTATCGGCTGGTTGACGTAAGTACAAGGACACACTGTGCATTTTTCATAAACATCACCATTTTCCACTTCTCCATTCCAACACCGACATCTCGGCATTTCATAATCTCACAAGTAATTTCAAAGGAGTTTTGAATAAACCATATTTATTTTTCCCATCCTATAATTTGATATAACTATCTTATATTTCTACATAAGTGGCAAAATAATTTCCATATACTTTTGAAAAGGGTTTTATAAATCTTGCCTTGAGAGTAAAACAGGTTATGAAAGTAGATGCATATGTTTGTAGTGCAAGCTCAGAGAGTAGCTTGCCTTGCTCGGCAAAGTGACCTTGGTCTTGATCTTCAGTTTCAACAAACTCTCCTTCCTCGATAAATCCGACAGCGTTCTCGTCTAATTAATAAACAAACAAATGCAAACAATCACTAATCTATCAAGCAATCATCTCAACATAACAATCATAAACATCACAAATAGCTACTGCACACATCAAACCATACAATTTGGTTTCAAAATAATTGAATTAAACATTATTTAATTATTTCTAAATTATGGCAGAAACTTGTTGAACATGTTTAATTCCACAACTTGAGTTCTGTTGGTCACAAAAATACAAACTAAAATTCTATGGAAAGCTACTGATGTGTAGAAGACAACACAATTTGATTTGGATCAATTGGAGTTACAAACTCCCTACACATTTGTTTGAATCCAGAAGCTTAATAACCAAGTTTTGGCTACCATTTAAATTCTATTGTTCCAAAAATTAAATCCTTTTAGGGGTGACTAAACATGGCTAAATGTGATCTAACAAAATTGGTCCTAAATTTAACATATTTAATTGTTTTAGTGCAGAAGGGTGTTTAACTTCAACTTTATACTAAACAATTTCTACTGCACAAATAATTCTACCAAAATTAGGGAAGCTAATACATGGCAGTACTAAGCTAGAAAAATTGGTTTGGAATTATTTAGACTAACAGAGTATCAGAAACAAACAAGTTTAGATTTTAAACCTTCTGTAGTATTTTTAACAATACATTTTTACTATTTATTAAATGAATGAATCCACTTGGGTTGGATAAACAATTTCATAAGCTTTCCAGAACATTTGGATTTGATTTATTTGGACTTGTAAATCTTGAGATATTGATTTTCTAAGTTGATGCCAGTACTGAAATTTCCAGAGAAGTTAAATTCGAAATTGTGTTCTGTTTGGATAATGTTCAAATTTCTGACATGGGGGGCCTACACGTCAGCGGCACAGGAGAAATATCTCGCGCGCTGGAAATGTTTAAATATCTGACGGTGGGGTCCACTTGCCAGTGGCTCAATTAAACGAAGCGGTACGCGACCGTTGATCAACGATCGAACGGCTCACGGAGCCCGCGTTCATCGACGACCTAAACATGGCGTCGCCGGAGCTCCGGCGACGGCGAGGGTGGCCAGAGGGGGTACCTGGGTGGTCTAGGGACGGCGGAGAGGACGGCGTTCGACGGCGGAGGTCGTGGGGAAGCTTGGGAGGCGAGTGGAGCTTGATGGGGAAGCTCCTGGCGTCGGCGACGATCTCCTTCTTCTCCGCGGCCGTGCTCCAACTCCGGCGAGATCCTACGGGGGCTCCTGGGCACGATACAGAGGGGAAAACGTCGCGGGTGAGTGTGGTGGTAATGGAGAGCGAGGGAAGGCCAGGAAGAGCAAGGGAGGGAGCAGCACGGCTGGCCGTGTCGTCGCCTACCTCGGGTGCGGCGGGGCGCAGAGAAGAACTACGGGCAGCAGCAGCCTCGCTGCGGAGTACCCGCCCTTCTGGCGGTGTACGGGAGAGAGTGGAGTGAGGGAGAGGCTGTGAGTTTGAGGGAGGGCTCGGGGTGGCTTTTATAAGCTCGACGACGGCGCACGGGCTCGCCGTGGACACGGTGCAGGGGAGGGGTTCCAGGGCGCGATAGCTCGCCGTAGCTCGCGGTAGGGGGGGCTGCAGTGTTCGAGGTGCAGAGGGCTAGCTCGGCGGCGTGGCGACGAGCTGTGCGTGCGCGAGAAACGGGACGGCCTGGGAACGTTTGGACGGTGAGCGCGTGCACTGGCACGGCCGTCTCGGGCGGGTGCGGCTACTGCGTGGCGCGAAACGGCGATGGGGGTCCTCCCCTGGGATGGCTGCGGCGCTGGGAGAGCGCAGAGGAGCAAGGGAGAGAGGGGGGCACGGTGTTGGGCGACTGCGGTGTCGACAACGCCGTTGCCACGGCGACGGCCATGGCGCACGGCGCCCGCGGCTGTCCCCTGGTGCTCCTCCTCTTCCCGTGTCTCTCCTTCTCGAATTCTTGGGCGCGGCAAGATCAGTGAGGTGAGAGGGAGATTAAATAAGATCATTTCTTTTAATCAAGATGTTGTTTTGAGGGTGTGATGAAACATAGAGGTCTGGTTCTATTTTCAAGTCACATTCCAAATTTGTGGTCAGTGGGTTTTCAACTTAACATTCAAGTGCATTGGGGTAGTTATTCACCCAAGCAAACAATAAAATAAGAATTAACAATCAATACAATCATTAGCCCAACAAACAAACAATCACAACAAGATTAACATCACAATTAAGTCCACACAATTCAACCACAAGAATTAACTATACCACCATTTTCACAATGCTATCTTGGAGAAAAGTGACCACTCCTAATTATGACAAGATAGTGTTTAGGAAATATCTCCACTCATAACTTAATAGTTTTCAAGAAGGTTTGAGAAAGGAAATATGTGGGGTAACATATTTCCCACTAGTATTATTTTCAAATGGAATGAATTTAGGAGTTTATAAAATGGGAGTTGTATACACCTACAAAATATCAAGGTTGAGAATTAGGTAGGAGATAGCATATAGATCTCCATATTTTGGAAACACAAAATTTTGGAAATACTTTGACTTTCTCAAATACTGGTATTAGTTTTGGTTGTTGATAAACCAAGTATCATTGAAATGGAGTTGGCCAAAATAAGAATGGAAAATATATATGGAATATTTTCTTGTCATAACATGATCACCAAAGTTAAATATATTTTTATATTGGTTGGGTCTAATATTTACTAGTAAAACAACTTAAACAACAAGTCACACAAGTTCAAACATAGGAATGGGAAGGAAAACACAATCATCAGTGAAACATTTCAAAAAGTTTTTGTTGGTTCTGAATTTTTGGGTCTTGTAAAACTAAGTTTTTCTTAGTTTCTAAATTTGGGATGTGACAACCGGCTTCACCGGCATCACTTTCTCTCTAGTGAGTTTCTGCACTTAGAGGTGAAAACTCCCCTTTCGGGCGAACCGGATGGAATCTTGTGTTGATTTGGGGTAGACTTTGGTTTCTCACCTTCCTATGGCCTAACCTAACACAACCAAGCAAAAAAGTCCACTGGCCTACCCCCTTTCGACGCACGTCTATGGGGGGTAGACGAAAATGTTAGGGTTTTTCCAGCGGATTCAGGGTTTCACCGAAGCGGTGCCCCGGAGCGTCGGAACCCCACCAAAACCTAGGTTGTGCCATACCATATGTATACAACTGTGTTGGGTGTTTCAAATGTGCAATATGCTACTCCGGGGTGTGACCGGCTTCACCGGCATCACTTTCTCTCTAGTGAGTTTCTGCACTTAGAGGTGAAAACTCCCCTTTCGGGCGAACCGGATGGAATCTTGTGTTGATTTAGGGTAGACTTTGGTTTCTCACCTTCCTATGGCCTAACCTAACACAACCAAGCAAAAAAGTCCACTGGCCTACCCCCTTTCCCGCACGAAGTTTCTGCTCTTCTAATTCGGAACTCCCATTTCGGGTGCAACGGATGGACTCATGTGATAACATGGGCCCAAAGTGGGTTTAAAATGATCATATGACACACCCTAACATAACCAAGTATAAAAGTCCACTGAGCTACCCACTTAGAAAATAATAGAAGAATTGAAAAAAAAAATTAAAAGAATAATTGATTTCTTTTAAAAAAAAGAAACAAAATAAGCAAAACCATACGCCGACGGCAAAGCCTGGATGGCTTCGCCAAATCGGCCCGACTTTCGCGCCACCCCCAAATCCACACAGCGGCAAATCCCCAAATCCACACAGCGCCACCCCACCCCGACCCCGCCGCCGGCCGCCCCACCCCGTACGCCACCCACACAGCGGCAAATCCCTAAATCCTCTGAAACCCTAGCCCCCCGAGCCGCCGCCGGAGCTAGTAGCCGACGCCCCCGCCGCCGTCCGGGCGCTGCAGCTGTGGGAGCAGCACGCTGCGGTCATCAGCGAGGTCGGGGACGTCGTCGCCATCTACCGTTGGGTCGCCGACACCCTCAAGCCCCGCGCCGTCCTCCTCGTCGGCTCCTCCGTTGGTAGGTTAAATCGCCGATTCCTTGCTTTCTTGATCGCTTCCCCTCCGTAGTGTGCAGTTCGCCTTGGTGTGAGATTCAGTCCTGCCGGTGATCAAATTGACCACACAAGAGCTCTACTGAAACTGAATATGAAATTTGCCTTCAGAAATACTCGTAGTATTTTTAGTGCCCCAAAAATCTACAGATCGAATTAACAGCTGGGTGTCACTCACTGATTTGTGCTTGGGGCAGTTGTGTTGTTTTTGCTTCTGTTAGGGCCACCCCATTCTTCTCAGAACCGATATCTCTTTCTTGATTACTACCACTATTTTTAGCCAATCCGTTGTGTAGGCAATATAGTCATATAGCGTTCTTGGACATTACATCTTCGGCATGCTTCTTGTTAATTGCATTACATCTTTATTCTTATTTGCTACATTTTTCAACATGCTTATTAATTGTTTACCCTTTCTCAATGCAGGTGATTGACCAAGATGAGCCAAGGCAAGGAATCATCGGCCTCCTTGCTGAAGAAATTGAAAGTTACTAAAAGTGGAAGAGCAACTGTTCCGAACCCGCGTTACCTGTCTGACAGTGGTGAGAGTAGAGGTGACGCAATTCTTAATTGGATCATGTCTTTATGCTTAATTGCTCACCCTTTCTCAATGCAGGTGAGGGTGGAGATGCTAGAGGAGGGGGAGGTGCCGATGCTCCACTTCCTCCGAGGGGACGAGGTGCAGGATGCGGATGAGGTGTAGGACGAGGGCAAGGGCGAGGTGAGGGAGGACGAGGGCGAGGTGGGGGCGACGTGTCTTCGGACATACCTCTGCTTCTGTCGAGGAGGGTTCGGAGGAGACGGCCCCCTCCACGGACGTGGGGGCGGGCCCCTCCACGGACTTGGAGGCAGGGCCCTCCGGGCGGCGGAAGCCGCCAAAGATTCGAGGGGAATCCCACGTCCCTGATGAGGACAAGGAACCTGCTACCGAGGAGGAGAAGATCCTCATTACGCCTAATGGGAAAGAGTAAGTGACTATATATACTAATTTTGAACATGGTAACTGCATTGTGGCCAGGACAATTTGACATGTACTACTATTTAATTATTGTGCAGCCACTGGATACATCCTGCGGGAACCCGTGTGCCTAACACGCTGGTTGGAGCTTTGATTAGGAAGGTTTGGTCGGGCTTGTACTGTACCGTCCCCAACGGCGCGACGAAGCTAGCCACCCATTGGGTAGACTATCAGGCCGCCAATTACGCGATCGGCGGGAAATGTTCTGACGCCGTGATCAACAAGTTTTGGGTAAGTTGAACTTTTCGAATTTCGTTCATACTTGATTTCCCCACCATGCTCTCACAATTTGTTTTTTGTGCATGATTAAAGAAGTTCTATAGGGTACTTCCTGAGCAGCGGGGTGATGCGGACAAGACTTTGGAAGGGGCTTGTAAGAAGTTGACACGACAACAGTTCTACAATGAAAAGCACACCATCATCAATCATTTCAGTACTGAGACGTTAGGCAAGACGGCGGTGAAGCATGAGATTGTGGAGAACCCACTTGAGGTGACCGTAGATGACTACATGGCGGTAAGTAGATTGTTAATGAGATTACATGTTGCTGCTAAGTTGCAATTGCATTATCTGTTCTTCACATGAGTATTGTTTTTTCAGTTTAAGCCCCAATGGGCCTATGGCAAGGATGACGCGTGGAGGGCGTTGGTGTCTAGGTGGGCTGGGGAGGACCCCGAGTTCAAGGCCTTGAGCGAGCGAAACAAGTTAAACCGCGGGAGCGGGGGACACATTGTGCGGGTGCCCGCAACCATGAGCGCTTCAAGGCAAAACTGATATATATATATATATATATATATATATATATATATATATATATATATATATACATGAAACAATCTTCATTTATTTCCCTCATGTTCCTACTTGATACATGCAAACATGGGAGAGGATGAAGATGAAGAAGCCCAATTTTTCTGAGCCTCAGCCCTCGCAGCCCGATTACTTCGTCACTGCCAAGGAGGGGCTAAAGGCATTCGTCGAGACATTCCAGGGTATAAATCCAGAGGTGGACAACCCTCTTGAGCATGACACCGACGAGAGAGCGGTGGTCCTTGCCGGGAATGGTTGGGAGCATGGCCGTCCTCTCATGCTTAGTGCGGTACTCACGCGTACTCCTGAGTTGAGCCTCTCACGTGTCAAGGCTACTCTCACCGCCGACGACCCTCCCGTCATGCCTCGTCGGCCTTCCCGAGCTCGCGCCGATGTAAGTTTTTCTCAATTTCATTCTCTTTCCGACATTCGTTCCTAGCTAAGTGGCTAAATTGACTAGATGCGTTCCCTTTTAAAACTGTAGGCTGGTTTCGAGGCGGCCTTCGATGCCGCTTACGCGGACTATGAGAGAGAGTATCAGTTGTGGTACAGAAGAGTCAGGAGTATGAGGAGTGGGAAGAGTTGAGGGATGTTGTAAGTTTCAACTTTTATATTTGCAAAATATGACAAGTCCCATTTTCTCTAGTTTGAACCTTCTTTTTCTACAACTCCTGACATCTAAACTGTCTTGTAGGCTGACGAGAAGTTTCATGCCACTGGAGAGCGGTCGCAGCTGCCTACGCGTCCACCTAGGCCGGGGATCATGCCCGTCGCACCAACGAGGGAGTCGGTCGCTCGCACATACAAGCCAGCGACTCCGGTAAGATATTTGCCAAACAAGTTGTTACCGCCATGTTGTGCTTTCCAAGTTGCTAACTTGGACTCAAACATGTAGGGATCGGGATGCTCAAGTACCATGGCACCCATTGGTCGTGCTTCTCCCTCATCGGCTGGTCGGACTCTGGAAGCACAATCATCGAACTCGACCTGCTCTAGCGGATGGCGACAACCCGAGCCACTCGGGGGCCAACAAGAAGTGGAAACATCACTAGATCAAAGGCCAACCTCCTACGAGTAGTGGCGGTGGCGGATGGGTTATCCGATCCGTGTCATCTGATCCGTATGCACGAACAGAAACGGAGTTGGACGAACGAAATTGCGTGGTGGCGTTGGAGTTCTCCGAAAACTCGTATGAACGGGGCAGTCACAAACTCCTTGCTGATCAAGGCCACGAAAGAAAACGTCAGTTCAAGGGGCCTTTCCCGCTGTTGGCGAAATGTCCATCCGTAATGAGTGGCAAGTAGCACCTCAATCACGTCGCACGCGCGAAACCATGCATACCATCTACTGCTAGTATCTCACGTAGCTGCTAGCTAGGCGGCCTGTTGAACGAGAAGAGAGCGCAGAAAGCTGCAGGCGGCCGGACTTGCGATGGATCGCCTCGTGCCAACAGTGTCATGGCTGCGCTAGGCAGGCTGCCGCCCATGAGCTTGTGATCTGCACAATGACCGACGCAGCTTCGCTGCAGGGGGGACGGCGATGCGCTCGGTTGGACGAAGGGATCGAGAGGCAGAGGGACAGCCAGAGTTGACACATCTGTGGTGGCACTACACGGGACGAGGAGAGCCGCGGCAGGTCGTCTCTGAGGACCCACACGCCGGCAATGGACGAGACCCAGCGAGTTAACTCGCTGTTTAGCGCTTCGCCGTAGGGATGAGGCTAGCATGTACATGTGTAGTTTTCTTTTGCAAAAGATGGCCATTTTTGTGAGTTGAGATTTGGTGTTCCGGAGCTCCAGCGATCTTGCTTATTTAAAAACTAAAAATATATTTAAAGTTTCAAACTAAGAAAAAAACATCATGTATGAATTCTATAATGGTTTAAAATTTCAACGCAAAAATACCATACCTCTGGAAAGTGGTGGAGCTGCACATAAACCGTGTGGTCAAGCGACAACACAAAATACTGGAGAGTTATAAATACGCAGGTATGAATGCACCATAGATGACCACATAAATCCTAATTTTGACATCAGTATATTTTATTTTGAGCTTTGACATCGCTGACCGCCATTGTCTTTTGAGCTACACGAAAATGACAAATGTACATACCTAAATATAGTGAACAATATAGAGTTTCAAATTTCGTACTTTTGTGTGGCTCAAAGCGTATTGTATTTTGCATTGAATGCATGCTTGTAGGATATATATCATTGAGAACATGCGCGATTGTTTTCAGAATTTTTTAAAACTTTTGAATATGTTTTTTGATTTAAAAAAAAGGATCACTTGGGCTCGGGAGCCAAAAGAAGTTTCCGTATTTTGCAAAGTAAAGGCTTCAGATATTTGCAAAGTAAAGGCTTCAGGTAACTATTTGTGATATGTATCCTCTGTGGATGCCTATATTAATTCTGCTATGTTCACGCGACCTATGACCTGAACTACATGAGACACTCGGAAAACTCAAGCAAGAATCATGAAATGGCATGGCCTCTTTGGATTGAAAATTTTCATGAAAATTATTGGACAATGCAATCTATAGGATTTTTTCCTAAGCAATTCTTTTGAACAAAAGAACGACACCTCCAATTTTCTATGGATTGCATACCTACACCCCAATCCCATCGAAATTTCAACAAACACTCTAAGCTCTTTTTACACTCATTCACGTAGGATCAAGATACTTTTCTTGTGTTTTCCTGTGTTCCATCCAAATGATCATTCCCATTGTTTTACTCTATTTTATAATCTTCTGTTATGCACTTGCAATCCTATCAAAATATGTGTGTTTTTCAATTCCTTTGTTTTATAATCCCGTGATCCAAGTATGCACAATCAAGCGTGCATAGATTGTGTGATGTCACGAGAACTTACGCAACACTAATTCGGTACCGTATATCTTCGTTCACTAGCTAGCTACACCTACATGTCGCCATCCTTCCATACATCCACGCAGTTAGTGTTCTCCTCCTAACAAATTTCATTCCCTCGTATAAAGCTATAAAGATGTCGATAAGTAATGAACTAATTAAGAGCGTGTTTTGCGTAAGAGGATATGCCATTGGGTTGAGGGGCTGCCTTTGTTTTTCTCCTCCCGTTTGCGCTCCTCGTTTTCCTCCTCTCTGCCGCCCTTCTCTCTCCCTTTAGCGTCTCTGCTTCCTGGGGTGGGGACGAGGGAGGTGCCAAGTTTGGCCTTGTATATAGGGATTAGATTTATGTTTGACTTTGCTTACGAGGCGAATGGCGTGATGCCGTCTACTCCCTCCGTTCCAATTTAATTGACTTGCTATCCACCAAATATGGATGTATCTAGACATGTGGTCAATTAAATTGGAACGGAGGGAGTAGAAGATTCTGCGGGTCGCTCGCGAGCGGCGTCTCACGGTGGTTGCCGTGCCTCCTTGGTGGTCCTCCATGGTGTGGATATGGCAATAGTTTGTTAAGACACGCATAGAATAAAAGATTAACCTTTGATGCTGTATTCATGGTGTTGCCATGGGGACGTCCCTTACAATTCTCTCCTTCTTTTGAAGAGTCGTGCTCAACTTTAAAACTTGATTACCATTAAGCGTGGAACATCTCGTATCACAGATAGAATGGCCAGTGAGATGGAGAGGGTGGCCACCGAGAAGAGCAAGGTGACGCTTGAGGCAAAGAGAGTGCCTATCGAGAGGATATCACTACTAGGAAAAGGGCTATAGGTAGGTTGACATTCTGTGGCGCACCCTTAATTAGTGCGCCACAGAATTATTTCTGTGGCGCATGGTCTCTGGTGCGCCACAGAAATTTTGGCCTTTCTGTGGCGCATCTTTTGCCCATGCACCACAGAAAGGCAGCATTCTGTGGCGCATGCCCACCCATGCGCCACAGAAAGGCACCCATGCGCCACAGAAACGCCGTGGGGCCCACGGACAATAATTGGGCCAAGGTACATCTGGGATCTTTCTGTGGCGCACGCCCCTTGGTGCGCCACAGAAAGCTAACATTATGTGGCGCACGGTGGCTGATGCGCCACAGAAAACCAACTTTCTGTGGCGTGAGAGAGAGGAGGAGTTCGAGCTAGATGGGAGAATGAAGAAGGTCACATGGGGAAAGTGGGCTGCCACCTTTTTGTGGACTGGGCCAACATTCTGTGGCGCACGCAGCTCGGTGCGCCACAGAAAGTGGACATTATGTGGCGCACGGTGGCTGAGGCCTCAGCCACCGTGCGCCACATAATGTCCACTTTCTGTGGCGCAGATTGGCCTCAGCAGCCACCGTGCGCCACATAATGTCCACTTTCTGTGGCGCAGATTGGCCTCAGCCACCGTGCGCCACATAATGTCCACTTTCTGTGGCGCACCGAGCTGCGTGCGCCACAGAATGTTGGCCCAGGTCCACAAAAAGGTGGCAGCCCACTTTCCCCATGTGACCTTCTTCATTCTCCCATCTAGCTCGAGCTCCTCCTCTCTCCCATGCCATTTTGACCATCCTATTCTCCATTATTTGTTGTTAAACCTACTTTGTTTGATATATGATTGGTGAGGGCTTGGGAAGAGCCTCCATATATATTCTCCTCCTCTCTTTTTGTCCACTATTTTCTCTCCATCACCACACACTCTCTCTCATCGATCACGGTCACGTCTCGGCAACAGATCTAGATCTACTAGGTGGGTATTGTTGGATGGATATGTGTATGCATGTTTTGTGTGGCCGGCGATGTGTATGAAAGATACTTCGGAAGGATTGAGGACATATGGGAGCTCAACTACTGTGGAGAGTTGGTGCCAATGTTCCGTATAAGATGGGCCAAGGACGTCGTCAAAAAAGTCCAGTATTTCACCACCATGGTAATACCCGATGGCAAATCGAAGAACACCTCCGCGAAAAATGAGCCATGGGTACTTGCTAACCAAGTTGAGCAATGCTTCTTCATTACCGACCCGTCAAAGCCTAGCCGTGTTGTCGCGAGGAGGGGCAAGAGGAGTATCATCGGAATGGAAGGAGGCGCCACCGAGCAAGACTTGGACAACGAGCCAAAGATCGAGGAGGAATTCGACAAGTTCTTCGACATGCCTACTACTAGTACACAAAAAAGGAAGACCTCCCTACCTACTAAAGGTTGTCCGTTCACGCGAAGAAATCTCAAGGTGATCGGCCTAAAGTTTTCAACCACGGAGAAGGGAAAGAAGAGAAGCTAACTTGAGGAACCGAGACGAAGAAGAGACTTTTTCGGTGTATTTAGTTTGTGTGTGTGTGAGACAATGGAAGCATATATATGTATGATCATGAATATGTATGAGACATTTGGATATGTAAGACCATATATATGTGTATTCAATGAATTGAATATGTACCAAAGATATTGTGTGTATTTTTTGAACCAAATTTAACCAAAAATATTTTAAAGAAAAAAAGTTAAAAAAGTGAGACAGCCAGGATTCGAACCTGGCTACCCAGGTTAATTCAAGTGGTTGTAAACCACTGGGCTCTATGTTGTGTTTGTGTAATCAAACAGCAGCACATCTTTTTAACTTCCAGGCCAAGGATTTCTGTGGCGCATCCCACCATACGATGCGCCACAGAATGCTAAGATTTCTGTGGCGCATCCCTCTGACGGTGCGCCACAGTATTCTCGGGCCTCCACTTATATGCGGGCCCCGCACCGGTCTCCACTCATCGTCTTCCAAAATCGAAACAGCTGCCACATTACTCACGCGCCGGCCGGACCCTCGCCCCCAACTCTCCGCCGCCGGACTCACGCCGCGCTTGACCCGCCCCGCCGCCCAGGACCCTCCACCGCCACCCGCACCGGCCGCCGTCCACCACGCGGCCGTGCTCGACAAGCTCTGGCTCTGCTTCCCGCCCCGCCCCGGCCAGCCCCTGCCCCTCCCCTCCACAACACAGCCGTCACCTCCCCTCCCCTCGCCGTCGAGCCGCCCTGGGACCAGCCACGAGCCACCGACGACCTCAACTCGCTATCCTCGCCGAGGTACTGCCCCTCTCTCCCTCCCCTCCCTCTCCTGCCATGGTTGCACATTGGGTGATTGATGAAATGCCCATGAAACTTTCTAGGTTTTTTGTTGCTCATTGGATGCTAAATGTTGTTGCTAGTGTTGTTGCTAGTGCTAGTAATTGCATGGAGACAAAAAAAAATTAAAATTTTACATACCAATTTTTTTAAAAAAATTCCTAAGTGTTATTGTAGTTTTGACTTTTTTATGTACTATGCAGTTTCAAGAGGAGACCTCGACGATGCTGTTCCAGAGCTCGTCGACAAGTGGTGAGAAATTATGGATGTGCTGTGAATATATCTGGCCATGGGCCGGGCCTAAAAAAGCCCGCGGGAAAAAGCCCAGGCCCAGGCCCGGCCTGACTCAGCCATCGGGCCTAGATTTCAGGTCCAGGCCCGGCCCATCACTACAAAATCCCATCGGGCCTCGGGCCTCGGGCCGGGCTTCTTAGTGAAAACAGCAAAATTCAAAGCCCAGGCCCGGCCCATCATGTCCATCGGGCCGAAATATGAGGCCCAGGCCCGTCCCATGGGTCAGGCCCGTCGGGCCCAGGCCCTGTATTTTCGGGCCGGGCTGGTCGGGCCGGGCTGGAGATGGCCAGGCATAGCTGTGAATGGTGTTGATGGATATATGTGTCCACGACCATCGTGTCGCGGAGATGCCGGCCGGTGGAGATGCCGGCCGAAGATGTGGATATTTTTTGTCGTGGTTGTTTGTGCTCCGACCATCGTGTCGTGGAGATGCCGGCTGGAGATGCCGGTCGGAGATGTGGATATTTTTTGTGAAATGTTTGCAGGTACCCCGTGAGGCCCTTGAGATTGCCGGAACGTCGATTAACTTCCGTTCCGGCAAATTCGGGTACTCCATATGTCCTATTTTGAAATTTGGCATGGCTTTGCTAAAAATAGGACATATGGGGTATTGCGGCTAATGCATGGGCCGGGGTATCTTAGTACTAAATTAAGTGATGCTTTTGTTATATTTGTTGTACTAACTTTTTGCCTCTTTTTAATGTAGTGCAAACATGTCCTCCGAGGCCGGCCCTTCTAAGCACATGAGCATCGAAGAACAAGCTAGAGAAAAGAACAAGCCATTCTGGGAAGTGAACCAGGAGATGGAGGATGCGGAGGCCGCCGAACTGGCTCGTGACGGCGATGGTGACTTTCTGTTAGAGGATGCCGGCGGCGATGGGGACGAAACCACCACCACCGATGGCGGCGACCACACGGATGTCGGGGGTGGCGACCACACGGATGGCGGTGGTGGTAGTAACCCGACCGCTAAGAGCATAAGAAGCCGAGGAAGGACCGGACACCGCAAGCGGTGGCCACCGTCACAGACACGTTCACTAAGGTCTCCTTAAGTGGCCAACCACAGGAGCCTAGGAACATCGCAAGGGTACGGCATGCAACTAGGGTGCATCCTCCGGGAAACCGTGTCGATCACACGTATGACCTCAGGAGCAAGGAGAATGAGGCTTTGCGCACAACCTCCTCAAGAAGCTTCACCAACGATACAATTTCCCGGATGATGGAAACAAAAAGGTGGACAACTTCGCCATCACGAAGATGAACACCGCCTTGACCAGCTGGAGAGGCCGGGTGAAGGCGAAGATTGAAAAGGGTCTTAGCTGGGAGGAGATCAGTGCCAAAGAGCCGTACATCGACATAGAAGAGTTCGAGGCATTCAAGTTGTCCTTGGCATCTCCGGAGGCTAAAAATGGACCGAGTGGGGGAAGAAATGCGGGCACTGAACTTAGGTAACCACCATTTGGGAAGCGGCGGTTACGCAGGAAAACAGCCCGTTTGGGACAAGGAGGATGCCGAGGTTGCGAAACTTGGGAAAGAGAACCCGTGGCTTAAAATCACGGACGAGCAAGTTAGGAACTTTGTTCGGTCCCGCTACTATCTGAAGCCGGGACGGGGGAATTCGTTACCGACTATGAAGATGTGCTGGATTTCGAGAAAACACTGGTAAGGAACTTAATTACCGCGGATATCTCAAAGTCCATTTGCGTTGATTTCTACATGGGTTCACGTTTATTTCCTTTGTCAGGAGGCTCAGTTGAAGGATGAGGCTGAGGCCGGCCCGTCGTCCCAGGAGGCTCAGGCCGGCCCGTGGGACACGACTTTCAACCGGGCGATGAACGTTTACAAGGGGAGGGACAAGTCAAAGCCGCCGACGTCAGCTGGCCGTGTGACCGGCTTTGGTACGACATGAAGTTCCTCGAGTACTACACGGACCGAGAAGAAAAAGGAGAGGAGGAAGCCGGCTAAAGATAGAGCCGAGGTTCTCGAGCTAAGGAAGAAGCTGGAGACACTAGAGAAAGAAAAGGTGGACTCCAGCATGGTGGACAAGCTAGTGGCCGAGAAGGTGGACGAGAAGCTCCGGAGTTTCTTACCCCCTGCATTGCTGGAGGGGATAGCTGCTTGGCAAGCGGGAGGTCAACAGGGGCCGATACACGTGCCCAGCTTCGCCGGCAGCACCTCCAGCAATAACGTGTCGCCGGTCCTGGTGACCCCACCGGTGCCCCCTGTCGTGGATCAACATACACCAAGGCCGGAGAATAATGATAATGCACACGAGCGGCCGGAGAATGATAGGCCGGCCGCCGGCACCGGCGCCCTTGTCTCGACATTAGCCGAGCTCGACGCCATCACCAAGGTAACTAATTAGTTAGTCCGCGACATCTTCTATGACTATATATGCCTTTGATGACTGCCATATCTCATGCATGGTGCCCAACATGTGTTGACTCCCAGGACATGCCTTGCATACTCCTGCATAGGGTGGGGGTCGGCGGCGAGTTGAAGGAAGTCGCAACGGCCAAGATCATACAACCTTTGACCCGCGATATGCACAACACCCGAATGAGCGAGGTGTGATGAAAGTCAATGTGAGCGAGGTACTGCCTGAGTTCCGTGACATCGACCCCCCACGCAACCTCCGGGAGCCGAAAACACATGAAGCTTGGCGAATGCGGGAAGTGGATGATGGAATGGCCGAAGACCCAGATTCGTCTTGGGGATGTTCTTCATGGGGTCAGGCGCACGGCGGCGCCACCTCGAGGCCCCGGCCCCCGGTCGTTCGGCCCCCGTCGAGGCGGCCAAAAAAGCTGTTGCGGATGAACCGGCGCCACAAGCAGCCGTCGCCACCACCCAGAAGGAACCGCCGGTCGCCGCCACCACCGGCCGGAAGCTACCGCCGGTCGTCGCCGCCACCAACCGCCACAAACAGTTGTTGGGAACGTCTTCACCGCAACCGTCCAAGGTTAGTTCTGACTTTCCGAATTCCCCGACTTTCCGACTTTCCCGACTAACGGATGTGCTATTGTTTATGTTTAGGACAAAGCCGTTGCACCTCAACTTGGTGGCAACGACGACAATGAGGAGGAGGAGAATGATGTCAACGTCGATGACTACATCAACACTGGCGCCTGCATGGATGATATGTACATGCCTCTTGTGGATGAAGAACCCTTCCGCGACCACCGCGGTCAACCTGCTCGTCCCACTTCATGCACACAGCCTGGCCTTCACCGACACGCCTCCGGATGCCGGCGATCATCAAGCTCAACCGGGTAACATTTTCAGCCCTAACACACTGCAAGAAACTGTTAAAGCGGGGTTCACTTCACCCCCACAATCCCAGAGACGAACAAGAAGAAGCACAGGAAGAGAAAAGGATCCTCCACCTCTGCGAGCCAGCCAGCTCCTAAGATCCGGGGTCTTGAAGACACGATTCCACCCCGTGCGGATGGCTTCCCCCGAGTTCATGAAGCTGGTAAACCTATCTTGTCTGGGGACTTGCTCCGCCTTGCAGAAGGACCCATGATTCTTTGCAGGAATATCTTGTATCTAGAGGAGACCCTTCTTAAAGAGAACCCGAGTTACCCGGGTTCGCGGTCAAGGTGCCAGAGAGTTGGTGGACTTCGTCCAGGAAGACCCCGCGGATGTGTTCTTCATAGCGTACGAGGACATCTTCAACCTGTTTCATCTAAACGGCTGGACTATAACATGGTCCGCCTATATGCGCTCGATGCGATGAAGATCAGGAGAGATGATACCCCGTACGTCGCGATAGTGGATCCCTACTACATGCGCGACAGCCATCTGGTGGAAGGATCAAGACACGGGAAACGGCCAAGGAGTACCTCGTAAGGGTCATGCTGGCCAACAAGAGGAAGAACGCCCTTCTTCTGCCTTACTTTTTCGAGTAAGTACACATCCGCTCGCCACCGTCCTATCTTATGCCTTCTTGTACATTTCTTCCATCGCTGATCCTTTGTCCAACATTCTGCTTCAATTGTGTTGAGCAGGGACAAGTACTGCGCACTCATCTACGTATCCCGAGGTGGTCCGTTGCCACTTATTTGGACTCGGGGAATAAATCCCAGCCGAGACAATACAACAGAATAAAGGGTGTTCTCGATGATGCTCTCGAGGCCTATGCCAAAAGGGCGGCCCCTTCCATAAGAAGTCAAAATTTTCACGGAGGACAACACACACAAGTTCTTGCATGGGATCGGATTCCATTGCGTCAAGCAACTGGATGGCAGCGTGAAGGAGGCCTACTACACCCTCCATCACCTTAAAGCGATTGTCCGGGATTGCGAGAAAATGAAGATTCCATCTAATCTCGTATAATACACCAAAATGGCGGATGCTCTCACCGATGCTGATTATAGATAAGACTTCCATCGCATCCGGTTGCAATTAACAACGATCATCCTCGACGATGTCATTCACGCCTCAGGGTCCTTCCACTTCCCCAGAGGTAGGATGTATTATAAAAGATAGCCTTGCTAAGCATTACTAGCTAGTGTGTACTTTTTTGTAGAAGTGCATGTGTAGGGTTATATATTATATATATGCTATGCTATGAAACCCAATTAGGATAGCCATATGATTTCCATCTATGACAATTGATTGATCGTCTTGCCTCTCTACTTAGATGAATAAATTATACTCTAGGTATATCACTAACCAATATATATCCCAATCCATCTTCAGCGTTGTCTCAGAGGGAGATCGAAGAACGACTAGAGGTGCAGAATGACACCAGGGAGTGGAGGACGTTAAAGGGCATTCTACCGTCCCCGACGCCGCTCAAGAAGAGGAATCCATGATCTTGCATGCTCCTGCGCGCTCTTGCTCACTATCATCGCCGATGTGTACTACATTTGATCCTAGTTAGGCGGTGAACACTTGATTTGTAATGTGTAGTGTGAAATGATGAACTTTTGTTTGTATCATGACTAATTGTGTAAACATTCGGCACTTTTGTGACTATGTGTATGTATCTCGGGCACTAAGTAATATGTGTGATGACATAGTGATTAATGTGTTTGTCTGTTCATATACCTGTCAAATATACCTGTATTTTTGTATAAATCTTGTATATACCGTATTTGTACAGCAAAATGAAAAAAATACCTGTATTTATGTTTTTAAATTTCTGTGGCGCATGGACTTATTTTTTGTGGCGCACCACTTTCTGTGGCGCACCAAGGGCCAGTGCGCCACAGAATGTCTCTGCTCTGTGTGCTGCCGAGCTATTTCTGTGGCGCACGGCCTGGGTGCGCCACAGAAAAAAATTGTAGCGAGAATTCTGTGGCGCACCCAGCAAACCTGGGGTGCGCCACAGAATGCCATAAAGGTGCGTCACAGAAAGGCCTTTTCCCACTGGTGTATAGGCAACATAGCCGACTAAGTTTTTCTCGCTAAACTTACCAAAGCTCTACTAGATCTATTTGGAAACTCGACAGGACTTCGCTGCAACTTTGCAAAATGTGCCATTGCTCCAATTGCATGCTCTGAAGTGAATCTTGCTGAAGTCACGCAACCCTTTCCATGTCAGGTAGTCTCCTTCCCATGCAAATACCTGGGACTACCACTTTCTCTGAAAAAATTGAGGAAAGAAGAACTTCATGCTCTACTTGAGAAAATCAGCCAAAAACTAGCAACCCGGAAGGCTCTCATGCTAACCTCGAGTGGAAGGCTGGTACTAATTAAAACGGTACTGCAAGCAATTGCGGTGTACCACATGCTCTCAATGGAGTTGCCTGCTTGGGTGATCAAGAAAATAAACAAAATCTGCAGAAGCTTCTTGTGGCACGGTTCTAAAGATGCAAATGGAGGGAACTGCAGAGTAGCATGGAGTCAGGTGTGTATGCCGAAGAAGTATGGCGGTCTAGGCCTCCACAACATCAAATTCTTGAATGACGCACTGCGGATTAGATGGAGGTGGTTTGAGAAGGAACATGGCTTGCGTGCATGGGCAGGGTTGCAGTTTAAGCTATCACCAGAAGCTGAAAGTCTTTTCCGTGCATCCACTCTTTGCATAGTTGGTAGAGGAGATAAAATGGAATTCTGGAATGATCGCTGGTTAGATGGTAGCAGTCCAAGTCAGATTGCCCCGGATCTTATGCAATTCGTCAAAGCAAGAGGAGCCAAGAAGAGAACCATTGCCGAGGCCATGATAGATGAGCAATGGGTGAAAGACATTAGAGGAAACCTGACACTTCAAGCCATCGTACAGTTTATGTCGCTCTGGTGTATCCTACAGGAACAACCACCACTCTCGACGGAGAATGACAACTTCCGATGGCGTCTGTCCACAAATGGCATGTACACGGCGAAGACAACTTACGATGCCTTCTTCCTGGGTTGTTGTGAAGCTGACTATGCAAAGGCGTTGTGGTCGAGCAGAGCACCACTGAAGGAAAAGTTCTTCTCCTGGCTAGTGATGAGAAATCGATGTTGGACGGCTGACAGGCTTGGAAAACGCGGACTGCAGGCCCCTGGGAAATGCCTCATGTGTGATCAAGAACCAGAAACTCTGAGTCATCTGCTGATAAACTGCTCTTTTGCAAGAACCTTCTGGTTTAGACTCTGCCAAGAAACACAACACCCTGATATAACACCGTCGAGCCAGATAACCATTAGAGAATGGTGGGTGAAAATCCTGAGGCCTTTAGGGAAGAAGCAAAGGAAGGACACAACCACACTTATCATTGCGGGGATGAGAGTCCTCTGGCTGGAAAGAAATGCCAGGGTCTTTGAAGGATCGGCAACAGACATGAACTACCTTGTTAGCAAAGTTTGTAATGAACTGGCGTTGTGGGTGCTAGGTAGTAAAAGAGCAGGCTTTGGTGAGGAGTAGTCAGTGTGTGGTGTGTGCGGACGGCTCGGCCGTATGTAACTGCGGTTGTAAAAATTATCTCCCATTCTTAATGCGATGACAACAACACTTTGTTGCATGTCCTTTATATAAACTTACCAAGGAGTTGTGGACCATATTGACCATACGAGCATCATGAATTCCAGGTCAAAGATGTGACATGACACAATTCTAGACATTTTTGACTCGACAAGGCAAAATCTAGGCATTTGATCATGTGATGCACAATTGTGCATGATTTATGATCATTTTAGTACTTTTATTTTCAAAATATTTGAATAATGTAATTTGAGACATTGAATTATGAGTTGTAATATTTAACTTTGAATTGTTGTTGTTGAATCAAGTTCTTCAAATTGTGGGCAAGTATATCGTGAATTAAAATTGGGATGTGGACTGTTTTGTAGACGCCGAAATGGTAGCCCACTCTTGGGTGGGGGATGTGTGTGTGGGGTAATTGTCCACGTGCCGTATTGTCTGGCAGACTACCAAATCGGCAAATGGTATATATCATGCATGTGTATTTGGTAGCTCACTCATGGATGCCCGCGTCACATATGGAAATCAGCATGCCCTTTCAGGAGGACACGAACGCTATGTGCACGCCACATGACGGCTGCACATGCCAAACCTTGATTTTGCAGGAGTTTTCTCTTTTTTTTTTTTTCCGTCTTGTTGCTCTTATGTTCTAGTTTAATACACAAATGTACTCAGTGAGGTATTACATTGCGAATAAAGCAGGATGCTTCCGCGTAATATTTTCTTGTGCGTTTTATCATAGCCTGTGTGATGCGGATTATGCTTCGTCACGACACCTTCGACATGTTAAACGATCATATAGATCTTGAATGATGTACATTGGTCGGTGCATCTAACAGATCAAAGGTACATCTGTCGTAACTTGTGTTGCGTGCACCGGAGCGTAGTGCAAGAATAATGGTCAGGACATAACATCAAAACCTTACACATCCGAAAGCATGACATGTGTGCACTGGAACACAATGCAAAACTAATGTTCGTGGCAAGACACCTTAAGACTGCTGGAGGCTGCTGCTCTCGAGGCCCCCTTCACGCGCGAGGAAGTACGCAAGGTCATCATGGACATGCCCTCTGACCGCGCTCCGGGACCTGACGGTTTCTCTGGCCTTTTCTTCAAGCTGTGCTGGGACACTATTGCCGATGATCTATTGCTTGCGCTGCAGCATCTTCACCGAGGCCACTGCCAGAGCTTGGGCTGCATGAACTCGTCTATCATGGTGTTGTTGCCCAAGAATGACAATCCGCTGGATATTAAGGACTACCGGCCTATCAGTCTTGTGCACGGCTTCTCCAAGATCTTCACGAAGCTCCTCGCGGCCAGACTTGCTCCCCTGCTCCCGAAGCTGATCTCCCATGCGCAGAGTGCGTTTGTGGCCAGCCGGAGCATCCATGAGAATTTTAAGCTGGTCCGGAATACTGCCAGGTTTTTGCACCAGAAGAAGGCTGCCGCTGCACTCCTCAAGATTGACATCTCGAAGGCCTTTGAATCACTCTCGTGGGAATTTCTCCTGGAGGTGTTGCGCCGTCGGGGCTTTGGGCCTAAATGGCGGTTTTGGATCTGCTGTCTGCTGTCTACCGCATCAACGTCCATCTGCATCAACGGTGACCGCAGCGACTCCTTCCGTCTCGCTCGCGGTGTTCGTCAAGGCGATCCCCTATCGCCTGCCCTGTTCATCCTTGCCATGGACGCCTTGCAAGCCATGTTACAGTGGGCGGTAGATCGCAATCTCCTTGCTGACCTCAAGCTCGACCCGAGGGTACCAAGAGCATCGATTTATGCTGATGATGCAGTGATCTTCTTCCGCCCCTACCCGGCAGATTGCGAGGTGATCCTCTCAATCCTGAAGCTTTTCGCAGCGGCATCAGGTCTGAAAATTAACCTGAATAAAAGTACCATCACCTGCATCCGATGTGACGCCGAGACGGTGACGGCGGTGGCGAACCTCTTCCAGTGCCAACCCTGCGAGTTCCCAATACGCTACCTTGGGCTCCCCCTCACCATTGGGAGGCTGCGACGTGCAGACATCTGGACTATCATTGACAACTTCTCCGACCGGCTGCCGGGCTGGATTCCCAAGCTGCTCAACCATGGTGGCCGACTCACCCTCACCCGATCGGTGCTCATGGCACTGCCGCTGCACTTCCTGGCTGTGCTGCAGCTTCCAGCATGGGCACTCAAGATCATTCACCGTCGCTGCCGGGCCTTCGTCTGGCGTGGTGAAGAGGACATCAATGGAGGGCACTGCCTCCTCCTTGGTCCAGGGTGTGCATGCCGACCGAGCTCGGCGGGCTGGGCATCCTCAACCTCCGATTCTTCGGCTGCGCGTTGCGGTGTCGATGGCCGTGGCTGCGATGGGCCGACAACCCGCGCCCCTGGTGCCTGGTGCCCCATCCGGACGACGCCGATGCTGTTGCCCTCTGCAAGGCCGCCACCTTCGTCAAGCTGGGCGACGGCAAGCGGGCACGCTTCTGGACTGACGCTTGGCTGCCCTCCAAGCAATCCATCCTCGACACCTACCCATCCTGGCGACCTTCGTCCGTAACTCCGGGGTCTCGGTGGCGGACGGACTGCGGAATCAAAGGTGGGTCAGAGACATTAGAGGTGGGATCTCCACACCGGCGATCGGGCAGTACCTGAACCTATGGGATCTGCTCCTCACAATTCAGCTTCAGCCAGCCGAGGAAGACAGATTGATATGGCGGCTCTCTAAAGACGGCAACTACTCCACCAAGACCGCGTATGGGCTGTTTTTCGCCGCCAATATCAGATTCCCCTGCGCGGGTGCGATCTGGAAATCGAAGGCGCCGGCACGCTGCAAATTCTTCATGTGGCTGGCGGTTCATCAACGATGCTTGACTGCAGACAACCTACAGAAGCGTGGCTGGCCACATAGCAACTGCCGTCAGCTCTGTGGCTCGGCACCTGAAACCTGCACGCACCTGTTCATGCACTGCCCCTTCAGTTTGAGGGTTTGGCAGATGATCAGGTCCTGGACAAACGCTGACTTCCCTACTCCAGGTTTGGCGTTTGCAAGCACTGAAGATTGGTGGCTGCAAGTCAGGAAGCGGGCGCCCAAACATCTGAGGCGTGATTTCGACACGGTGGTGATCCTTGTGCACTGGAAGCTGTGGAAGGAGAGGAACAGCAGGATCTTCGAGCACAAGAGCCAACAAGAGGTGATGATCTTTGAGGGCATTCGAGAGGAAATTGTGCTCTGGCGCTCTGCCGGACGTGTATCTGCAATATAACTCAATGTCGGCGTAGGTGTCGTGTTGGTTTTTCCGCTGGCCAGGCATGTCTGGCTGAGCTCTCACGGCCTGTACCATGATGTTGGCACACACTTTGTGTGACCAACTAGCTGTACTCTCCCCTTCTTTCTTAATAAAGATCGGCCAAATGGCCCTTCGGAAGACACCTTAAGACGACAGTGCAAAGCAAATGCAATGCACAACAAAACGGAAGGAAATACGAATACCGAGGGTAGCCTACACACCAAAATGAAGGTAGTGCACAACAAATACGATGATATTACACAACAAAACATATGACAGTGCAATGTATGCACTTAAGGTAGAAGAAAGTCCGTCGAACATATCAACACGTGATCCAATTTGAAAGACAAGTAGCACAACCGTGAAAACGGATGGTGATTTACCTGCTCAATTGAGAAGTTATTTTTTCTTTTGAATCCCCAGAGAAGAATCCAGTGAAAACCCAGATTGGGTGAAAACCTGAAAACTATCATCAGCGGCCGTTGGATCGTCAATTGATGGCGCAGATCAGAGATCGTCTTCCCACCAGCAACTTAACTCACTTTTACACTAAACCCCCTACAAATTACGCACGACCAGGAAGCCATTTGGGGAAGTTGTCGTGCTTGTGCAGTCTTAACCTAACCCATCCCAGCGCAGCGCCGCCACGCGACGGCGACGACGACTCGGAGGAAGTAGCCATACGCTCTAGCAGCCGCACTGCTTACGCGAAGCAACGACGGACTCGGCGAGCCCCCACGCCGCAGCAATGGCTCGGCGTCCGTGTTTTCTGTAGCTCGCAGCGACGGCACGGCGTCCCTGATGCTGCTCCAAGAGAAATAAACTTCGCGGCCGTGTTGCTTCCCAAGAAGGCGATTCTTTTTTCCGAAGTTTATCCCAACGGCCGGCGGCGGCACATGATCTGAAGTGAGATTGAGCACGTCGGCCGGCGGCAGCGGCAGGTCCACGAAAGGAGATGGAGCGGCAATGGCGTGGTGCAAGAGAGCTGGTACCGACGGGTTTGAACGGGGAGTCTCCATCACTTCCGGCGGAGGGCCAGAGGTCACGACCGGCGGTGGCACCATGTTACGCGAGATCAAACTCGTGGAGGTTGAGGACAGGTAGAGGTAGTTTCCTCCTCCTCGAAGATGATGGATCTATGGTTACGACCATTCTTGCGAATTTCGAGAAAACAACGAAATTTCGAAGAAAAAATTCAAAAATTTCACAAATGTTTAAAGTCTGACGTTCAAATTAATTTCAAAAAATAAAACTACAGCAAGTGGAATCGAACTCAGCAACTCCCAAACAGCTGCCAAGCCCCTAAACCAGTACACTAAAGGCAAGTTCTTTGTCTGCAGTACACTCTATTTCTCCTTGTAGTGTAATCTCCCTGGTTTACTCAAATTCAAACGAAAAAATCGATCGAGATTATAGTTTCTCACCCCTTACAGAAAACCGTTGATTTTGCGAATTTCGGTCGAAATTTAGACGAGAATTTTTTCCCTGGAGGTAGGTCGTGGAGTTAGGCTTCCTGGTCGTGCGTAATTCGTAGGGGGTTTAGTGTAAAAGTGAGTTAAGTTGCCGGTGGGAAGACGATCTCTGATCTGCGCCATCAATTGATGATCCGACGGTCGCGGATGATAGTTTTCAGGTTTTCACCCGATCTGGGTTATCACCCGATACTTCGCCGGGAAGAAAACCAACCCATGCTCCCTCAAACCCACTTGTCAGCGTTGTGTTTCCCTCGTGGGTGGTGTGGTGTCACGTGAGGACTCAAAACGCACCCTCGTACTAGGAAGGAAAGACACCCTTAAGGCCCTGTTTGTTTCTAGAGTTTTAGTTGGGATTGGTGGGGATAATCCTCTAGTGTGTTGAGTGAAACCTCAAACTTCAAAACATCATTTGTTTCTAGTGTATTGGATGAGTTTTATCTCCACCTTTCCCCACAAATCCCCAAACTCTAGTTCATTTTTTCTCAATCCCCTAGGGGATTCAATACACTACCCCTACCTAGTGGATTGATCCTAGGGGATTGGGTGAAGTTTGGGGTTTCACCCAATCCATTAGAGGATTATCCCCACCAATCCCCACTAAAACTCTAGAAACAAACATGGCCTAAACTAGTAAATCTGATTTTTTTGAATGCGATATTAATATGCTACGTGTCTTAATATGTTTCTACTTCCTACAACTTTAGAAAAAATAAAAGTTTGAAGTAATACTTAAATTACTTTACATTTTGCGTTGTGATCCGGGACTTGAAAGGAGCCTACGTTTAGTAGATAATAAAGCCATGCTATAAGATTTCGACGAGTTGATTAATTTTCATGACAAATCATTAAGCCTCAACAAAACTATTACACAACATTTTTTATAGGTACAGGAGCACGATCGTTTGTTTAGGTCTTGAGAGAGAGTCCTTCGTTTACAATTTGTTTATCTACGTACAAAGGAGTATATGCTTAGGCGCAAAATGTACCCCGAGCAGAATAGATTGCTTGGTGTTTACTTGTACTAGCTAAGGTTTTGTTTCAGAAGAGGACCAGGTGCTTGGATCTTTCCGATAATGCTTTGAAGGTGGAGGAGATGGGATCGAAGGGCTTGTAGTTGGAGGGAAGAAAGGTAGTGGCGGGAAAGGCCAAGGAAACGAAGGTGGCGGAGGTGGTGGCGGGGGCGGAGGAGGCGGTGGTGAATACAACGACGGCAGTGGCGGGAAATGCGGAAAAGGAGGTAGGTGCGGAATCGGCGGCAAAGGGAATGGGAATACAGGTGGCGGCGGCGGAGACGGCGTTGAGAAAATTGGTGGCAAATGAGGGAATGGGAAAGCCGGTGGAGGTTGCGCCGCGGGTGGCGTCCATGGCCAGGGCGGCAAAGGGAAAGCCGGCGGTGGCGGTGAAGGTGGTGTGAAGAACGGTATCGGCGGCAGCGGGAACGGGAACGCCGGCGGTGGCGGCGTGAAGAACGGTATGGGCGGGAACCATGGGCGCGGCGTGCAGAACGGGATGGGCGGCCACGGCCAGTGCGGGCAGTAGAACAAGGACGTGTTGAGCGCGGCCGGCGCCGTCGACGTCCCCGTGCCTTGGCACCGGCCGACGGTTCTCTTCTTGCCCGGTCGGTAGTAGAGGGAGTTGAGGTTGTAGAGGCAAACGTTGGGCTCCTGGGTTGAGAAGGCGACGTGACCGGCGGTGGTGGTGACGGCCGGCACGTCGCAGAGCGTGGACGGGTTGTCCAGAACGGCGGCCCGGCAGAAGGAGACGGTCTCGCCGCCGGTGGTGCACTCGAGGCCGTCGATCGCCGGGATGTCGAGCTGGTAGGCGCCGTAGCTGTTGGTGGACTTCTCGGCCGTGATCTTGATCTCCTCCTTGGACGTGGAGTTCACCCTGATCATGCAGTCGATTCTTACCTTGACACCTGATGAACAGTGGAAAATTGCGTCAGAACATGGGAGGAACTTGATACAAATTTCAGTGGGTACAATTACCAGTTCCGTGATGTCCAGAGTTACTGTGAACTTCGGGGCAACAGCGTAACAACAGCGAAAGCAGAGTACGGACTCAATCAATCCATTCATGAAGGTTTGCAACAAATTCCTTGCAGCTATGTAACAGTGAAAACGGAGTACTTGCATTCATATATGAATCAATTCCAGACGACATACAGTTCTTCCTAACAACTAACAAGGGTTTTGCATCGCAGGCATATCTGCATAAGGGCATGTTTAAACCATGATACCAACAGAAGTTCTACCACCGGCGTACCTGCCAAGAAGTAGCTGTGGTTGGAGAAAGAGCTTGAGGAGCAGGCGTCGCAGAACACCGTGCCAGTCACCGTGATGTTGGCTCCCCTGCCGCCGCCTTGGGGCCCCTGGCATTTGGCACCAGGAAGAAGGAGAAGAACCAGAGCAGGTACCAGTAGCACCTCCAACACAAGAAACGACATTGTCTTCTTCATGGCCTTGACTAGCTCCTGGATTGAACAGCTCCCCTGGGAGCTGAGAAGAAGCTGTGATAAGCCTCGACTCCTGTCTGCTTTATATTCGAAGACTAGTGGTTGGGAGATGATTGAAACGAAGGCGTCCTTCTTCCAAAACAAAAAGAATAATCGATTGGATAGGACTCGTGCAATCTGTGAGTAGGGAGGGAATGCTGAAGAACACCCGAAATTCACTAGGTAGGACCGATGACGCATCGCTCCAACTCGCATGGAACAAGTGCATGTGAAGGGCGTTTGGACCCTTTTGCAGCCGTGCCACCATTTAACAACAGAGACCACAGGCTTTGATTGGATTTCACGGGCTCACTCAAACCCGTGACGGCCGGAATTGTTGATTCACGGCTTGGAATGTCCTATGTTGAGTGCCGCCATCAACCGCCTAGCAACAGTTGGAAAGGATCCAAACGACTGTGGCGAGTTCATAACTCTGAATGTTGCTGACTGTGGATTGGAAACTGCGCAGCCCTGTGGTCTGGAAGATAGCACAGAACCTCCGTGACTGAATGCAATTGTCACGGCCGGTTTACTTTGTAACTTGTTAATGTATTTCACAGCACAACATGGGGAATCAAGTGTAACCTCACAGTTCACAAAACTGACGCCAAACAGGGTAAATGAATCACAAAACTGCACCAGATGTTATCAGAAAATTGCAAGGAATGTGTGTGTTTGTGATAAACAAAATGAGTTGATTCGTGATTTTTTATAAGTAGAATATATTAATATTCTGAATATACGAATTATACTTGGCCTCTATATCAACAAAATGTCACAAAAACATCCAGGATGCACACAACCTGAAAGATAAGTTGGAAAAGGAAAAAAAGTCCCTACACGGTAATCAACTCCTCGCAGCAGCATCCCAACAAAGCACCACCAAAAACAACATCCGGAATTAAAAAAACCCTCCAAAAACTACGTCTTTAAATTGATTTGTGGTCAAGTTACATGGACACCCATATGTGCAATTTTTTTGTCCAAACTTCACAGCTGCACAGATTCAACCATCTACCTACGAGAACTACTTGTGCTTTATGTGCCCAAAGTGCAGAACTAGCTTTATGTATTGGATGTCCCGAGGCATCAATTCTTACAGAAGCTAAGAACACACAAGCCGGTTTTAGGTAGATTTGAAATTAAAGAATCTAAGAGCACAAGTGTACGAAAAACATGAGAAAGTGGCAAGAATGTAAGCGCAAAAAGATTAAGAAAATACAAGAAGTTACATATATGATCGTTTAGATGGGAGATACTCAAATAATGTTTTAATAAAAACCTGTGTGCATTACTTGATGCATAGGCTGGGGCTGGGGCTGGGGCTGGGGCTGGGGCTTCTCCTCCTTTTAGAGGAAAAATACGTGGGCCATTCTCAATTCATTGCTAATTAACGGCTGGAATAGATAGTTTCAGAGTCGAAAATATATCCAATAACTTGGCAGCGCCACTCCTATGGATATGGACTTATGAAACTAGCACTCCTTCCATACCAAAATAAGTGTTTTAGATTGGACCACATATGAATGTGTCTAGACATAAAATACATCCATATTTAGACAAATCAAAGACACTTATTGGGATGGAGGAAATATTTTTTTTAAAAATCTGGTGAATGTCATACATGTAATAGTTACGGAAAAGAGTTATATAAATTTTAGTGCCTTGATCCTTTCATAAAAATTATCTCTTCTTTATACAATAAAAAAGAAACCATCTCAAGTAAATGATAATCCTGCAAAAATTATATATGGAAATTTTGCATCCGGAGGTACCCATAGATTTGTTCAAAGTGTTCTGGCCCATACTTGATCTCTACTTTATTTAGCCGAAAGCATGGCAAAACGAATTTGCAGTGAGTTAAATATAACATAATAAAATAAATAACTACATTTTTTTAGTTTTTATCTGAGTAGTATATTCTTTTTCAAGAAAGAATTTTGAGAATCTTTTGGAAATACCAATTTTTATTGTGAAAGGGAAAAATGTTGTATTACCAAGTTCACATTGTTCTCCTTCTAGGCTAAAGCCCATCTCATTTGAGATCTAATATTTCATATAGAGTTCTATTCGGCCAGAAGTTCTTGTACGAACCGGTGGTAAAGCCCAGCTCAAGTCCGTTCTAATTTTCTCCTCCACCGCCGCCAGCAAAGCTCGGCTCGTTCCTGGACGGTTGCAGCAGCCAGCATGGGCTCCCGACCGGCGACCATGGCGACTCCTCCCTGTCACCGCCTCCCGGAGGAGATCTTCATCTGGGAGATCCTCGTCCACCTCCCCCCAGAATCTCTCCTCCGATGCCACGTTGTCTGTCGCTCATGGCGTCGTGCTACCTCCACCCTCGACTTCCTCCTGGCCCACCATGACCGTCAGACTACTCATAGTGGGAGTAATATAGGTAGTAACATAAGTGCCACGTAGGCAAAAATGATGATGTGGCATGCAATTAATGAAGAGAGAAGCAAATGGAGTAACTAGCTATGTTACCGTAACATCACGCAACCCAATGCAATATGAGTCTACAACCTAATTAATGTAGAGTTGTATGACACCACACACATGTTACTACCCACTATAGAGTTAGTAACACACCAGTAGGAAAACACCTACTAGTGGCGCACTGTTTTGGAATTCTGTGGCGCACTGATACGTCTCCAAGGTATCAATAATTTCTGATGTTCCATGCTTATATTATACCAATTGTCACATGTTTTATATACAGTTTATATCATATTATGACATTTATTGGACTAACCTTTTAACAAGATGCCACAGTGCCTGTTTATTATGTCTGTATATTGCAGAAAAGGCCCGAAAACCAAAGTGCTTGGAAACATTCAGAAAAATTACAGAAATTCTATTTCACCAGAAGACCCATGGAGCGAGAAGGGCAAGTCTAGCGGAGGCCCACGGTCTCCACACCATGCCGTCGCGCGGCCTGGAGGGGGGTGGCGCCGCCACATGGTGTGGACGGCTCGTGCACCCCCTCGCGTTGCCCTTTGGCCTATATATTGCTCCTGCCCCGAAAACCCTAGGCGAATCGACGATTTCTCCAGAAGAGTTCCGTAGCTCCGCCGCCACCAAAAACCCTAATTCGGGGGACAGAAGTCTCTATTTTGGCACCCTGCCGGGATGGGGAATTGCCCCGGAGCCATCTCCATCGACTCCACCGCCATCTTCATCGCTGTTGCTGCCTCCCATGATGAGGAGGGAGTAGTTCTCCCCCGAGGCTGAGTGCTCTACCGGTAGCTATGTGGTTTACCTCTCTCTCCCATGGTGTGATCTTTATGTGATCATGAGCATTGCTAGTATCACTGAATTCATATGTAATGTTTATGCTACTCAAGTGATTTTATCTAGTTTCCGGAGTCATTGTGACAACACGGTATCAAGGTGACAGTGTGGGTACTTATGTGTGACTCTATGAATAATTTAGATATTATCATGGCTTATTCTTTGTGGAATTATGGTGTTTGTTTACTCAGATTTTGAGGTGTGCTTTTGTAGCCCTACGCATAGTACTCTTGTTTCATCAAGAAGGAGAATAATCCCGAGTAGCACTTACTTGCGTTCAGTTGTGCTAAAATGTTGAGAGATACCACTAGTTAAAGTATGATCCCTAGGCCTTATTTCTAAGCATTGAAACACCGTTTACAACAAGTTCTGCTACATGTTTGCTTGCTGCCATTTTTATTTCAGATTACAACTACTACTTATAATCATCCATATTACTTGTATTTCACTATCTCTTCGCCGAACTAGTGCACCTATACATCTAACAAGTGTATTAGGTGTGTTGGGGACACAAGAGACTTCTTATATCTTAATTGCAGGGTTGCTTGAGAGGGAGATCTTTGACCTCTACCTCACTGAGTTCGATAAACCTTGGGTGATTCACTTAAGGGAAACTTGCTGCTATTCTACAAACCTCTGCACTTGGAGGCCCAACACTGTCTACAAGAATAGAAGCGTGCATAGACATCAAGCTATTTTCTGGCGCCGTTGCCGGGGAGGTAAGTGTTGGAAGGTATCTCCTTTAGATTCTGCAAATTTTTTTTGTTTCTTGTTTTTATTTTCACTAGTTAGACTTAATGGAAAACAACAAAAAAATAGAGATCTTTATGAACTTTATATTGAATTAGGACATGATGCTTTTGAAGAGAAATTTAAAAAACCTATGGAAGTTTGTTTGCATAATAGTGATAGCAATGTTATTAGCATGAATTCTTTGAACACTATTATTGCTAATGCTATGGAAAAGTCTAAGCTTGGGGAAGCTAGTTTTTATGAAAATGATCTTTTTAGTTCCCCAGCTTTGGAGGAGAAAGTTTGCTCTGATTATACTTTGTCTCCCATATGTGATAATTCTAATGATGCTTGTGATATTCCAAATCCACCTACTGAAAGTATTCCTTTTGAAATACCTATGGAAATTGTTGAAAAAAGTTATGGATGAACGTTATGCAGGGGATGGAACAGTCCATCCAAGTGATCACTTGTTGAAACTTAAAGAACTTTGTGAGTTATTTAAGGTTGCAGGTTTATCAAGAGAAAATGCCATGAAGAAATTATTTCCATTGTCACTTAAGGACAAAGCAAGGGAGTGGTATGAGCTATTGGATGATCCTCATCATTCGGAGTGGAAGGAGCTTGAATCTCTCTTTTACTCTAAATTTTATCCTCCTCATGAAATGCATTTAGATAGGAATTACATTTATAATTTTTATCCTCATGATGGAGAAAGCATTGCTCAAGCTTGGGGAAGGCTGAAAACATTAATACTCAAATGTCCTAACCATGAGCTTCCTGAGAAAATAATTGTTACTAATTTTTATGCAAGGCTTTCAGGTCATTGCAAGGATTATCTAGATGCTTGTTCAGAGGGTTCTTTTACAAGTAAGAAGGTTGAAGCTAGATGGGATCTTTTTGAAAGAATTCAAAGCAATCCTGAAGATTGGGAGAACGACAAAGGTAAAGAATCAGGTATAAACTATGAATATGAATGCATTAAGTCTTTCGTTGAAACTGCTGGTTTTCAAAATCTTAGTGCCAATTATGGTCTTGATTCTCAAATTATTATTGATTGTTGTAGAACCTTGGCTTCTCATATTAATGTTCCTAAAGAAAGCTAGGACATGTATCATGAACCTTTCAAAGACACTTGCATGGAAAATGAAATTGTTGTTAATGATTGCAATAAACATGCTCAAACTTCTGAAAATGCTATTTCTTATAAGCATGTTAATTTTTATGGAGTGCTTAGACCTTGTGAAAAGACTAATAATGAAGAAGAATATTGTAAACTTCATAAGCATGAGAAAACTAGAATATGGAGTAGGCCTCTAAATGATCTTGCTGAAAAGGTTTGTGCCCTATATCCTTTTATTTGTGAACTCTGCTATGAAGAAGGTCATTTCGAATTCCAATGCTCAAAGTTTAATGATACAATTTCGAGTTTGTTTGATGATAGCATGATCCATCCTGATCTTTATGATGAACTTGAATTATTTTTGGGGTGTGAAGAGTTATCAAGGAGAACTTCTTTGTTAGATATGAGTTCTTTTGATATGAATAGTATTTTGCGGGGATGCCGTCTCCATTGTGTTGATAAGAGCCACAGTAATTGTCGGGGGAATACTTTCTGGATTAACCCGCGGCCCAGTGCGGCTTACTTTACTCGCACGGACAAAAGCCCACATGGGTCAAGCCCAACATCGAACCGCCACAAGGAGAAGGATCTAGAAGACATATCCTGGAGGACGCGAGGAGGAGTTAGTCTCCGAGTAGGTTCCAGTTGATGTATTCCTTGTGGAGGAAGTTTCCTTTGTAACCTAGCGAACCTCTGTGTATATAAAGAGGACTCGCATGACTTAGACGGGGTCAAGCTATCAAGCCCTAAACCCTAGCTCATACGGCGAGTACCAGATCGGATCGCCTCCATTGTAACACCTCGATTATCATATCAATACCAATCTAGGGTAGGCAGGAAGTAGGTCTTTTACCTCACATTGAGGGGGCTGAACCTGGGTAAATCTGTGTTGATCTTTGTTCCTGCGATCCCAAGCTCGGAGATGTTTAACTCGCGTAATCCCACACCTACGAAGTCATCCATGACACCTGACGTGACAAACCCACGACAGTTGGCGCCCACCGTGGGGCCTGCGGTCAAGAGCATCACGTTCCGCGCAGGATCCATGAAGGGAGCTGAAGATCTTGTTGTTGGCCATATCATCACGGTCAATGGCACACCCCTCATTGACGATTCAAGCTGGGGGCCGGAAGCTGACTACCTGGAAACCGGCCACATCATCCCGTTTGGATCTGTCCATGTCTTTGTCGGCTTCATTGGCGGCGAGTCAGAAGATCCATCGCAACATGGCGACTCAGAAGAAGGAGTCGCGGTAAAGGTGGACCAAGAAGAAGAATCTATCAACTACGAGTCGCTACCTCTTGAAGACGAAGAAGGCCAATCCATTGAGTAGGTCCTTGAGGAAAGGCTATGCGGAGGCCCTGCGGATGGCGACTCGCCCTCTGTAGAAGATCGGCATATGGAAGGGGTCTACAGGACCGCAGAAGCGGACGAAGGGTTGGGCATGCCACCAGGCAGCTTAGCCCCCACGTCGCCAGAAGTAGCAGAACAGGCCGCGCTAGACGCATCAGGAGTCGCGGCATCCACTGCGATAACGCCAGGAGTCGCGGCCTTAGGAGTCGCAAACAGAGAGACTCCACCCGGAGTTACGCCCGCGGAATCAGGGACAAGGGTAGCCCCCGACGCAGCGGTCACGCCGCCACAGGGAAGTGTGTTGCTCACGCCAATATCTGCGGTCAACTCGGCCGCTAGAGTGACAGAATTGGAGGCTACTAGGATCGGGCTACACGATGAAGTCCAGAGAATCGCAGATGAGAGAGCCAGTCTGGCGCGCGAGGAACAGCGCCTCCAACAGGAGTAACTGCGACTCATCGAGGAAACCAATACTTTACAAGGAGTACAGGCAATCTTGCCACACAGACGCCATGCGAGTCACCTGCAGCCAGGAACAGTAAATCCTATGGAGCTGTTCCAATCGCCTACCGCTGGACCAACAATCGCGGTTTCCGCGGCACCACCCAACGCGATCCCATCAGTCGCCACCAACACAGTGCGCCTGGTCGCATGGTCAGGAGTCGCACAACCATCAGTCGCAGTACCCACACACATGGCACCGTCTGCCATGGTTATGCGGACCGTGGCACCATTTGCCGCGCCAGCGGTTCAATCGATCGCTGTACCATCAGTTGTACCAGCGGTTCCGTCCTTCGCAGCACCAAGAGCAGTGGAAATACCTGATCAAGGGCCATAATACAAGCTAACAATAGGGCCATCATGCCCCCGCCATTGCCGCAGCCAACCTTTGTTCAGCAGTCGCCACAGCAGCCTCAAAGGTTCCACACGCCGCAAGGACATTATGTTAGCCCAGTGGAGAATCTCTTTGCAGCTACGAACATCTTGGCCAGGTTAGCGCCAGCAGGAAACACACCAATGGACAGAGAGGCGCGCGTGCCATTGAGATGCTAAGCACAGCAGTAATACAGTAGGCAAACATGTCCGAACACGCGGGACGGCTGCACTCCACCCCTACAATAGCAGAGCAACTGCGGAGAGAAGCATCCACACGGAGTCGCCGCACGTTGCGACTTCAAGTTCGGCTAGGCGACAAAGGGAAAATCAACCTGCGGCTCAAAATCAACCTCAGCAAGTTCAACCCATAGAAGTTGTGCAGCCGCGCGCGGCGGCTAATCCAATAGGAAGGCCAGCTTCATCCAATCTATCGTCGCGACTCAAAGGCCCAGTCTGTTTCAGCGAAAGAATCAGGTCTGAACCGTTTCCTGCAGATTTCAAAGGACCTCGCAAGGTCGCCAACTACAACGCAAGCATGGACCCTGTTACTTGGCTCAACAATTACGAGATGGGCATGAGCATCCTAAACGCATCCGAAGAGATCTGCGCACGGTACCTAAACATGATGTTAGAAGGTGCAGCTCATATATGGCTGCAGAACTTGCCGCCAAATTCAATAAACTCTTGGGATGAGATGAAGGAAGCTTTTATCAAAAATTTCCAAGGAACATGCAAGCGACTCTGCAGTATAGAGGACCTGAGCGTTGTGTACAGAAGGAAGGTGAGTCGAGTCGCCACTGGATGAGAAGGGTCGCAGAAATCATACATTCCTCAGATAACATACCACCCAGTTCAGCAGTCCTTGTCATGGAGAAAAATTGCAAGTTTGAGCCGCTGGTCCACAAACTAGGTCGCATGAAGGACAAAGTCAAGAGCCTAAGCGAGGTAATGGCAGCGGCCAACAAGTATGCTAGCTCGGATAAAACCAGAGACACATCTGATGGGGAGGAAGAGGAAAATACTGGCAAGGGAAAGAAGGCCAGTAGCAAGCCTCAACAACAGCAAGCTAGCAATGCTAATGCGAGTTATAACAAGCGCAAAAACGAGGAAGGAAACTCGGGGTTAGTCGCAAATACGAACACTCGTTACAAGCAAAGCGGCAGCAGAGGAAGGAATTTTCACCCAGTTAACTTGGAAGAGGTTTTTAACCGCCCCTGCGACATCCATATAGGAAAAGATGGGAAACCACCCAACCACACAAAGGCACAGTGTTATCATTACAAAAAGTGGAAGGATGGGCAACCACTCAACACAAACAACAATCATCAAAACAATGAGGGAGGTAACCACGGCGGAGGTAACAACAGCAACAACGCTGTCCCAAATCCGCAGCCAGATCAGCACATTTCCCAAAACAGTTGGGTCAGTATAACACCATTGTGGTCAATACTTCAAGGAGGGAGCAAAAGCTGCGACGACGCAATCAGGCTGTTAACGCCATAGTACCAGCCGTACCACAGTGGCTAAAGTGGTCCGAGCAGCCAGTAGTTTGGAGCCGCGAGGATCACCCAGGAGAAATAAATGAAGAGGGCAAACTCGCGCTGGTGGTTGCCCCTCAAGTCGCAGGATACAAGTTGAGCAAAGTGCTGATGGATGGAGGCAGCAGCATCAATATATTATACTATGAAACCTTCAAAAGAATGAACCTCCAAGAAAAGCAGCTACACCCATCAAGAACAACGTTTCACGGTGTCGTGCCAGGCATATCAGCTCAGCCATTGGGGCGAATCAACTTGGAGGTCGCCTTTGGAACACAAAGCAACTTCAGGAGCGAGTACATCTGGTTCGAGGTTGTAGATTTCCAGAGCCCATATCATGCGCTGTTTGGCAGAGAAGCATTCGCAAAGTTTATGGCTAGGCCGTGCTATGTGTACCTGAAGCTTAAAATGCCAGGCCCCAGGGGAGTCATCACCATCAATGGCGACAGAAAATAGCTCAAGAATGCGAAGAAGGCGACAAGGCCATGGCCAGAGCAGCTTGCATCGCAGAAAGCACGCCCATGCGAGTCGCAGGAGAATTTTGATGACATCTGGAGGCCAAGAGGCACCTGCCTGACTTGCGACTTCAGATTACGGCCGCAAGGGAGGCAAGGAAGTCAAGGGCTACAGCCATTGCCAATAAGACACATCCCAGGCATTGCGAGTTGCCATCAGCAGCCGCAACAAAACCATTAAGAGTTTACATCATCAAGCTGGCCACTCAGGGCTAAAAACTTCATCTCTGGTCACCACCAGGCGCGACGACCCATTTTGGTCACCACTCAGGCGCGACCGACCCAATGTAACATCTCTGGTCGCCACCAAGGCGCGACGACCCATTTCTGGTCGCCACTCAGGCGACCGACCCATGTAACATTTCTGGTCGCCACCAAGGCGCGACCGACCCATTTCTGGTCGCCACTCAGGCGCGACCGACCCATGTAACATCTCTGGTTGCCACCTAGGCGCAACCGACCCAAGCATCACTTCTGGTCGCCACCTAGGCGCGACCGACCCTATGTATCATATAATGATTCTGAAATAAAGCATCTCAAACTACCAATTGAGTTGTGAGTCTTTTATTTTTTAATCATTGGTTCCTTGGGGGCGCGGCAGCTTTTTAGCGCGGCCTATTCCTTGGGATCGCCAAACGAGTGGCATTTATCGTGATTATACTCAACCTTGGATGCGACTTGCACTATGCGGCCAAAGTACTGGGGGTGCGGCGTCAATCGAGTTTGATTGCCTATCATGGCCGCTCTCGACCCTGAACACGCACTTTTTACCTGGGAAATACTGAGCCGCGCAAGGGCCTAAGTGAGGGAAACATGTACCAGCCTATTGGTCGAAACATGTACTGCTGAGAGTACTTAAGCAAAATCGTAACATTGTCTTATGACACATAAATTCTAACAATTATTACAGGCCGCTAAGGGCCAAGATCATCAAACCATTGTTTCTCTTCTTCATTTGTGCACAGCTTTTGACCTGTGGGAAGGAGGAACAGGCGGCTTACCATAAGGAGCAGTCGCAGGCTCGCTGGACGGCTTCTCTGTCGCGGGCTTGGGGGTTGCAGAGCTGGAAACACCCGGTGAAGGGTTCTTTTCCTGCGGGATCACCGCACTGGATGATGGAGTGGGTAACTTCTCCCATCTGCTTCCATCTGCATTATACTTGCCCATATAGGTCGCAAGATCTATCCCCTCTACCAGCTCAGTCGCATGGCCGCACATGTCCTTCCAACTCGCCGCATATTCTGAGGCCGTCAGCTCGGTGCCATCCACCTTCTTCGAGGGCCTTCCTTGTGCAACCTTGGCAGCATCAAAAGAAGGATAGTATGTCTTGGCCAAAGCAAGAACATGAGCCGCACTGGTGGGAGCTGAGGATTCCTTCCAGTCCAAAAAATATTGAGGCGCCTTGAGCAGTCTCTTCAATAGTCCCTCAGCATCAGCAGGAGCAGGCTTTTTTGGGAGAAGACAGGCGGACAGCGATCTCATGGCATCGCAAGCTTTCCGCGAAAACTCACGGATATAATCCAGCTGTTCTTGAGTACTGCCGCGCTGCAATGCGGCATTTTCACCTACATCAAGGCATGTCTCAGTCAGCTCTACAATATACAAACAAAGATAGTGGAGAAAACAGATGCAGACATGAGTCGCAACACTTACCAGCCAACTACTGAGTCATGATATAGACTTTGGCGTGAACAAGGTTGTGGGTGTCAGATAATTGGTCATTTTTTTCTCCAGACTGCCAATTTCAACAGCCTTTAACCTTGCATCCTCATTAGCCTGATCAAGGGCGTCCTTCTGGGCATTGACTTGCTGATCCAGCTGCTGGACCCTCTCTTGGAATTTTTCTTCAACCTTCTTAAGCCACAGCTCAGTAGCTTTGGCTTGTTCAGACATTTTAAAGCTCTCATTAGACAGCTCGCCCATCCTGGCTTCCCTCTTCTTCAGCTCAGCGTCACGCTGGCCAAGGAGTTCGCGCAGCTTCTCCAGCTCAGAAGGAGTCTCCCCCAACTGCTTTTCCAAGGCAAGTCTTGCGGCTGTTACAGAGCTTAGTTCCTCCTACAAAGAATACATCAGCTAGTAAGTACATATCAACAGCTAAAGAGAAGTATCACGTCTCCCTTTACAGTCAAAGAAGAAACTTGATCCTTGGGGGCTAGAGACAGATAAGTGGAGACAAAAGTTTACCTTGTAAGCCACAGACAGGTCAGACAGCGCCTTGCGGAGCTCCGCGGCTTGCTTGTTATTTGAGGCAATGATGGCCTCTAACAGTTTCTCAGCGCGGCTCATGAAGGAGGAGGAAGCAACCTCAGCACGCAGAACTGGCGACCGATGGATATCAGTCGCTGGCGACTCAATCAGCGGTGCATCGGCAATTATGGATGAAGGGTTGACCTTCTCCACGTCTTGGATCATAAGGGGATCCGTTCCGTCCTCCAGAGCCACCTCTTGGGTAGCTGTGTCAGGAACAGAGGCCGTAGCCAAGTCATCAGTAGTGGCCACGCCCTCCACCATGGCGGTACGAGCCACAGGTGATAAGCGCGGCTCAGCTACGGTTTCAGAAACGACTCCAGGCTCAGTCGCGGATTTAACCGCACTTCTGCAAAAAACAAGGGCATTGAGTGAAGAAGAAGCACATAAACCAGAATAAAAGTGTTATAAGCGCAAGGAAAAGTCACTAACTCTGGAGCCATCTTCACAGAGGCCATAAGGTCGTCACTTGACGGCGATGACAGGCCTTGGGTCCCAGAATCTACGAGCAGAAGTTTGCGTGTCAGTAGAGGAAAAAGAATAAGCAATCAAGATGTCAAGACAGCAGAAAATACCAGAATGGGGACCCATGTCTTCTTCAGCGGAGGCGGTGGCTTTGTACACACGCCCGGCAGCGGAGGAGGTCGCGCCCGTAACAGGCTTGCGGCGCTTCGCGGCCTCAGGATTTTCCAGAGCATCAAGCTCTGGCTCCTCACGAGATAGCCTCTTGGAGGCTCTGCGGGGAGTTGAGCCAGCCACGGCAGCAGAACTCACGGCTGGCACTGGACTGTCATCCTCATCCAGTTCAGTCTCTTCACCTTCTGAGACCGCAGTGGCGACAGAAGGGATGCCAGCAGTTTCGCTGCCCTCTAGAGCGGGCAGCAACTTCTTTCTTGTGGCATGCTTGGGAGCCGCAGTGCCGGCGTCGGTCGCAGGCAGCGACCAGTAATTCTCATCAGCCTGGATCAGGAAAATATGAGTCGCAGTATTAATAAAGGAATGCGACTCAACTACAAAGGCAAAAAGACAGGGAAGAGAAGTTATCTCAAAAGGCTTGTTGTTAACACTGAAAGGGGCAAGCCCCACCTTACCAAAGGAGATGTCTTTCTCCTCCGTCACACGGGAGATGAATTCCACCCAGTCTTCAGGCTCCCAGTCTGCGGCCTTGACACGATCAACGTCAGCAGAAGTGCCAGAGCATTCAAGGAAGGACTGTTGACGGGGACTCACTGGTTGGATACGCCACTTTGTCCAGCAAGAAAGGAGATCAAGGCCAGTAAGGCCATGATTAATCAAGGCACGGACCTTGATCAGTGACTCATTAATAAAGGACATGGAGGCATCCCGTGGTTTGGATTTCAGTGCCTCAGTGGGCACGAAAAGGGTGTTAGACCAGGAGGGGAGGCGAGTTTCGCCCTCCGGTGAAGTGTCTTGGCAATAGAAGAAAGATTTTTGCCAAGCCCTGGGTCGATTCGCCAGGGCTAGCTTGGGAAGGCAAGAGTTTCTGTGGCGTTGAAGAGAGATGGCGCCGACCTGAACGTAGGCGCCGCCTTTGGAGACAAGTTGGCTGTTGCAGATGAAAGAGGCCAGCCACAGATCGATGTTGGGGGCTATACCAAGATAGTCCTCGCACAACACATGAAAATTGCTCACCTGGAGCATTGAGTTGGGCCTGATGTCGTGAAGACGGAGGCCTAGGCGTTGCAGCAGATTGTGGAAGAAGGGAGAACCTGGCGGTGTGAATCCACGCTCCACGTGTTCCACGAACATTACCAGTTCGTTGGGCTTGGGGCGCGGCTCGATTTCATCGCCTGGCGCCCGCCAGACGCTGTCCTCCTTCGGTGGCAAGAAGCCAGCTTCGGCAAGATCCGTAAGAGTCTCTTCCGTCACCCAGGATCCTTCCCAGTTGTAGGAGATCTTGCGCTTATCGTCAGATGGCTTTGCCTTGGGCGCCATTGTGAAGAGGAGATTGGATTGGGGAACTAATCTCAGATTGAGGAAGAAGACGGCGCGGCTAGGGATGAGGAGATTGCAAGGGCAAGTGAATAATGACCTAGGCGGCCGCAGCTTATAACTGAAGGGACCCGCAACTAACAGCACAATCTGCGCTCGCAACCAACGGCACAATTTGCGCCCGCAAAACGAGTAACGGTCCGCAATTAAATGAAACAGAATATTTCTAGAAGAGGAGATGAGTCGCATAGATAAGTCACAACTCTGAATCGCATAAGTCAGAAGATTGGTCAGAACGTTTGCAGTGCGGCTCAGTGACCATTTCAAGAGGTCGGAAGATTCTCACCATAAAGTCCTAACCAATCTTGGGGGCTAATGTCGGGGGGAATACTTTCTGGATTAACCCGCGGCCTAGTGCGGCTTACTTTACTCGCACGGACAAAAGCCCACATGGGGTCAAGCCCAACATCGAACCACCACAAGGAGAAGGATCTAGAAGAAATATCCTGGAGGACGCGAGGAGGAGTTAGTCTCCGAGTAGGTTCCAGTTGATGTATTCCTTGTGGAGGAAGTTTCCTTTGTAACCTAGCGAACCTCTGTGTATATAAAGAGGACTCGCAGGACTTAGACGGGGTCAAGCTATCAAGCCCCTAAACCCTAGCTCATACGGCGAGTACCAGATCGGATCGCCTCCATTGTAACACCTCGATTATCATATCAATACCAATCTAGGGTAGGCAGGAAGTAGGTCATTTACCTCACATTGAGGGGGCCGAACCTGGGTAAATCTGTGTTGATCTTTGTTCCTGCGATCCCAAGCTCGGAGATGCTTGACTCGCGTAATCCCACACCTACGAAGTCATCCATGACACCTGACGTGACAAACCCACGACAGTAATCCTTATATAGAAAAAATTATAAAAGATGTACCTTTACCAAAATTTATTCAAGAAGATTCACATACTTGGGGCCATTATTATCTCGACACTAAATCTATAGGCACTATTGAAGATGATTATATGTCTGTTACTTCTTGTAGTGATAATGATTGGGAAAATGAAACTACTTTTGATATTGAAAATCTTTGGGGTACCAATTCTGAAAATGATGATGTTAATAATGTCTCTACTATTAGTACTATCCATGTTCCATCCAATTATGACATGGAAAGCTCCAATCTTGGGGATGAGGTGTTTGAAAATCCTTTCGCTACTGATGATTATATATTTAAGACATCTCCTTCTAGTAAAATTAATGATGATATGTTTACAAATGAACACACTTTGGAAGATAACTATTCTGGTTTTTATGATGATACTATGCCTCCAATCTTTGGTAATAATCATAATGACAACTATGACATATGTTATAATTACAATCATCCTCATGAAACTTTTCATAGTTATGGAGGGATTACCCAAAACCATCTCTCTAATATACAACTTGTCTATCATGTTCAAGTTCTTTATGTTGATCCTACTCCCATTGTTATTAATAAGAAGACCATTGCTTATGTGGAAAATATTGATACTTTTATGCATGTGGATCATGATAAGAATGCTCTATGTGTTAGCTATATTGTTGAGTTTATTCATGATGCTACTGAAAATTATTTTGAGAGAGGAAAATATGGTTATAGAAATTTTCATGTTATTAAATTTCCTCTCTTTATGTTGAAAGTTTTGAAGTTGCAATTGTTTTGCCTTCCTACTCTAGTCACTTTGTGCTTCATTGATTTATTTTCCTACAAGATTCCTTTGCATAGGAAGTGGGTTAGACTTAAATGTGTTTGATATTTGCTTTTTGATGCTCTTCCATATTCAACTCTTATACATATGAGAGCATCATCAAAAATTTCAAGCCTAGCTAAAAGGCGTTAAAGACATGCGCTCATGGGAGACAACCCATGTTATTTTATATTCTGCAATTTTCTTTTATTTGAGTCAATGAGCTTGCTTACTTCTATAATAGAAAGTTGATGCTAGATTTGGATTTCTCCGCAGAGACAGATTTTTGCTGTCCACCGTTTTGAGCTGTACGCACTCCAAAAAAATTGAAAACATCTGAAAAAATTCACGCGTGATCCTCAGATATGTACGCAACTTTCATTAGTTTTAAGTTTTCTGATCTGAGCAACTTAAGTGCCTCGAAAAAATTCGTCTTTACAGACTGTTATGTTTTTTGACAGATTCTGCCTTTTATTTTGCGTTCTCCCTTTTACTATGTTTGAGTGGATATCTGATGACGTGAAAGACACACGTTCGTTGGGAACCCCAAGAGGAAGGTATGATGAGTACAGCAGCAAGTTTTTTCTCAGTAAGAAACCAAGGTTTAATCGGACCAGTACGAAGTCGGCGATGTTCTGAAGGTTGTTGGTGAAGGAGTGTAGTGTTCCGGTGCCAACGTGGAACCTGCACAACACAATCAAACTATTTGCCCCAACTTAACAGTGAGGTTGTCAATCTCACCGGCTTGCTGAAAACAAAGGATTAGGCGTATAGTGTGGAAAATGATGTTTGCTTGCAGAGAATGAAAAAGAACAATGATTGCAGTAGGTTGTATTTCAGATGTAAAAGAATGGACCGGGGTCCACAGTTCACTAGTGGTGTCTCTCCATAATAAAATACTAACATGCTGGGTAAACGAATTACAGCTGGGCAATTGACAAAATAGAGAGGTGCATAACAATGCATATACAAGTCACGATGATCACTATGAGATTTACTTGGGCATTATGACAAAGTACACATACCGCTATCCAGCATGCATCTGTGCCTAAATAGTCCACCTTCAGGTTAGCATCCGCACCCCTTCCAGTATTAAGTTGCAAGCAACAGACAATTGCATTAAGTATGGTACATAATGTAAACAATACAAATATCCTTAGACAATGCATTGCTGTTTTACCCCTAGTAGCAACAGCACATCCACAACCTTAGAACATTCTGTTACTGTCCCAGATTAAATGGAGGCATGAACCTACTATCTAGCATAAATACTCCCTCTTGGAGTTACAAGCATAAACTTGGCCAGAGCCTACACTAATAACGGAGAGCATGCAAGATCATAAACAACATATATATGATAGATCAATAATCAACTTGACATAGTATTCAATATTCATCGGATCCCAGCAAACACAACATGTAGCATTACAATAAGATGATCTTGATCATGATAGGCAGCTCACAAGATCTAAACATGATGGCATAAAAGGAGAAGACAACCATCTAGCTACTGCTATGGACCCATAGTCCAAAGATGAACTACTCACACATCACTCCAGAGGCAGGCATGGCGATGTAGAGCCCTCCGGTGATGATTCCCCTCTCTGGCAGGGTGTCGGGAAGAGCTTCAGAACCCTCCCGAGTTAGGGTTGATGGCGGTGGCGGCAGCGGATGTTTTCTGGAAATATGGCTCGGGTATTTAGGGTTTTCGCCTCGGGGGAATAAATAGGCGAAGGGGCGATGTCGGTGGAGGCCCGAGGCTTGCTCCCCACCTGGCGGCGCGCCAGGGGGCCCACCCGCGCCATGGGGTAGGGACGGCGCCTCGGTGCCCCCTTCGTCTCTCCTTCGGACTTCGTGAACGTGTCGGGATTATAGGAACATGGCATTTTGTTTCGTCCAATTCCGAGGATATTTGCAGAACAGCTATTCTGAAACCAAAAACAGCAGAAAATAGGAACTGGCACTGTGGCAACTCTTAATAGGTTAGTCCCAGAAAATGCATAAAAATGCCATGAAGTGTGAATAAAACATGTAGCAATTGGTATAATACAAGCATGGAACATAAGAAATTATAGATACGTCGGAGACGTATCAAGCATCCCCAAGCTTAGTTCTACTCGTCCTCGAGTAGGTAAAACGATAACAACAAATAATTTCTGAAGTGACATGCTACCCACATAATCTTGATCAAATAATATTGTAAAGTATGTGAGCTGAGATCAAATCATTCAAAGCGAAAGTCTATTATTGATATTCAAGAAGAGATAATAAAGCAAGATAGTTAAACAAGCTAAATTTTTTCATGAACTATTGCTTTAAAGACATGAAACCGTACAAGGTTCATTAAAGATGTTTTAAGTATCCAGTGTAGGAGTTCTATCCTTTAATTCCAAGCATCAAGAAATTTGTCATAACATAGAAGGATCCAGTCATGTAAATATAAACATGAACGTCATGAATCAACCGTTTCGAAGCCTACTCAACCAGTGAGCGTAAGCATTTGGTATTGGCACCAGGATGTTATGGCTAAAAGAACATTAATGGGGGGTTGGAAGATCAAAGGAAGAAAGTCTCACAAAGCTATAAGTGATCATTAGACAAGATGAAGTCTTATAATCGAATCTATGTAAGGAGTAGTGATTGCCATGCAACGGATGCACATAGAGCTATACGTGTATGAAAGCTCTCTAATGAAACTAGTGGGGGTGCATCCAACTTGGTTGCTCATGAAGACCTAGAGCACTTTTTGAGGAACCTCATCATTGGAATATACAACCCAAGTTCTATAGTGTAAATTTCCCACATAGTTATACTAGTAAGACATGAACACTCTCTCACATGGAGTATAGGTGCTAAACATGAGCACAAATGATGACTATGAATACTGTAGGTGCTGAAACATCAGCACAAGTGTGGATAAAGGATAGTAATGTTGCCCTCTTTTTCTTTATTCCTTTTTTTCTTTTTTCTTTTTTCTTTTTTCTATTTTTTTTCTTTTTCTGTTTCTCTTTTTAATGGCCTCCATGGCTCTTTTCACTTTTAGGGGCAACATCCTAATATGACAACATACTTTTTGGGTACAAATAACTCATAATGAACAAAACATGATGTATGAAACTATATGCCTCTGCCAGTGTAGCAGGATGTGCAATGATCTAGCGTAACATGGGTAAACCACACATCAGCTGTATAGAATCATGCAAAGCAATATATAAATGATAAATGACAACAAGTCATGTAATCTAAGATGGAAGTTGCATGTCAATATATCTCGGAACAGCTATGGAAATGCTGTGGTAGGTAGGTATGGTGGCTGTTTTGAGGAAGATGTATGGGCTTATGTGTAGGAGAACAAGAGAAAGTCCTCCCACGGGTTTGGATGTACTGGCGAAGTATGCACAACTCTCAATGTGAGCAGAAGGCAATGCACATCACCGAAGAGGCTAGCAAATTTGGATGGTGGAAGTGCCAAAAACCGTAGCTTAACATTAGTCAAAAAGAACTCGCAAGCTTATTGCAGACAACTAGCAGGTTCAACATTAAGAGCATGATTAAAATTCACTCCAAGAAGGGCCATTCACGGCGGTACAAGTACCCCGCTAGATCCCTTGACCTTCAGCACAACTCAGTTATTACGAATCACCTTTAGACATGGAAAGCTATCAAGTCCAACTACACCTTCAACAATTTTAGTAGAGTTTGTAGTACGGTGCAAGCTTAAAGACAACAATCCACTAATGATTTTAACTTAACTAACCAGTAAGCTTTACCATCTAAATATCTCAAAACGTTTGCAAAGAATCAAGTTATCAAAGTTCAATGATCTACAAGATTATGCAAGTTATTCATTATACCACTACCACATGCAACATTTTCTGAACCAACACATCAACCAAGCAACTCTCCAAGTAATTTTACAAATGAAACAAGAGAGTACTTTCCACAAGAATTAACAGCTTTAAAAGAGATGCATGAAAAACAGGAGCTAAAAGCATAGCAGTAGCTAGATAAGAATACTCAAAAGATATAAGTGAAGAATATGAGTATTCACATGAAAAGGCGAAGCGTGTCTCCCTCCCACACAAGAATTCTAGGATCCAACTTATTCTGAAAATAAAAACAACAAATCAAAAATAAAAGCACACAGACGCTCCAAGTAAAATACATAAGATGTGGAAGAATAAAATATAGTTTCAATAGAGATGACCTGATAAGTTGTTGATGAAGAAGGGTCTGCCTTAGGCATCCCCAAGCTGAGGCGCTTGAGTCTTCTTGAATATTGCTGGGCTGACCCACGAGGGCATCCCCAAGCTTAGGCTTTTCACTCTTCTTGATCACATCATATCATCCTTCTCGCTTGCTCCTTGAAAACTTCCGCCACACCAAACTCAAAGTAATTCTCATTAGAGGGTTAGTGCATAATCAAAAATTCACATGTTCTACTGTGACACAATCAGTACCAATGCTTCTGGACATTAACTACAGCCACTGATGTTTTATGGAGTAAAGAAATCCAATCAAACATAGTAAAAGAGGCAATGCAAAATAAAAGTTAGAATCTGTCAAAAACAGAACAGTCTGGAAAGATGATTTTTTCGAGGCACTTAACTTGCTCAGATGCGAAAAATCAAAACTAATGAAAGTTGTGTACATATATAAGGATCATGCGTGATTTTTTTCCAGAATTTTTCGATTTTTCTGGATTAAATACAGCTCAAAACGGTGGACAGCAAAAATCTGTCACTGCGCAGAAATCCAAATCTAGCATCAACTTTTAACTAGAGACTTTACTTGGCACACCAATGCAATAAAATAAAGATATAAAGGAGTTGTTACAGAAGTAAGCAACACCTTGACTCAAAATAAAATAAAATGACAGAAAATAAAAAGGTGGGTTGTCTCCCATAAGCGCTTTTCTTTAACGCCTTTCAGCTAGGCGCAGAAAGTGAAAATCAAGTGTTCTCAAGAGAAGGAGCATCAACGGAAAGATTAGAAGTTTTCTCAACGATGCATTGTATTTTATCTATGTAAGTTTCAGAGACTCCCCTTTCATTACTTTTAGGCAAACTATCCTCATCGAATAAATTTTCAGGCACAATCCAATTAAAGTTCTTTTCTAATGCCTCATGCATTCCTACAAGCTTAAAATGAATTGGTATTTTACCCTCTCCCTCATAACTAGTTTCATTAATGTACTTGAATCTCTCCTTCTCTAATTTTTCAAGTATATTAGCAATATCAATGTAATAACCAAGCATCTTATATCGCATAAAAACTTTTCTAGCTTCACCAGCGACATCACCAAATTCTTTGAGAAGAGTTACTAAAACAAAATCCCTCTTTTTGCCCTCTTCTATATCATGAAGTTTAAGAAACATTTGCTGCATTATAGGATTAAGGTTAACAAACCTAGCTTCAAAGATGTGGACTAAAGAGGCAACAACAATTTCATAATTAGGGGCAAGTTCTACCAAGGATCTGTCTTCAAAATCTTTCAGTTTGCTAACATGACAAAAAAAATCTTCAATGTTATCTCTTCCAATGATAGACCCACTTCCTACCAGTACATCCTTTAAAACAAACTTAGGGAGCAGCATGATGAATAATAAAAACAAGTGGCCGAAAAATAAAGATGAATGCAAGTTACTAATTTTTGTGTTTTTGATATAAAGAAAGCAAACAAGACAAAATAAAAATAAAATAAGCAAGACAAAAACAAAGTAAAGAGATTGGAAGTGAGAGATTCCCCTTGCAGAAGCAACTCGACTTCCCTGGCAACGGCGCCAGAAAACTGGCTTGATGACATGAAAGACACACGTTCGTTGGGAACCCTAAGAAGAAGGTATTATGAGTACAACAGCAAGTTTTCCCTCAGTAAGAAACCAAGGTTTAATCGGACCAGTAGAAAGTCGGTGATGTTCTGAAGGTTGTTGGTGAAGGAGTGTAGTGTGGCGCAACACCAGGGATTCCGGTGTCAACGTGGAACCTGCACAACACAATCAAACTACTTTGCCCCAACTTAACAGTGAGGTTGTCAATCTCACCAGCTTGCTGAAAACAAAGGATTAGGCGTATAGTGTGGAAAATGATGTTTGCTTGCAGAGAATGAAAAAGAACAATGATTGCAGTAGGTTGTATTTCAGATGTAAAAGAATGGACCGGGGTCCACAGTTCACTAGTGGCGTCTCTCCATAATAAAATACTAACATGCGGTGTAAACGAATTACAGCTGGGCAATTGACAAAATAGAGAGGTGCATAACAATGCATATACAAGTCATGATGATCACTATGAGATTTACTTGGGCATTACGAAAAAGTACACAGACCGCTATCCTGCATGCATCTGTGCCTAAATAGTCCACCTTCAGGTTAGCATCCGCACCCCTTCCAGTATTGAGTTGCAAGCAGCAGACAATTGCATTAAGTATGGTGCATAATGTAAACAATATAAATATCCTTAGACAAAGCATTGCTGTTTTACCCCTAGTAGCAACAGCACATCCACAACCTTAGAACTTTCTGTCACTGTCCCAGATTAAATGGAGGCATGAACCTACTATCTAGCATAAATACTCCCTCTTGGAGTTACAAGCATAAGCTTGGCCAGAGCCTACACTAATAACGGAGAGCATGCAAGATCATAAACAACATATATATGATAGATCAATAATCAACTTGACATAGTATTCAATATTCATCGGATCCCAGCAAACACAACATGTAGCATTACAATAAGATGATCTTGATCATGATTGGCAGCTCTTAAGATCTAAACATGATGGCACAAAAGGAGAAGACAACCATCTAGCTACTGCTATGGACCCATAGTCCAAAGATGAACTACTCACACATCACTTCGGAGGCAGGCATGGTGATGTAGAGCCCTCCAGTGATGATTCCCCTCTTCGACAGGGTGCCGGGAAGAGCTTCAGAACCCTCCCGAGTTAGGGTTGATGGCGGCGGCAACAGATGTTTTCTGGAAATATGGCTCAGGTATTTAGGGTTTTCGCCTCGGGGGGAATAAATATGCGAAGGGGCAATGTCGGTGGAGGCCCGAGGCTCGCTCCCCACCTGGCGGCGCGCCAGGTGTCGTGGGTTTGTCATGTCAGGTGTCATAGATGACTTCGTAGGTGTGGGATTATGCGAGTCAAGCATCTCCGAGCTTGGGATCGCAGGAACAAAGATCAACACAGATTTACCCAGGTTCGGCCCCCTCAATGTGAGGTAAAAGACCTACTTCCTGCCTACCCTAGATTGGTATTGATATGATAATCGAGGTGTTACAATGGAGGCGATCCGATCTGGTACTCGCCGTATGAGCTAGGGTTTGGGCTTGATAGCTTGACCCGCTCTAAGTCCTGCGAGTCCTCTTTATATACACAGAGGCTCGCTAGGTTACAAAAGGAAACTTCCCCATAAGGAATACATCCACAGAGGCCTACTCGGAGACTACTTGGTCTTCACGTCCTCCGGGATATGTCTTCTAGATCTTTCCCCTTATGGCGGTTCAATATTGGGCTTGCTCCCAAGTGGGCCTTCGTCCGTGCGAGTAAGTTAAGTCGCACTGGGCCGCGGGTTAATCCAGAAAGTATTCCCCCGACATTAGCCCCCAAGATTGGTTAGGACTTTACGGTGAGAATCTTCTGACCTCTTGAAATGGTCTCTGAGCCGCACTGCAAACGTTCTGACCAATCTCCTGACTTATGCGATTCAGAGCTGTGACTCATCTGCGCGACTCATCTCTTCCTCTGGAAATATTCCGTTTCCTTTAATTGCGGACCGTTACTCGTTTTGCGGGCGCAAATTGTGCCGTTGGTTGCGAGCACAGATAATGCCGTTAGTTGCGGGCCCCTTCAGTTATAAGCTGCGGCCACCTAGGTCATTATCCATTTGCCCTTGCAATCTTCTCATCCCTAGCCGCGCCGTCTTCTTCCTCGACCCGAGCCTAGTTCCCCAATTCAATCTCCCCCTCGCAATGGCGCCCAAGGCGAAGCCATCTGACGATAGGCGCAAGATCTCCTGCAACTGGGAAGGATCCTGGGTAACGGAGGAAACTCTTGCGGATCTGGCCGAGGCTGGCTTCTTGCCGCCGAAGGAGGACGGCGTCTGGCGGGCCAGGCGATGAAATCGAGCCGCGCCCCAAGCCCAACGAGCTGGTGATGTTCGTGGAACACGTGGAGCGTGGATTCACGCCGCCAGGTTCTCCCTTCTTCCGCAATTTGCTGCAACGCCTAGGCCTCCGTCTTCACGACATCGGGCCCAACTCAATGCTCCAGGTGAGCAATTTTCACGTGCTGTGCGAGGATTATCTTGGCATAGCCCCCAACATCGATCTATGGCTGGCCTCTTTCACCTGCAACAGCCAACTTGTCTCCAAGGGTGGCGCCTACGTTCAGGTCGGCGCCATCTCTCTTCAGCCATAGGAACTCTTGCCTTCCCAAGCTAGCCCTGGCGAATCGACCCAGGGCTTGGCAAAAATCTTTCTTCTATTGCCAAGATACTTCACCGGAGGGCGAAACTCGCCTTCCCTCCTGGTCTAACACCCTCTTCGTGCCTACCGAGGCACTGAAATCAAAACCCCGCGACTCGTCCATGTCCTTCATCAATGAGTCGCTGATCAAAGTCCGCGCCTTAATAGGTCATGGTCTTACTGGCCTTGATCTTCTCTCTTGCTGGACCAAATGGCGCATTCAGCCCGTGAGTCCACGACAGCGATCCTTCCTTGAGTGCACAGGCACCTCTGCTGACGTTGATCGTATCAAGGCTTCGGACTGGAGGCCTGAGGATTGGGTGGAATTTGTCACCCGCGTGACTGAGGAGAAGGACATCTCCTTCGATAAGGTGGGGCTTGCCCCTTTCAGTGTTAACAACAAGCCTTTTGAGGTAACTCCTCTTCTCTGTCTTTTCGCCTTCGTAGTTGAGTCGCATTCCTTTTCTTAATACTGCAACTTATATCTCCCTGATCCAGGCTGATGAGAACTACTGGTCGCTGCCTGCGACCGTCGCCGGCACTGCTGCTCCCAAGCGTGCCGCACGAAAGAAGTTGCTGCCCACTCTAGAGGGCAGCGAGACTGCTGATATCCCTTCTGTTGCTTCTGCGGCCTCAGATGGTGAAGAGACTGAACTGGACGAGGATGACAGTCCAGTGCCAGCCGCGAGTTCTGTTGCCGCGGCTGGACCAACTCCCCGTAGAGCCTCCAAGAGGCTATCTCGTGAGGAACCAGAGGTTGATGCTCTGGAAAACCCTGAGGCCACGAAGCGTCGCAAACCTGCTACGGGCGCGACCTCCTCGTTGCCAGGCGTGCTTTCAAAGCCACCGCCTCTGCTGAAGAAGACATGGGTCCCCACTCTGGTAATTTCTGTTGTCTTGTCATCTTGAATGCTTATTCTTTTTCCTCTACTGACACGCAAAACTTCTGCTCGTAGATTCTGGGACCCAAGGCCTGTCCTCACCGTCAAGCGGTGAACTTATGGCCTTTGTGAAGATGGCTCCAGAGTTAGTAACTTTTCCCTGTGCTTATAATACTTTTATTCTGGCTTATGTGCTTCTTCTTCACACAATGCCCTTGCTTTTTCAGAAGTGCGGCTAAACCCGCGACTGAGCCTGGAACCGCGGTTGAGCCGCATTTATCACCTGCGGCTCATACCGCCATGGTAGAGGGCGTGGCCACCACTGATGACCTGGCCACGGTCCCTGTTCTTGACACAGCCACCCAAGAGGTGGCTCTGGAGGATAGAACGGATCCCCTTATGATCCAGGACGTGGAGAAGGTCAACCCCTCCTCCATAGATGTAATGGCCAAGGATGCTGATACGCCAGTGGTTGAGTCGCCAGCGGCGGACAGCCTGCGGTCGCCAATTCTGCATGCTGAGGTTGCTTCTTCCTCCTCCACAAGCCGCGCTGAGAGACTGTCAGAGGCTATCATTGCCTCAAATGACAAGCAAGCCATGGAGCTCCGCAAGGCACTGTCTGACCTGTCTGCGGCTTATAAGGTAAACTTCTATCTCCAGTTATCTGTCTCTAGCCCCCAAGGATCAAGTTTCTTCTTTGACTGTAAAGGGAGACTTGATGCTTCTCTTTTAGCTGTTGATATATACTTACTAACTGATGTACCCTTCGTAGGAGGAACTAAGCTCCATAACGGCTGCCAAACTTGCCTTGGAAAAGCAGCTGGGGATACTCCCTCTGAACTGGAGAGGCTGCGCGAGCTCCTTGGCCAGCGTGACGCTGAGCTGAAGAAAGGGAAACCAGGATGGGCGAGCTATCTGATGAAAGCTTCAAGTTATCTGAGCAAGCCAAAGCCACCGAGCTGCGGCTTAAAACTGTTGAAGAGAAGTTCCAAGAGGGTCCAGCAGCTGGACTCCAAGTCAGTGCTCAGAAAGACGCCATTGCTGATGCCAATGAGGACGCAAGGCTTAAGGCTGTTTCCATTGGCGAGCTTGAGAAAAAGTTGAAGAAAGTTTCTGATGCCCATAACCTTGTCCACGCCAAAGTGTGCATCATGACTCAAGAGTTAACTGGTATGTGTTGCGACTCATATCTGCATCTTTTTCTCTACTATCTTTGCCTGTATGTTGTAGAGCTGACGGAGACATGCCTCGATGTAGGTGAAGATGCCAAGGAGCAGCGCGGCAGTACTCAAGAACAGCTGGAGTATATCCGCGATTTTTCGCGAAGAACTTGTGACGCCATGAAATCACTGTCTAAGTGCCTGCTGCCGACCAAGCCAGTCCCCGGTGATTCTGAAGGGCTGCTAAAAGACTGCTTAGGGCGCCTCAGTTCTTTTTGGACTGGAAGGAGTCCTCAGCTCGCACCGGCGCGGCTCATGTTCTTGCTTTGGCCAAGACGTACTATCCTTCTTTTGATGCTGCCAAGGTTGCAAAAGGTAGGCCCTCGAAGAAGGTGGATGGCACCGAACTGACGGCCTCAGAATATGCGACGACTTGGAAGGATATGCGCGGCCACGCGACTGAACTGGTGGAGGGGATAGATCTTGCGACCTATATGGGCAAGTATAATGCAGATGGAAGCAGATGGGAGAAGTTACCCGCTCCGTCATCCAGTGCGGTGATTCCGCAGGAAAAGAACCCCTCTCCAGGCGTATCCAGCTCTGCAGCCCCCAAGCCCGCGACTGAAGAGCCCTCCAGCGAGCCTGCGATTGCTCCTTCTGGCAAGCTTGGTAAGCCGCCTGTTCCTCCTTCCCACCGGCCAAAAGCTGCGCACAAGTGAAGAAGAGAAAACAATGGTTTGATGATCTTGGCCCTTAGCGGTCTGTAATAATTGTTAGAATTTATGTGTCATAAGACAATATTATGGTTTGCTTAAGTACTCTTGGCAGTACATGTTTCGACCAATAGGCTGGTCCTTATGATTTGTCTCGGTTTTTCCTCACTTAGGCCCTTGCGCGGCTCAGTATTTCCCAGGTAAAAAGTGCGTGTTCAGGGTCGAGAGCGGCCATGATAGGCAATCAAACTCGATTGACGCCGCACCCCCAGTACTTTGGCCGCATAGTGCAAGTCGCATCCAAGAGAGGTTGAGTATAATCACGATAAATGCCACTTGTTTGGCGATCCCAAGGAATAGGCCGCGCTAAAAAGCTGCCGCACCCCCAAGGGACCAATGATTAAAAAATAAAAGACTCACAGCTCAATTGGTAGTTTGAGATGCTTTATTTCAGAATCATTATATGATACATAGGGTCGGTCGCGCCTAGGTGGCGACCAGAAGTGATGCTTGGGTCGGTTGCGCCTAGGTGGCAACCAGAGATGTTACATGGGTCGGTCGCGCCTGAGTGGCGACCAGAATTGGGTCGGTTGCGCCTAGGTGGCAACCAGAGATGTTACATGGGTCGGTCGCGCCTGAGTGGCGACCAGAATTGGGTCGGTTGCGCCTAGGTGGCAACCAGAGATGTTACATGGGTCGGTCGCGCCTGAGTGGCGACCAGAAATTGGGTCGGTTGCGCCTAGGTGGCAACCAGAGATGTTACATGGGTCGGTCGCGCCTGAGTGGCGACCAGAATTGGGTCGATCGCGCCTAGGTGGCGATCAGAAGTGTCACATTGGGTCGGTCGCGCCTGAGTGGCGACCAGAATTGAAATTTTTAGCCCTGAGTGGCCAGCTTGATGATGTAAACTCTTAATAATTTTGCTGCGGCTGCTGATGGCAACTCGCGACGCTGGGATGTGTCCTTATTGGCAATGGCTCGTAGCCTTTGACTTCCTTGCCTCCCTTGCGGCCGTAATCTGAAGTCGCAAGTCAGGCAGGTGCCTCTTGGCCTTCACGATGTCATCAAAATTCTCCTGCGACTCGCGCATGGGCGCGCTCTCTGCGATGCAAGCTGCTCTGGCTATGGCCTTGTCGCCTCTCTTCACATTCTTGAGCTATTCTTTTGTCGCCATTGATGGTGATGACTCCCTAGGGCCTGGTATTTTAAGCTTTAGGTACACATAGCACGGCCTAGCCATAAACTTTGCGAATGCTTCTCTGCCAAACAGCGCATGATATGGGCTCTGGAAATCTACAACCTCGAACCAAATGTACTCGCTCCTGAAGTTGCTTTGTGTCCCAAAGGCGACCTCCAAGTTAACTCGCCCCAATGGCTGAGCTGATATGCCTGGCACGACACCATGAAACGTTGTTCTTGATGGGTGCTTTTCTTGAAGGTTCATCTTTTGAAGGTTTCATAGTATAATATATTGATGCTGCTGCCTCCATCCATCAGTACTTTGCTCAACTTGTACCCTGCGACTTGAGGGGCAACCACCAGCGCGAGTTTTCCCTCTTCATTTATTTCTCCTGGGTGATCCTCGCGGCTCCAAACTACTGGTTGCTCGGACCACTTTAGCCACTGTGGGACGGCTGGTACTATGGCGTTAACAGCCTGATTGCGTCGTCGCAGCTTTTGTTCCCTCCTTGAAGTATTCACCACAATGGTATGATACTGACCCAACTGTTTTGGGAATGTGGCTGATCTGGCTGCGGATTTGGGACGGCGTTGTTGCTGTTGTTGCCTCCGCCATGTTTACCTTCCTCGTTGTTTTGATGATTGAAGTTTGTGTTGAGTGGCTGTCCATCCTTCCACTTTTTGTAATGATAACACTGTGCCTTCGTGTGGTTGGGTGGTTTCCCATCTTTTCCTATATGGATGTCGCAGGGGCGGTTGAAAACCTCTTCCAAATTAACTGGGTGAAAATTCCTTCCTCTGCTGCTGCTTTGTTTGTAACGAGTATTCGTATTTGCGACTAACCCTGAGTTTCCTTCCTCGTTTTTGCGCTTGTTATAACTCGCATTGGCATTGCTAGCTTGCTGTTGTTGAGGCTTGCTACTGGCCTTCTTTCCCTTGCCAGTGTTTTCCTCTTCCTCCCCATCAGATGCGTCCCTGGTTTTATCCGAGCTAGCATACTTGTTGGCCGCCGCCATTACCTCGCTTAGGCTCTTGACTTTATCCTTCATGCGACCTAGTTTGTGGACTAGCGGCTCAAATTTGCAATTTTTCTCCATGACAAGGACTGCTGAACTGGGTGGTATGTTGTCTGAGGAATGTATGATCTCTGCGACCCTTCTCATCCAGTGGCGACTCGACTCGCCTTCCTTCTGTACACAACGCTCAAGGTCCTCTATGCTGCAGAGTCGCTTGCATGTTCCTTGGAAATTCTTGATAAAAGCTTCCTTCATCTCATCCCAAGAGTTTATTGAATTTGGTGGCAAATTTTGTAGCCATATGTGGGCTGCGCCTTCTAACATCATGTTTAGGTAACGTGCGCAGATCTCTTCGGATGCATTTAGGATGCTCATGCCCATCTCGTAATTGTTGAGCCAAGTAACAGGGTCCATGCTGGCGTTGTAGTTGGCGACCTTGCGAGGTCCTTTGAAATCTGCAGGAAACGGTTCAGACCTGATTCTTTCGCTGAAACAGACTGGGCCTTTGAGTCGCGACGATAGGTTGGACGAAGCTGGCCTTCCTATTGGATTGGCCGCCGCGCGCGGCTGCACAATCTCTATGGGTTGAATTTGCTGAGGTTGATTTTGAGCCGCAGGTTGATCTTCCCTTTGTCGCCTAGCCGAGCTTGAGGTCGCAACGTGTGGCGACTCCGCGTGGATGCTTCTCTCCGCCGTTGCTCTGCTATTGTAAGGGGTGGAGTGCAGCCGTCCTGCGTGTTCGGACATATTCGCCTGCTGTATTACTGCTGTGCTCAGCATCTCAATGGCGCGCCGTGCCTCTCTGTCCATTGGCGTGTTTCCTGCTGGCGCTAATCTGGCCAAGATGTTTGTGGCTGCAAAGAGATTCTCCACTGGGCTAACATAATGCCCTTGCGGCGTGTGGAACCTTTGAGGCTGCTGTGGCGATTGCTGAACAAAGGTTGGCTGCGTCAATGGCGGGGGCATCATGGCCCTGTTGTTAGCCTGTACTATGGCCCTTGACCCAGGTATCTCTGCTACTCTTGGTGCTGCGAAAGATGGAACCGCTGGTACGATTGATGGTACAGATTGCTTGAACCGCGGGCGCAGCTAACGGGGCCGGACCGCATAACCATGGCAGATGGTGCCATGTGTGCGGGTACCGCGACTGAAGGTTGTGCGACCCCTGACCATGCGACCGGGTGCGCCGTGTTGGTGGCGTGATGGGATCGTGTTGGTGGCGGCTGACGGGACCGCAATTGCTGGTTCAGCGGTAGGTGATTGGAACAGCTCCATAGGGTTTACTGTTCCTGGCTGCAGGCGACTCGCGTGGCGTCTGTGTGGCAAGGTGGCCTGTATTCCTTGCAGAGTATTGGTTTCCTCGATGAGTCGCAGTTGCTCCTGTTGGAGGCGCTGTTCCTCACGCGCCAGCCTGGCTCTCTCATCTGCGATTCTCTGGACTTCATCATATAGCCCGATCCTGGTAGCCTCCAATTCTGTCACCCTAGCAGCCGCGTTAACCGCAGATATTGGTGTAAACAACACGCTTCCCTGTGGCGGCGTGACCGCTGCGTTGGGGGTTACCCTTGACCCTGATTCCGCAGGCGCGACTCCAGGTGGGGTCTCTCTGTTTGCGACTCCTGAGGCCGCGACTCCTGGCGTCATCGCAGCGGATGCCGCGACTCCTGATGCGTCTAGCGCGGCTTGTTCTGCTGCTTCCGGCGGTGTGGGGGCTAAGCTGCCTGGTGGCATGCCCAGCCCTTCGTCGCTTCTGTGGTCCTGTAGACCCCTTCACGTGCCGATCTTCTACAGAGGGCGAGCCACTATCCACAGGGCCTCCGCATAGCCTTTCCTCAAGGACATACTCAATGGATTGGCCTTCTTCGTCTTCGAGAGGCAGCGACTCGTTTGATAGATTCTTCTTCTTGGTCCACTGTTACCGCGACTCCTTCTTCTGAGTCGCCATGTTGCGATGGATCCTCTGACTCGCCGCCAATGAAGCCGACGAAGACGTTGATGGATCCAAAGGGGATGACGTGGCCGGTCTCCAAGTAATCTGCTTCCGGCCCCCAGCTTGAATCGTCGATGAGGGGTGTGCCATTGACCGTGATGATACGGCCAACAACAAGATCTTCAGCTCCCTTCATGGATCCTGCGCGGAACGTGACGCTCTTGACCGCAGGCCCCACGGTGGGCGCCAACTGTCGTGGGTTTGTCACGTCAGGTGTCATAGATGACTTCGTAGGTGTGGGATTATGCGAGTCAAGCATCTCCGAGCTTGGGATCGCAGGAACAAAGATCAACACAGATTTACCCAGGTTCGGCCCCCTCAATGTGAGGTAAAAGACCTACTTCCTGCCTACCCTAGATTGGTATTGATATGATAATCGAGGTGTTACAATGGAGGCGATCCGATCTGGTACTCGCCGTATGAGCTAGGGTTTGGGCTTGATAGCTTGACCCGCTCTAAGTCCTGCGAGTCCTCTTTATATACACAGAGGCTCGCTAGGTTACAAAAGGAAACTTCCCCCATAAGGAATACATCCACAGAGGCCTACTCGGAGACTACTTGGTCTTCACGTCCTCCGGGATATGTCTTCTAGATCTTTCCCCTTATGGCGGTTCAATATTGGGCTTGCTCCCAAGTGGGCCTTCGTCCGTGCGAGTAAGTCAAGTCGCACTGGGCCGCGGGTTAACCCAGAAAGTATTCCCCCAGCACCAGGGGCCCACCTGCGCCATGGGGTGGGGACGGCGCCTCGGTGCCCCCCTTCGTCTCTCCTTCGGACTTCGTGAACGTGTCAGGAAAATAGGAACGTGGCATTTTGTTTCGTCCAATTACGAGGATATTTGCAGAACAGTTTTTCTGAAACTAAAAACAACAGAAAACAAGAACTGGCACTGTGGCAACTTGTTAATAGGTTAGTCCCAGAAAATGCATAAAAATGCCATGAAGTGTGAATAAAACATGTAGCAATTGGTATAATACAAGCATGGAACATAAGAAATTATAGATACGTTGGATACGTGTCAATCTCTTTGCTCCACAAAACATCAGTGGCTGTAGCTAATGTCCATAAGTATTGGAGATGGTTGTGTCCTTACAGAACATGTGAATTTTTGATTATGCACTAACCCTCTAATGAGAATTACTTTGAGTTTGGTGTGAAGGAAGTTTTCAAGGATCAAGAGAGGAGAATGATATGATATGATCAAGAAGAGTGAAAATCCTAAGCTTGGGGATGCCCCTGTGGGTCACCTAAGCATACTTCAAGAAGACTCAAGCGTCTAAGCTTGGGGGTGCCCAAGGCATCCCCTTCTTCATTAACAACTTATCAGGTCATCTCTAGTGAAACTATATTTTAATTATTTCACATCTTATGTGCTTCACTTGGAGCGTCTGTGTGCTTTATTTTTGCTTTGTTATTTTTATCTTCTGAATAAATTGGATCCTAGCATTCTTGTGTGGGAGAGAGACATGCTCCGCTTTTTCATATGAATACTCGTATTCTTCACTTATATTTGTTGAGTATTCTAGTCTGGCTACTGCGATGCTTTTAGCTCTTGTTTTTTCATGCATCTCTTGTTCAGAGCTGTTAGTTCTTGTAGAGAAGTACTGATATGTCTCCAACGTATCTATAATTTCTTATGTTCCATGCTTGTATTATACCAATTGCTACATGTTTTATTCACGCTTCATAGCATTTTTATGCATTTTCTGGGACTAACCTATTAACAAGATGCCACAGTGCCAGTTCCTGTTTTCTGCTGTTTTTGGTTTCAGAAAAGCTGTTCTGCAAATATACTCGGAATCGGACGAAACAAATTGCAAAGTTCCTATTTTTCCCGACACGTTCTAGAAGTCCGAAGGAGAGATGAAGGGGGGCAGCGAGGCGCCGTCCCCACCCCATGGCGCGGGTGGGCCCCCTGCCGCGCCACCTGGTGGGGAGCGAGCCTCGTGGCTCCACCGACGCCGCCCCTTCGCCTATTTATTCTCCCAGATGCGAAAATCCTAAAACACCGAGCCATTATTCCAGAAAACATCCGCTGCCGCCACCGCCGTCAACCCTTACTCGCGGGGGGGGGGGGGGGTTCCTGAAGCTCTTCCCAGCACCCTGCCGGAGAGGGGAATCATCACCGGAGGGCTCTACATCGCCATGCCTGCCTCCAGAGTGATGTGTGAGTAGTTCATCTCTGGACTATGGTTCCATAGCAGTAGCTAGATGGTTGTCTTCCCCTTTTGTGCCATCATGTTTAGATCTTGTGAGCTGCCTATCATGATCAAGATCATCTTATTGTAATGCTACATGTTGTGTTAGCTGGGATCCGATGAGTATTGAATACTATGTCAAGTTGATTATTGATCTATTATATATATGTTGTTTATGATCTTGCATGCTCTCCGTTATTAGTGTAGGCTCTGGCCAAGTTTATGCTTGTAACTCCAAGAGGGAGTATTTATGCTAGATAGTAGGTTCATGCCTCCATTTAATCTGGGACAGTGACAGAAAGTTCTAAGTTTGTGGATGTGCTGTTGCTACTAGGGGTAAAACAGCAGTGCTTTGTCTAACGATATTTGTATTGTTTACATTATGCACCATACTTAATGCAATTGTCTGTTGCTTGCAACTTAATACTAGAAGGGGTGCGGATGCTAACCTGAAGGTGGACTATTTAGTCACAGATGCATGCTGGATGGCAGTCTGTGTACTTTGTCGTAATGCCCAAATAAATCTCATAGTGATCATCATGACTTGTATATGCATTGTTATGCACCTCTTTATTTTATCAATTGCCCAGCTGTAATTCGTTCACCCAGCATGTTAGTATTTTATTATGGAGAGACACCACTAGTGAACTGTGGACCCCGGTCCATCCTTTTAGATCTGAAATACAACCTACTGCAATCATTGTCCTTTTTCATTCTCTGCAAACAAATATCATTTTCCACACTATACGTGTAATCCTTTGTTTTCAGTAAGCCGGTGAGATTGACACCCTCACCGATTCGTTGGGGCAAAGTAGTTTCATTGTCTTGTGTGCAGGTTCCAAGTCAACCGTCAGGGAACTCTACCTCCCCTTCGACGCCAAGTTTTCTGACGCCGTTGACACCTTCAGAACATCGTCAATCTCCTACTAGATTGATAACCTTGGTTTCATAACTGAGGTAAGACTTGTTGCTACACTCATCAAACCTTACACTTGAGATAAGTTTTCTGGCGCCGTTGCCGGGGAGATCGAAGTGTTCCTGCAAGGGGAGTCTCTCACTTCCAATCTCTTTACTTTGTTTTTGTCTTGCTTACTTTATTTTTATTTTGTCTTGTTTGCTTTCTTTATATCAAAAACACATAAAAAATAGTTACTTGTTTTACTTTTTGTATTTTGGCCTAAAGTTTGTTTTGCTAAAATGAGTACTCCTGAAGTTGAGGTTCGTTCCTTTAGGCAACAAGGGGAGAAAGTTTGAAAGATGCTTGGTATAGAATTAGTGATGCTCATCATAGATGTACTAAAAAACATTCTACCATGATCCTTCTTAGGAATTTCTATGTTGGTGTCACTAGTTGGTGTAGGTATGTTCTGGATACGCTTACAGGTGGTAATTTCCTTGTTACTCTTGCTTTGGAAGCTTGTAATTTATAGGAATACCACCTACTAACAATATTAAAACTGAGATTACTTTGGAGGATGTTATAAACAAACTAGATTCTATGGAGAAAGTTTTTCCAACACTACTTGATACTAGCAAGATTAATGAATCAGTAGTAAGCATTAATGAAAGAATCACTGCTTTAGAGGCTAGACATGCTCTTGAAAATAAAAAACAATGGATTGGCGAACTAGAAGAAGCTATGGGAACCTTGAGTTCAACCTTTTCTTCTCTTAAGTTTAAGGAGAAGGCTATGTGGGAAAAGATCAGGAGTTCATGTATGTCCCTAAGATGCCAAAACCAAAGACCCATTATGAGCTTAAAATTGATAAAACTCTTAGTACAACTATGGGTAATTCAAATAATGAAACATGTTCAGGAATACCTAAGGTAACTACTGTGACAAGTTGTGTTTTCGATGACGCCTTTGATGATTTGGATGATTTATCTCTTGAGAACACTTGATTTTCACTTTCTGCGCCTAGCTGAAAGGCGTTAAAGAAAAGCGCTTATGGGAGACAACCCACCTTTTTATTTTCTATCATTTTATTTTATTTTGAGTCAAGGTGTTGTTTGCTTCTGTAACAACTCCTTTGTATCTTTATTTTATTGCATTGTTGTGCCAAGTAAAGTCTCTAGTTGAAAGTTGATGCTAAATTTGGATTTCTGCGCAGTGACAGATTTTTGCTGTCCACCATTTTGAGCTGTATTCACTACAGAAAAATCGAAAAATTCTGAAAAAATCACGCATGATCCTTATATATGTACGCAACTTTCATTAGTTTTGATTTTTTGCATATGAGCAAGTTAAGTGCCTCGAAAAAATTCGTCTTTCCAGACTGTTCTGTTTTTGACAGATTCTGCCTTTTATTTTGCATTGCCTCTTTTACTATGTTTGATTGGATTTCTTTGCTCCATAAAACATCAGTGGCTGTAGCTAATGTCCAGAAGCTTTGGTAATGATTGTGTCACAGTAGAACATGTGAATTTTTGATTATGCACTAACCCTCTAATGAGAATTACTTTGAGTTTGGTGTGGCGGAAGTTTTCAAGGAGCAAGCGAGAAGGATGATATGATGCGATCAAGAAGAGTGAAAAGCCTAAGCTTGGGGATGCCCCGTGGGTCACCCCAGCAATATTCAAGACTCAAGCGTCTAAGCTTGGGGATGCCCAAGGCATCCCCTTCTTCATCAACAACCTATCAGGTCATCTCTAGTGAAACTATATTTTATTCTTCCACATCTTATGTATTTTACTTGGAGCGTCTGTTTGATTTTATTTTTTGCTTTGTTGTTTTTATTTTCTGAATAAGTTGGATCCTAGCATTCTTGTGTGGGAGAGAGACACGCTCCGCTTTTTCATGTGAATACTCATATTTTCACTTATATCTTTAGAGTATTCTTATCTAGCTACTGCTATGCTTTTAGCTCCTGTTTTTCATGCATCTATTTTAGAGTTGTTAATTCTTGTGGAAAGTACTCTCTTGTTTCATTTGTAAATTACTTGGAGAGTTGCTTGGTTGATGTGTTGGTTCAGAAAATGCTGCATGTGGTAGTGGTGTAATGAATAAACTTGCATAATCTTGTAGATCATTGAACTTTGATAACTTGATTCTTTGCAAATGTTTTGAGGTATTTAGATGGTAAAGCTTGCTGGTTAGTTAAGTTAAAATCATTAGTGGATATTGTCTTTAAGCTTGTACCGTACTACAAACTCTACTAAAATTGTTGAAGGTGTAGTTGGACTTGATAGCTTTCCATGTCTAAAAGTGATTCGTAATAACTAAGTTGTGCTGAAGGTCGAGGGATCTAGCGGGGTACTTGTACCGCCGTGAACGGCCCTTCTTGGAGTGAATTTTAATCATGCTCTTAATGTTGAACCTGCTAGATGTTTGCAATAAGCTTGTGAGTTCTTTTTGACTAATGTTAAGCTACGGTTTTTGGCACTTCCACCATCCAAATTTGCTAGCCTCTTCGGTGCTATGCATTGCCTTCTGCTCACATTGAGAGTTGTGCATACTTCGCCAGTACATCCAAACCCGTGGGAGGACTTTCTCTTGTTCTCCTACACATAAGCCCATACATCTTCCTCAAAACAGCCACCATACCTACCTACCACAGCATTTCCATAGCTGTTCCGAGATATATTGCCATGCAACTTCCATCTTACATTACATGACTTGTTGTCATTTATCATTTATATATTGCTTTGCATGATTCTATACAGCTGATGTGCGGTTTACCCATGTTACGCTAGATCATTGCATATCCTGCTACACTGGCAGAGGCATACAGTTTCATACATCATGTTTTGATCATTATGAGTTATTTGTACCAAAAAGTGTGTTGTCATATTAGGATGTTGCCCCTAAAAGTGAAAAGAGCCATGGAGGCCATCGAAAAGAGAAACAGAAAAAGAAAAAAAATAGAAAAAAGAGAAAAAGAAAAAAAAGAATAAAGAAAAAGGGGGCAACATTACTATCCTTTATCCACACTTGTGCTCATGTTTTAGCACCTGCATATTCGTAGTCATCATTTGTGCTCATGTTTAGCACCTATACTCCATGTGAGAGAGTTTTCATGTTTTACTAGTATAACTATGTGGGGAATTTACACTGTAGAACTTGGGTTGTATATTCCAATGATGAGCTTCCTAAAAAATGCTCTAGGTCTTCATGAGCAACCAAGTTGGATGCACCCCCACTAGTTCCATTGGAGAGCTTGCATACACATATAGCTCTATGTGCATCCGTTGCATGGCAATCACTACTCCTTACATAGCTTCGATTATAAGACTTCCTCTTGTCTAATGATCACTTATAGCTTTGTGAGACTTTCTTCCTTTGGCCTTCCAAACCCCCATTAATGTTCTTTTAGCCATAACATCCTGGTGCCAATACCAAATGCTTGCGCTCACCGGTTGAGTAGACTTCGAAACAGTTGATTCATGACGTTCATGTTTATATTTACTTGACTGAATCCTTCTATGTTGTGAAAAATTACTTGATGCTTGGAATTGAAGGATGAACTCCTACATTGGATACTTAAAACATCCTTAATGAACCTTGTACGGTTTCATGTCTTTAAAGCAATAGTTCATGAAAAGTTTTAGCTTGTTTAACTATATTGCTTTGTCATCTCTTATTGAATATCAATTATAGACTTTTGCTTTGAATGATTTGATCTCAGCTCACATGCTTTACAATATTATTTGATCAAGATTATGTGGTAGCATGTCACTTCAGAAATTATTTTTGTTATCGTTTTACCTACTCGAGGACGAGTAGAACTAAGCTTGGGGATGCTTGATACGTCTCCAACGTATCTATAATTTCTTATGTTCCATGCTTGTATTATACCAATTGCTACATGTTTTATTCACACTTCATAGCATTTTTATGCATTTTCTGGGACTAACCTATTAACAAGATGCCACAGTGCCAGTTCCTGTTTTCTGCTGTTTTTGGTTTCAGAAAAGCTGTTCTGCAAATATCCTCGGAATCGGACGAAACAAATTGCAAAGTTCCTATTTTTCCGACACGTTCCAGAAGTCCGAAGGAGAGACGAAGGGGGTAGCGAGGGCGTCCCCACCCCATGGCGTGGGTGGGCCCCCTGCCGCGCCACCTGGTGGGAGCGAGCCTCGTGGCTCCACCGACGCCGCCCCTTCGCCTATTTATTCTCCCAGACGCGAAAACCCTAAAACACCGAGCCATTATTCCAGAAAACATCCGCTGCCGCCGCTGTCAACCCTAACTCGGGGGGTTCCTGAAGCTCTTCCCGGCACCCTGCCGGAGAGGGGAATCATCACCGGAGGGCTCTACATCGCCATGCCTGCCTCCGGAGTGATGTGTCAGTAGTTCATCTCTGGACTATGGGTCCATAGCAGTAGCTAGATGGTTGTCTTCCCTTTTGTGCCATCATGTTTAGATCTTGTGAGCTGCCTATCATGATCAAGATCATCTTATTGTAATGCTACATGTTGTGTTTGATGGGATCCGATGAGTATTGAATACTATGTCAAGTTGATTATTGATCTATTATATATATGTTGTTTATGATCTTGCATGCTCTCCGTTATTAGTGTAGGCTCTGGCCAAGTTTATGCTTGTAACTCCAAGAGGGAGTATTTATGCTAGATAGTAGGTTCATGCCTCCATTTAATCTGGGACAGTGACAGAAAGTTCTAAGGTTGTGGATGTGCTGTTGCTACTAGGGGTAAAACAACAATGCTTTGTCTAAGGATATTTGAATTGTTTACATTATGCACCATACTTAATGCAATTGTCTGTTGCTTGCAACTTAATACTGGAAGGGTTGCGGATGCTAACCTGAAGGTGGACTATTTAGGCACAGATGCATCCTGGATGGCGGTATGTGTACTTTGTCGTAATGCCCAAATAAATCTCATAGTGATCATCATGACTTGTATATGCATTGTTATGCACCTCTTTATTTTATCAATTGCCCAGCTGTAATTCGTTCACCCAGCATGTTAGTATTTTATTATGGAGAGACACCACTAGTGAACTGTGGACCCCGGTCCATCCTTTTACATCTGAAATACAACCTACTGCAATCATTGTCCTTTTTCATTCTCTACAAACAAATATAATTTTCCACACTATACGTCTAATCCTTTGTTTTTAGCAAGCCGGTGAGATTGACACCCTCACCGATTCGTTGGGGCAAAGTAGTTTGATTGTCTTGTGTGCAGGTTCCAAGTCAACCGTCAGGGAACTCTACCTCCCCTTCGACGCCAAGTTTTCTGACGCCGTTGACACCTTCAGAACATCGTCGATCTCCTACTGGATTGATAACCTTGGTTTCATTACTGAGGGAAGACTTGCTGCTACACTCATCAAACCTTTTACTTGAGGTCTCCTGACGAACGTGTGCTTTACACGCATCAAGTACTCTCTTGTTTCACTGATGAATTTTTTGGAGAGTTTTGTGTTGAAATAAGTTGATTGGAGTTTGGTTGGAAACAGAAAATGCTACATGTGGTAGATGGTATATTGGAAAAGACATGCATATTCTTGTAGATCATTGTCTTGGATAATTTGATGCTTGTCATTTATTTTGAGCTCTTAAGTAGATCATGTTTAAGCTCTTGCATCATGTAGTTAAAAACCTATTAGTGAAGAACTACCGTAGAGCTTGCTGAAATTTGGTTTGCATGTTTGTTATCTCTAAGGTCTAGATATTTTATGGTAAAAGTGTTTGAGTAACAAGGAAGACAGTGCAGAGTCTTATAATGCTTGCAATATGTTTTCATGTAAGTCTTGCTATACCAGTTGATATCCTGTGTTTGCTTCAAACAACCTTGCTAGCCTAAACTCTGTACTGAGAGGGAATGCTTCTCGTGCATCCAAACCTTGAGCCAAAACCCATGCCATTTTTGTCCACCATAACTACCTATTATGTGGTATTTCCTGCCATTCCAAGTAAATACTTCATGTGCTACCTTTAAACTATTCAAAACTTTATTACTCCTTATTTGTGTCAATGTTTTATAGCTTATGAGGAAGTTATGTGGCGTTGCTTCTATCACCTTGTCATTTACTCATGATAGACTTTCACCAATGGACTAGTGGCATATACATCCGCTTATCCAATAATTTTGCAAAAAGAGCTGGCAAATGGGGTGCCCAGTCCCAATTAATTACAACTATAACTGCTTAATTCTCTTCACATGTTTTGCCATGATTTATCAGAAGCAAAATTTCAAAGTGTTAAACATTATCAAATAGGCACTCCTCCATGGTATGTGATTGTTGGAAGGCACCCGAGGATTCGGTTAACCATGGCTTGTGTAAGCAAAGGTTGAGAGGAGTGTCATACCAATTTATAAATATGCATGTGTAAATAAAAGAGAAGAGGGATGATCTACCCTTGGGTAGAAATAACGTCCTTCATGGGAGCCGCTCTTGAAAGTCTGGGTGATAAGGGGGATAGAGTGCCCACTGCCATTCATTGACAACAATAAACACCTCTCAAAAACTTACTTTATTCTCTCTATATGATTTCAAAAACCTAAAAAGCTCTAGCACATGATTTAATCCCTGCTTCCCTCTGTGAAGGGCCTTTCTTTTAGTTTATATTGAGTCAGTTTACCTACTCCTTTCTATCTCAGAAGCAAACACTTGTGTCAACTTTGTGTGCATCAATTCTTATATGCTTGCTTATTGCACTTGTTATATTACTTTGTGTTGACAATTATCCATGAGATATACATGATCCAAGTTGAAAGCAATTGCTGAAACTTAAATCTTCCTTTGTGTTGCTTCAATGTCTTTTATTTAGAATCTATTACTTTATGAGTTAACTCTTATGCAAAGATTTTTGATGCTTGTCTTGAAAGTACTATTCATGAAAAGTTTTTGCTTATATGATTTAGTTGTTTACTCTTTATCTACTTGTTAGCAAACTATAGACCATTGCCTTGAGTCACTTCATTCATGACATGAGCCTTGCAATATTATTTGATCAAGATTGTGTGGTAGCATATCACCTTAGAAATTATTTTGTTGATATCGTTTTACCTACTCGAGGACGAGTAGAACTAAGATTGGGGATGCTTGATACGTCTCCAACGTATCTATAATTTCTGATGTTCCATGCTTATATTATACCAATTGTCACATGTTTTATATACACTTTATATCATATTATGACATTTATTGGACTAACCTTTTAACAAGTTGCCACAGTGCCAGTTTCTGTTTATTATGTCCGTATATTGCAGAAAAGGACCGAAAACCAAAGTGCTCGGAAAAATCCAGAAAAATTACAGAAATTCTATTTCACCAGAAGACCCATGGAGCGAGAAGGGCAAGTCCAGCGGAGGCCCACGGCCTCTACACCATGCCGTCGCGCGGCCTGGAGGGGGGTGGCGCCGCCACATGGTGTGGACGGCTCGTGCACCCCCTCGCGTTGCCCTTTGGCCTATATATTGCTCCTGCCCCGAAAACCCTAGGTGAATCGAAGATTTCTCCAGAAGAGTTCCGTAGCTCCGTCGCCACCAAAAACCCTAATTCGGGGGACAGAAGTCTCTGTTTCGGCACCCTGCCGGGACGGGGAATTCCCACTGGAGCCATCTCCATCGACTCCACCGCCATCTTCATCGCCGTTGCTGCCTCCCATGATGAGGAGGGAGTAGTTCTCCCCGAGGCTGAGGGCTCTACCGATAGCTATGTGGTTTACCTCTCTCCCATGGTGTGATCTTTATGTGATCATGAGCATTGCTAGTATCGCTGAATTCATATGTAATGTTTATGCTACTCAAGTGATTTTATCTAGTTTCCGGAGTCATTGTGACAACACAGTATCAAGGTGACAGTGTGGGTATTTGTGTGTGACTCTATGAATAACTAGTTGGGTGGCCCGCGCAATTGCGCGGCTAGAAGTGATATCATATCTATCTTGATATGGAATATTTTCTTTTCCTCTTGAGTCCATACATTGGAAAAAATTAAGAAATAAGACGTAAACATATTAATTAATCTTAGTTAATCGGTTTGTACAACCTTCTTACAGCTCACTGTGTTTCTATCCTAGTGACTAAACATTTGTAAACAGCATAAAACAAAAAGTCCTAGTAACTTCATTGTTAATTCCTTCGAGTTATATTGTCCAGAAGATGACTCTAATATTCAATTTCTATTCTATTCAACATGTAATGTTTCCACATACTCCGGCAGTCAACTTGTCGATCACTCGTACTAATTTTTTGATGTCTTGTAAACATAAGTGATATACCAAATGTCCACATAGATTCATTATCGATATTCCCTTCCGGCCAAATTTGCAATTTAGATTATTTCCAGCATAACCCTATGATTTAATCATCATTGATCATTAATGATAGATAGGACACAAATATAGAAATAAAAGTTCTGTAGGACAGAAAATGGGTTTGCTACCAACTTACCCACGTTATTTTGCATGTGTGCATCAAAGCAGAATGCAATGGAAGCTTAGCATATAACTGATCTAAGAAACTAATAGTTAAGAGCATATCATTAACCATGGAGTTCTTTTGCTCAGTGTTCGTTGCCGTGTAGAAATATTTGTTCTTCCATTATTGTAGCATCTAATTTCACTATAAAACAATTTCAGTGTAACTAAATTATTCCTTCTAAAATTATTTGAGCTGACACCAACATCAGATCACGAAAAAAACAAAATGAGACTGAGCAGAGCGACGTTTCACACCGTGTATACTACAACATGCAGAAAACTACAAAATCTGAAGCCTGAAACATACCAGTGCAGCAGGGGACAACAAAAGGACAAAATTATAGCATGTGCACATCTGGCTTAAAATAGTTCATAATCCACATACATGAAATTGGCAAAAGCAAGGATCTTTCCTGAATTATTTTAGCTGCCCGTGACAGAGCCAAAACTGAGAAGATCAAATCCTTTGTAACCCGCAAATAAATGAAAATCATGTTCATACATTGCTCTGAATTATTGTTATCTATGAAAACATTTCAAACCAAAATTTATTTCAAAGTTATATACAACACATGGGTTTAAATTTAATGCATATATTGCTTGCAGAGAGCGGACATAGTTACTCAGAAGTCTAATCGGAACTTATAGAAGAAATAATCAGGGAGCCATATGCACTGACCGCCATAGGCGCCACTGGTGCACAGGCACGCGCAGGAGCGGAATCTGATTCAAATGTTCTGTTGGGATCGACGTGAGGATCTGCATCGTTGCCAGGTGCTCAAACCAAAGCAGCACCAATCACGGCCGATATCACCTCAGAAGATAGAACTGTGTTAGCTAGTTGATCCCAATACACCTACTAACAAAAAAACTGAAGCAATCACAACAATACCTCTATGCAGACTTAACCGGGGAGTGAAAAATATGACTTATATGTTCTTGACATCCATGCTCCATGTTAATTAGGAAGTGAAATACAACACCAGTAGAGCTTCATGATTCACTGAGTGCATGTAGAGTTATACCTTTGGCAGAGAACTTAAGGGTACAGAGATTCTTAACCTGGTGATTGGTCATAGGAAGTTCAATCATGTCGAGGAACAGAACAGCTGCATCACAAGCCCGCCACAGTTTTCCGTTACTTTCCTGGATCGTGAGAGGAGTGACGGCGAAAAACTTTTAACAATTTATGGGAGGTTATAAGTATGCAGTCCTCCAGTCTGCAGCCTCAACAATAATGGCAGATAAATGATCTGATTCAATCTGCCATCTATCCATACCTCTTGCCATGCATCGTCCATCGTGGCTTCTAGTATTGCCCCTGAACAGCCCGTGAAATCCCATGCCGACATGCTGTTAGGTGTTGACCATCCGGTTTTGGATACAATCACGTTGCGTTGGTCGCGTACGGGAAGAATTAAGATGCTGATCCTCACCCATGTAGGGAAGTTTTGCTTTGCGCCGCTGAGAGAGGCACTCCTACGACCAAACCGATTTTGATCCGCTCTCAAGCACTGGTTTTAGAGAAAACATACCTGACCGTCTTGACGGCAAGATCGTACAGCTTCTTCCAACAACTTCATTGGTCGATATGCATAGGCATATGTGCATCGTTTGCATGTACACCTGAAAGTCATGAATTTAGTGTCTACTTGACGATGAACTTTTGGCTGCTGGGCATGTCCGTCGTGACTCGTAACTCATGCGCTCACATGTTAGAGACTCAGTTACGGCCACAGAGGTTCTGATCTCAGGCGTGGTCTAGGCTTTTCATGGAGACCTGGCTGCCGGCCGCCGGCCGTCCGGCCATGGCTTCCTTAATTGTCTAGGAGAGCAATCGCACCTGTCCCGCAAAGCAATAACACCTGCTCTTGGCATGCGCCGTGTAGACAAAGATCCTGCTACAACTCCTCGATGAGGCAGGGCGTAGAGGAGGCGGTGGCATGACACGCCGGAAGGCCTCAATTATCGGTTGGTCGATCTGTGCGACCAGATCACGTATGTGGGGTTCCGGCGAAGGGCAGATTGCGATCCGCGGCGTTTGTGGCGTGCGGACGCGCAGGTTCCGGCGATCCGCGTGAACGGCTCGGCAATCCGTTCCTGCGCATGGCTGCTGCCGCTCTCCACCAGATCGAGCCGGAAGCTCTTTTTCCTAATCCATCGCTAGCTCGATATTTCCCACGTGATGACTCCAGGTCATATGTGTCTTTTCCATGACAGCAACGACGGAGCCAACGCCGGCCATCCGGCTGGAGAAAATCGCCCAGCGCGAGTCCATGTTCTTCCAATGGATGTTGACAATGCCATGCTGTTGTCCGTGTATCTCTCCCATGGTATCAGATATGGATACGTACGAACGCGGAACGCCGGCCGCTCGGCCAGCCGGAGAAATCGCGCCGTGCTAGCTTCCGATCGATGTTTAATGCTCTTCTCGTGTGTCTGTCTCTCTCATATGTACGTCACAATATATAATTTCGGAAGGTATTATCTCTCACGTGTGCATGCAAAACTCTTTATCCTTCTCGTGATCGAGCTTGGTCACGCACGTTACGGGAGTACTAAAACTTTTAAATCTACGCCGTTAATTTTTAGTTGGTTAATCTGAACCGCATATTATCCTGTGTTTTAAGTATATAATAGATTTAGATATTATCATGGCTTATTCTTTGTATAATTGTGGTGTTTGTTTACTCAGACTTTGAGGTGTGCTTTTGTAGCCCTACGCATAGTACTCTTGTTTCACCAAGAAGGAGAATAATCCCGAGTAGCACTTAGTTGCGTTCAGTTGTGCTAAAATGTTGAGAGATACCACTAGTGAAAATATGATCCCTAGGCCTTGTTTCTAAGCATTGAAACACCGTTTACAACAAGTTCTGCTACATGTTTGCTTGCTGCCATTTTTATTTCAGATTGTAATTACTATTTATAATCATCCATATTACTTGTATTTCACTATCTCTTCGCCGAACTAGTGCACCTATACATCTGACACATGTATTAGGTGTGTTGGGGACATAAGAGACTTCTTATATCTTAATTGCAGGGTTGCTTGAGAGGGAGATCTTTGACCTCTACCTCTCTGAGTTCGATAAACCATGGGTGATTCACTTAAGAGAAACTTGATGCTGTTCTACAAACCTCTGCACTTGGAGGCCCAACACTGTATACAAGAATAGACGCGTGCGTAGACATGAAGCACTCAGCAACTTTGTTGTGTACGCCACAGAAGTCTCACCACTAAATTATAATTATGTGGCGCACCTAGCCCGTGCGCCACAGAACCCATACCAGGTGCGCCACAGAATTCTCAAAAAATTCAATAAAATTAAATAATGCAAAAAAAAAGTTTAAAAAAATTCAGAAAAATAAAAATGAAATAATATGAAAAATCCTAAAATTGAACTGATGACTTCCCGCTAGGTCACCCATCCTCAAATTGCTCCAACACTAGGCTTAACTTCTAAGTTCCATCCAGTCTAGCTACCCTTATACTGTTCAAGTTCTTATATATATATATATATATATATATATATATATATATATATATATATATATACTAGCAAAATGTCCGTGCGTTGCGACGGAGAAAAAAGAATCTTATAATGGAGACGCACAAAGTATGTTCTCGTTGACAAAGCTGGGGCCTATCCCTGTGTGTTGCGACGGCTCCTTACCTACTTCGTTGTCGCACACGTTGCAAGTAAATGTTCCTTACCAAATGAGTGTTAAATTTTCTCCAATTTATTTTCAAGTAAAAATTCTACCAAATTAGCTATGATTCAATAGATTAGTTCATATTACAGACTTACAGTACCAACAAGAGGACAGCATTAAGACTTTCTCAAGATCATGTGCCTTTACAATTTTAAGTGATGCCGGGCTGAAATCCCGGTCTGGTATATGCATATTAAAATGGCATGTTTACTTGTATGTTTGATAATAGGAGAAAATAACTATTATTTTTATGTTTACTTGTACGTTTGATAAAAGGAGAAAATAACTATTATTAAAAATGGATTGTATGCTGAAACCATTTGTGGGCTTTCTTACAACTCCTTATATTTTCTAAACAAGTATGTGCATGATCTTATTGTATGTCAGTCCTACGAAGGGGCAATAGTTTTACTCACAGGACACATCACTAAGAGTCTAAGACTCATAAAAATAATGAGACTTGAAGTATCTTCCGAGGTATTACTGTACTTAGGCATAAATTTAGTCAAACTGTATCAACTATTGACCAATATACCTGCATGGAATCTAGTGGCTTATATGAACGGAAGCAAGGTAATCTAACATTTTGTACCTCATATAATGAATTTCTATTCATCACAATTATATTAATTAAATCGAGAAATTGAAGGAAGCAACAAACAACAAACTGCAGATGACAAATTAAAATTCAGAGAAAACATGAAGGCTTTCATTTGGTTATAAAAAATAGAGATGAAGCATCATTTTGAACTTCAATAACAAGGGTAGAGATGGGGAAGTTTTCAAGCACAATGTAAGGATCGATGCATGAATCGCTACTTCCGTAGCCTTTTGGAGGTAGCAATATACCTGATATATATGGTGACCAGTGATAAAATAGGCATGGCATGCACAATCTGTAGTCCAAGTGATCACCTTTTCAGATGGCAATGAACATCAAAAAAGACATTCCAAATGACGTCCTGAAATCGAGTACATTTGAAGGGTAACATAAAGCAATTTTGAACGTCAATGATACTGCATAATCTGACGTTATTAATTGTCACTGGCCATATGTAAGGGCAAATCACGAGGCTCTTCTCTGTTTTTGGTACTTCAAGCTGTAAGAAATTCACAATGAAATGAGTAAGCTAACACTTCCATTGAACACCATGAATGTGATCAAGTTATTTCTCTTTCCATGCGACAAACACAGATATCGGTAGAATTACAAAAGGGCCAACATATAGAAATAATTTGTGAGTGAACTGCTTAAGCCTGGTTGTCCAACTCATTCCCAAACAATTGTAGAACTTGTTGCTGTCTGGGTCGGCCAGATGAAGGAGAGGGGATCAAAGCGGGGAGAAAGGAGGCGCTGGTAGGTGGCTATGTGCGTGTCTGTTCAGGCCTGAATGTTCACGAATTTGACAGCAGCAGCGGGTCTGCCCTTACATGACCATCTCGACGGGAGCGCAGATCACAGGGTGTGGCGGCGAAGCAAGGAAAACCAGCGGGATTGAGTCATTGAGAGGCTATTACTGATGGTCACATCCATCACAGCTTTGATGCGTCTGCATCTACAAATTCCTGCACTTATTCCAGCTTGCGCATTGTCAGGTCTCGTGCACGTCCGCTTCCAGTCCCGGCAGAGCATGGGGTGCAAGGTCTCGTGCACGTCCGCTTCCAGTCCCAGCAGAGCATGGGGTGCATGGACGGCCTCCTCCGCCTCATCTCCCTGTACCACCGCCATCGGCCATCGGAATCGCCTCACCGCCTAGAACGCCACCGCATGAAGGAACCAGCAGAGTTGCCCTCACCGTCCTCGACGCAGGCCGAATCACCGACGGCTGTCCGGCTGCGACGTTCCTACGAAGCGCCTCGGAACCCGACGATCGCACCGGAGTACCGCCGGGTCTGTTGCAAGCCTGCGAAAGCCCCAGGCCGTGCCGCCAACGTCAGACTCAGCCAGCGTCGCGCCTCATGGAGTCATGGTCCTGGAGGAGTCCGCGGCGCCTTCTCCGGCTTCCGGAGACACCCTCCTCCTTCCCCGCCACCAGAGATGGCCGTAGAGAAGCGCAATGTGCTGGGCGCGCTATGAAATCAGTCATGGTCGTTTCGCTTGTTCAATCGATGGTCATGGGTTAGGGCGGGTATTGGATGGCGGCGGCTTAAGACGTAGGCGAATCCCCTCAGCCGCCTGGAGTGAGATGAGATCTCGATGTGCGCTTCATCGTTGATGGCATCGGTTCGCTCTCAAGAGACATATTTATGCGAGAGGTTAGAGGTTCCAGCAATAAGAGAGTCCATATCGTTTCCGTTCAGAGGAGAATCCGGATCGAGAGCGACACCATACGATTCCAGCGAGCCGATTGTGACGGGCACGAGAGATGCGGACGACGACGTACGAAACGTACCACCAAGCACCAACGGACGAAGGAAGAAACAATAGCCGTATTATATAGTAGAGATATGTGTGTGGTATGTGTTACAAATGTCTTTTTTTAAAATTCAGATTTTGAAAAAACTTCTAAAGTTTCAAAAATCCAAAAAAATTCAAAAAACCAAAAAATCCAAAAAAACCCGAAAAATCCAAAAAAATCAAAAAAGTCAAAACACTTCAAAACAAAAAAGCAAATAATTCAACAATATTCGTTGTTATACATTTCTGTGTTTTTTTTGGGCTTTTTGAATTTTTTTGAAATTACGATTTTTTTTATTTTTTTTGATTTTGTAGAAAAAACCGTCTGTTTGAAATAACTTTTTTCTCTTTTGGAATTTGGAGAATCTGTGAATTGTTGACCGGGTAAACACTTTTTTTTGATATATTAAACACGTTTTTTCGACACTGTATGCAAAAGTTATGGATGTTTTACTATTTTTTTGTTTTTTGCAAAATATGTCAAAATTCATATTTCAAAATTTCTATACCAACTAGATACTAAAACCAAACTATAGTTCGAAGGATTTTATTTATTGAATTTTTTATCATTTTCTTTTGCTTCCTGCGGCATTAAAAAGGCTATCCACGCGGGGTGGGGGGTGGGATCTGAGGAAAACAATTCTGTGGCGTACCAGGCCATGTGCGCCACAGAAATGTGTCTTTCTGTGGCGCACCAGGCCTGGTGCGCCATAGAAATGAGACTTTCTGTGGCGCATGTGGTTTTCGTGCGTCACAAAATTGCACAATTCTGTGGCGCACTCAAAACCATGCGCCACAGAGCGCCACATATTTTTTTTACCTATAAGTTTTTATCTACTAGTGACATAGCCTAGTAACATGTGTATGTTACTAGTCTAAGTTACTCCCCACTATGACTAGTCTCAGCCCTCACTGCCCATTGTCTGGGGTCAGCTAGTCTCTAGTTTCGACTATGGCGGTGTCGAAGACAAGAACTTCCTCGCCTTCGATTATCAGGCCACCGACGGCGAGCTCCAACATGTTGCCCGGCTTGACCAGTCCTACCGTCCAGTGGCCTTCTGCGGCGGCCTATTCATCCTTTCCAAGTGTGGAAAGGACTATTGCACTGGTTACTCCATCTGCAACCCGGTCAGGCAGTCACTCGTAAGCATGTTCCCCTCGTGACACCATGTGGCTTCAGTATATCCACAATATTGGGAAGGTACCTGCATCGCCCTACCAGCGAGTACCGTCTCTTACTACAACGGAGAAGCTACTCGAGATTCGTTTTTTATTTTGTTGAAGATGAAATTGGCTACTATGTCTTCGTGTTGGGCTCCGACCAACCACCCAGATACATTGATGCAGTACCAGAGTTGCCCTTCACAACACCTGTCCTAGTCCGTAATAGCCTTCATTGGTTCCCAATGCAGCATAAGAGTGAAATAAGACCGATTATTATATTCGACACTACAGCCGAGTCACACTGTTTTCGTACACAAGAGGTGAAAAACTATAAAAATCTAGTTGGATTCAGCCCATTACTATGAGATTTAATTGGGCACGTTTATATGACAAGATAATTACTATAAGATTTAATTGGGCATTACGAAAAAATATATAAACTGTTATCCAACTGCATCTATGACTAATAATTCAGCGCCAGTTTAACATCCATGTCCCCCGTTGGTATTAAGTTGAAAACAACAGATTATTGCATTAAGTGAAGTGCATAATGTAAACAACACAAATGACCGTAGACATAGCATTGTTATGTTATCCCTAGTGGCAACAACACATCCACAACCTTAGACGTTGCTGTCACTCGCCTGGATTACTGAAGGCATGAACCCACTATCTAGCATAAATACCCGCTCTTGGAGTTACAAGCATCTACTTGGCTGAAGCATCTACATCTACTAGTAACGGAGAGCATGCAAGATCATAAATATCATATAAAGATAGATTGATAATTAACTTGATCATACTATCAATATTCATCGGTTCCCAGCAAACACAACATGTAGTATTACAATAAGATGATATTGATCATGTTAGGCAGCTCACAAGATCAAAACATGATAGCACAAAGTGGAAAGACAACCATCTAGCTACTGCTATGGACCCGTAGTCCAAAGATGAACTACTCACGCATCACCCCACAGGCAGTCATGGCGATGTAAAGCCCTCCGGTGATGATTCCCCTCTCCGGCAGGGTGGCGGGAGAGCTTCAGAACCCTCCCGAGATAGGGTTGACGACGGTGACGGCTCTGAACTTTTCTTGGAATATGACTAGGGTATTTAGGATTTTCAGGGCAGGAGGATTATATAGGCGAAAGGGCGGCGGCTGGAGGCACCCGTGGGGCCCACACCACCCCACCGTGCGGCAAGAGGGGGGCCACGTCGAACCCTGGCGTAGCCACCTCCTGGCACTTCTCCGTCTTCCCTTTGGACTTCGTGATCGTGTCGGTGAAATATTGGGGTAAGTTGATTTTCGTCCAATTCTAAGGATGTTTTCTTAACAACTTTTCTGAAAAACGAAAACAACAGAAAACAGGAACTGACACGGTGGCATCTTGTTAATATGTTCGTCCCAGAAAATGTATAAGAATGCTATGACGTATATATAAAACATATAACTATTGGTATAATATTAATATGGAACATTAAAATCTATAGATAAGTTTGAGACGTATCACCGGTCAAAGAATTTCTCAGACTTGCCTTTATCATGCGAGTCGTTACACGTGGGGGCCAAGTGGCCAGATTCACAACTAAACTGAGTAAATGTCAGAATAAGTGCTATGTGTCACACATCTGGCCCAATGTGGGGTGCTTTTCGTCATTTTGGTCAAGGGTGGAGATTTCTGACGTTTCTATCTCAGTTGTGATGGTTTTGCGTCATTCACTTTGTGTGGGGTGAAGAGATCTGGATCGAACGTGAGTCTTTAGACTATCCATAGTCGGAGTAATAAATGTGTGATTAGATAATTAATTACAGACACTCGATCAGTGGTTATAATACACCCCTAATGAGTGTATTATCTCACCGGTCATTGGTAAGTGTGTACCACTAACACAGACGCATTGTTGTGTGCAAATTCAGTAGCTACCCTTGTACACTGTGGCGTGAACATTGGAGCAACTCACATGTTGTCCACCACAACATAAAGTGATTTCACTGAATAAAAACAAGAGGTATTTTTTTTTGAAAAGAAGGCAAAAACTTTGCCTTATTCATTAATTAAGTAGAATGTGCCCGGTTTATTACTGAAAGAAACTGGGCGAAAACCATACAACAACACCGACACCACGGGGACAAGCCCGCCACAACTCAAAGAACAACCCTCCGGGGAGATGCGACAGCTCCCCCAACAGCGCAAAGGCAACGCAGTCCGACTCTCAAGAAGAGTTAAGAAGGAGAACCAGGCAGGCTGGCGCCGTGGAAACTAGCCGAAAGGAACATCTGCCGCCAATCATCGTACACCACCGGGAACCCACCGCAGCAGCTTCGACTTCTCAGCAACAAGACACGCCGAGGCAACCCCAAGGACACGCCAGAGAAGAGCCGACTAGCTACCGCAGCCACAGCCACGTCTCCGACATCGCTCATCATCATCATCATCATCATCATCATCATCATCATCATCATCATCATCGCCACAGAAGCCTCAACACGAACACCTCGGCCTTCCACTGGTCCCTCTTGCCGATATCCAGCTCCAAAGACGAAGCCCTCAAGAGGGAAAACGACGCCAAGGCGCCGTCATCGTCCGATCACAAGATCAAGAGTTTCCCCCGGAGCTGGACCACCGATCGGAAAGGTGCAAGAGGGGGCTGCAGCATGGCAGCGATGCATCCAAGGAGGTAAACGACGGCCGCAGCTGCCGCCATCACTAGTCACGGTACAAACCGAGACAGGGTTTTCACCCCAGCTCCAAGCACTCCCTCCGTCGCACCACCACCAGCACCGGCGCCGGCAAGCCTCCCCAAGCACCACCACCACCAACAAGCCGGACAATGAGGAGGCGCAACGCAGATCGCCACAGCCACCCGCACCTTGCGGAGACTACCGGCAGCCAACCCGCCAGGCAGGCTAGCAGATCCAACACCGACAACCAGGAGCAGAACCATCGGACGCAGCACGAGCCGCCGTACCATCCCGAGCACCACGTCGGCAAGGCAAGGAGGAGCGCCGCCAGTGGCCAAGAGCCACCATGGATCCTGACCACAGCTGCAACAGACGTGATGATGCGCTCCACGCACGCCGCACGGCCGCCGGCCACCGGAGATAGAGGACTAGCTTGCCCGCCACCGCCGCACGTCTTCCCTGTGCATCCAGGACCGAAGCCTGGAGACACACACACCCACGCCGCGCCCTGCGCGCGCGCGGCGACCCTCCTGGCCGCCGACCCGCTCCAAAACGACGGGCCCGCCAGAGCCCAGATGCGGCCCGCCAGAGCCCATCTCACCAATGCACAGCGACCAGCGCCGCCGTGCCGCGCATCCTGGCCGCGCCCCGACATCCACCTGCACCATCCCACCGTCCTCCTCGCCAGCTCGGAGAAGACCACCAACCAGCCCAACGACGTGCCGCCGAAGCCCGAGCACCGCCGCCGGCGCGAAATCTGGGCGTGGGATCCCCAGATCCGCCGCGCCCCGAAACCTCGACGCCAAGGACGCCCAGCACCGGCACGACGCCATGGAGAAGCGCCGTCCAACCTCCGAGGCCGCCGCCCCGGCTTACGCTCGCTGCGAGCACCGGCGGCCGCCCCCCGGCCGCACCCGCCAGGCTCCAGCGGCCCCTGCGAAAGTCGAGCCCCCGACCACCTTTTGGCAGCGAGGGCGGGCCGCCACCACCGCGGAGAAGGCCGACGGCGGCCGCGGCCGAGGGAGGCTGGGCGGGGGAAGCCTGCGGCGGCGCTTGGTCTCCCTGGCGTCGCCCGGGGGAGCGACGCGAGGGTCGTCTCTTCCGTTCAAATCGAAAATATCTAGTCAAATCGCATGTCTGGATCGTAATACAAGAGGTATTTTACACCCACACATGTTGGCCACTTTCCTAGGTAAAAACTACAGAGCAAGCTATAACGAACAGTTCAATCCATTGATACATAAGGTGTAGCTTTAGTACAAGAAATTTTGAGGTCTACTCCATCCCAAACATCACGAATATTAACATTTTGTTCATTAGCAATAATGTAAAGGTCCTGGAATAAAATACCAAGCCAACAATGCCCAAAACCAGACATCTTCCGGGAATTTAACACTTCTACCATTACCAATCTTCCAGAACTTCAACCTAGCAGCTTTGGCTACCCAAACTACCCTTCCCGAAAAGGAGGTGCTCGATTATCAGATGACCAAAGGAAAGTAGGACGACAAGTGTCATGGCGTGATAGTAGTATGAGTTGCGAGTGCAGCGTTTTGTCGCACGGGTGCCATGGCACCCGTTTTTTTTGATTTTTTTTTTGTCGCCATTTTAAGTTTCCAAAAAATCTGAAAAAAATACTGGAGATTTACAACTACTTGATCTATGATTCTGTAAAGTTTCAACGCAAAATAGTTTATATTGCGCCCTACACAAAAATGACAAAATTCTGACAATTTTGAGAGGATTTGAATCTCCACCCAGATCTAGAAATTTGTCATTTTTGTGTAGGGCGCAATATAAACTATTTTGCGTTGAAACTTTGCAGAATCATAGATCAAGTAGTTGTCAATCTCCAGTATTTTTTTCGGATTTTTTGGAAACTTAAAATGGCGACAAAAAAAAATCACAAAAACGGGTGCCGTGGCACCCGTGCGACAAAACGACTTTTCGTATGAGTTGCTCTCTATACACGCTCGGCGTTCATTTGTTTCTAGATAATGCCAAACCCACATGATGAATCTGTCGATTCGCTTCACGAGCACATTGTTGCCTCATGTGATTGGAAAAGAGTCAGGGGTTACTCCAGTTAATCCTGCTCATGTAGTTCCCCGGCAAACCACGTTATACGTGAGCATGATTACGTAAGAAATGGTTTGGCGGCCATCATTTTGTACCTGAATGGTGGAATTAAATAGAGATTTCATATGCAACGTGTTTGCTTGTTATGGAACTAGAACAGTCATTTCAATAGGATTCTAGCAACCGGGTATGGTGTGTTAAGTCAATTTCTGCCTCTAACCCTGTCATTCTTATTGAAATCCTTTAATTTTACAAAATTGTGTGACAACCAAACATAATTTTTCAGCTGGGAACTTCAGATTGAACAAATGAAAAGTGATGTCATCAATGCAAAATGAGATGAAATTAGTTGTGCCAAAATTAAGAAGTTTGGAGAAAAACCCCACAGTGTAGCGTAATTGTTCGTTTTCACACAAAATAAATGAATCGTATGTCACTGAAATATAGATAAAAAAGTGATTTAACCTTTCTTAAAAAAGAAGTAACTTGAAGCTGTAGGTATGCCACACACTACGGGAAACAGACGATACGCCGACGGCCGGAAGCCGTCGGCGTAGGAACGATCGCCGTCGGCGTACACCTACGCCGACGGCCGCGTAGACAAAATGCCGTCGGCGTATCCGTCGTCGTCGGCGACGCCGCAGTGGGACCCACAAAACGGAAGCCGTCCGTCTCCGTCTGCTCCACCCAAACGCCGACGGCAATGCCGTCGGCCTAGCGTGCCACGTGGGGCGATCTGGTGCGTCCGGGAGGAGCCATACGCCGACGGCAATGCCGTCGGCGTATTCTTGACCATTTGGTCCTTTCAGGGCGACGTGGCAGCATCCTGTGCGCCTGGGAGGAGCTCTACGCCGACGGCGCCGTCGGCGTAGCTTTGACCATATTTCCAGTTTATTGCTGATTCTTGCTGCTGGTTTTTAACACAATTTAAATACAATTAAAATTGCACAAATTATAAAACATGACAGAAACATCACATAAACATCACATAGATATCCAAAATGACACAAACATGATTCAAATTCACACACGCATTCATACAAACTCAAAATTACACAAACATAGTTCGAATTCACACACGCTACACCCGAACACATCCTACACCTCCCGAGAGCCCAAGGTACCCATTTCTGACGGCGTGAGAATAGCCGACCGACCGCGTGGGGCAGTCGAACCACACATGGAATCCGGCGAGGCACGGGACGGTGTGGTCAGAGGCGACGAACTCGGCGAGGCACCACCAGTGCCATGCTCCACGAGCGCGCGCGTTGAAGTCGGTGAGGCGGAAGCACGACCAAAGGGTGCCATGGTCCTGGAGCATCCCGATCCCTACATGTTTGAGTCCAAGTTAGCAACTTGGAAAGCACAACATGGCGGTAACAACTTGTTTGGCAAATAACTTACCGGAGTCGCTGGCTTGTATGTGCGAGCGACCGACTCCCTCGTTGGGCCGACGGGCATGATCCCCGGCCTAGGTGGACGCGTAGGCAGCTGCGACCGCTCTCCAGTGGCATGAAACTTCTCGTCAGCCTACAAGATAGTTTAGATGTCAGGAGTTGTAGAAAAAGAAGGTTCAAACTAGAGGAAATGGGACTTGTCATATTTTGCAAATATAAAAGTTGAAACTTACAGCATCTCTCAACTCTGCCCACTCCTCATACTCCTGGCTCTTCTGTACCCACAACTGATACTCTGTCTCATAGTCCGCGTAAGCGGCATCGAAGGCCACCTCGAAATCAGCCTACAGTTTTAAAAGGGAACGCATCTCGTCAACTTAGCCACTTAGCTAGGAACGAATGTCGGAAAGAGAATGAAATTGAGAAAAACTTACATCGGGGCGAGCTCGGGAAGGCCGACGAGGCAGGACGGGAGGGTCGTCGGCGGTGAGGGTAGCCTTGACACGCGAGAGTACCGCACTAAGCATGAGAGGACGGCCATGCTCCCAACCGTTCCCGGCAAGGACCACCGCTCTCTCGTCGGTGTCATGCTCAAGAGGGTTGTCCACCTCTGGATTTATACCCTTGAACGTCTCGACGTATGCCTTTAGCCCCTCCTCGGTAGTGCCGAAGTAATCGGGCTGCGAGGGCTGAGGCTCAGAAAAATTGGGCTTCTTCATCTTCATCCTCTCCCATGTTTGCATGTGCGTAAGAGGCTCCCCGAGATCGGCCTCCTGCAATGCCAAAGAAGTTTCATGCGTATCAAGTAGGAACATGAGGGGAAATAAATGAAGATTGTTTCATGTATATATATACCAGCTTTGCCTTGAAGCGATCATGGTCGCGGGCACCCGCACAATGTGTCCCCCCGCTCCCGCGGTTTAACTTGTTTCGCTCGCTCAAGGCCTTGAACCCGGGGTCCTCCCCAGCCCACCTAGACACCAACGCCCTCCACGCGTCATCCTTGCCATAGGCCCATGAGGGCTTAAACTGAAAAAATAATACTCATGTGAAGAACGGATAATGCAATTGCAACTTAGCAGCAACATGTAATCTCATTAACAATCTACTTACCGCCATGTAGTCATCTACGGTCACCTCAAGTGGGTTCTCCACAATCTCATGCTTCACCGCCATCTTGGCTAACGTCTCAGTACTGAAATGATTGATCATGGTATGCTTTGCATTGTAGAACTGCTGTCGTGTCAACTTCCTACAAGCCCCCTCCAAAGTCTTGTCCGCATCGCCTCGCTGCTCAGGAAGTACCCTATAGAACTTCTTTAATCATGCACAAAAAAACAAATTGTGAGAGCATGGTGGGGACATCAAGTATGAACGAAATTCGAAAAGTTCAACTTACCCAAAACTTGTTGATCACGGCGTCAGAACATTTCTCGCCGCTCGCGTAATTGGCGGCCTGATAGTCTACCCAATGGGTGGCTAGCTTCGTCGCACCGTTGCGGACGGTACTGTACAAGCCCGGCCAAAACTTCCTAATCAAAGCTCCAACCAGGGTGTTAGGCACACGGGCTCCTGCAGGATGTATCCAGTTGCTGCACAATAATTAAACATTAGTACATGTCAAATTGTCCTGACCACAATGAAGTTACCATGTTCAAAATTAGTATATATAGTCACTTACTCTTTCAGATTAGGCGTAATGAGGATCTTCTCCTCCTCGGTAGCAGGTTCCTTGTCCTCTTCAGGGACCTGGGATTGTCCTCGAATCCTTGGCTTCTTCGGCGGCGCGGAGGGCCCCTCCTCCAAGTCCGTGGAGGGGCCCGCCCCCATGTCCGTGGAGGGGCCCGTCTCCTCCGAACCCTCGTCGACAGAAGCAGAGGGTATGTCTGAAGACACGTCGCCCCACCTCGCCCTCGCCCTCGTCCTCCACCTCGCCCTCGTCCTCCACCTCGCCCTCGTCCTCGTCCTGCACCTCGTCCCCTTGGAGGAACTGGAGCATCGGCACCTCCCCCTCCTCCAGCATCTCCACCCTCACCTGCATTGAGAAAGGGTGAACAATTAAGCATAAAGACATGATCCAATTAAGAATTGCATCACCTCTACTCTCACCACTGTCAGACAGGTAACGCGGGTTCGGAATAAGTTCTCTTCCACTTTTAGTAACTTTCTTCTGGCGTATCTTCTTCAGCAAGGAGGCCGATGATTCCTTGCCTTGGCTCATCTTGGTCAATCACCTGCATTGAGAAAGGGTAAACTTTTAAGCATAAAAGACATGATCCAATTAAGAAGCATGAAGACGTAATGCAATTAATAAGCATGTTGAAAGACTAAGCATGTTGAAAAGTAAATACTATGCAAAAGAACATAAAAGACCAAGCAACATCACAAAATTGTCTAAATTCATCTCAAATTCATGTAATTGATCTCAAATTTGTTTCTATCAAGATTACAACAAACAAAATGATAAATTGATCTCACATTTACAACACTAGGCTACCAAGCAACATCACAAAATTGTCTAAATTTGCTATGCAGTGATATATAGAGGCAAGAACAACACAAGAAAGGCACGGTGTCATACCTTGTCTTCGACGGCGATTCTGGCAGGGAGGTGGTCGGGCGATGCTAGCGCGAAGTTAACGAGGGAATATCTCCCCGACAACAGCGCCAGAAACTATGCTTGATGCGTGTAACGTCACACGTCAGTTGGGAACCCCAAGAGGAAGGTATGATGAGTGCAACATCAAGTTTTCCCTCAGTATGAAACCAAGGTTTATGGAACCAGTAGGAAAACGAGGTTGCTTCGAAGGTATTGGTGAAGGAGTGTAGTGCGGCGCAACACCAGGGATTCCGGTGCCAATGTGGAACCTGCACAACACAATCAAATTACTTTGCCCCAACTTAACAGTGAGGTTGTCAATCTCACCGGCTTGCTGAAAACAAAGGGTTAAACGTATCGTATGGAAGATGATATTTGTTTGCATAAAACAGTAGAGAACAATGATTGCAGTAGATTGTATTTCAGATGTAAAAGAATGGACCGGGGTCCACAGTTCACTAGTGGTGTCTCTCCAATAAGATAACTAACATGCTGGGTAAACAAATTACAGCTGGGCAATTGACAATTGATAAGTGCATATAACATGCATGTGCGAGTTGTGGTGTCTACTATGAGATTCATTTGGGCATTACGACAAAGTACATAGACCGCTATCCAGCATGCATCTATGCCTAAATAGTCCACCTTCCGGTTGACATCCGTACCCCTTCCAGTATTAAGTTGCAAGCAACAGAAAATTGCATTAAGTAATGTGCGTAATGTAAACAATACATTCATCCTTGAATAAAGCATTGCTGTTTTACCCCTAGTGGCAACAACACATCTACAACCTTAGAACTTGCTGTCACTATCCCAGGTTAAATAGAGGTTGAACCCAACTATCATGCATAAATACCCTCTCTTGGAGTCACAAGTATTCACTTGGCCAAGGCTTCAACAAGTAACGGAGAGCATGCAAGATCACAAATGACATAGACATGATAATATAATATTCAGCTCCACATAGGTATCAATATAAGTCAGATCCCAGCAAACACAACATGTAGCATTACAATAAGATGATCTTGATCATGATAGGCAGCTCACAAGATCTAAACATGATGGCAAAAGTGGAGAAGACAACCATCTAGCTACTGCTATGGACCCATAGTCCAAGGATGAACTACTCACGCATCACTCCGGAGGCGGGCATGGCGATGTAGAGCCCTCCGGTGATGATTCCTGTGGAACAACTGGCACATCACAGACTCTACGACACAAATCATATAGTTCAACTCTTATAATAGAGAAAGATAGCAAATGACAACCAGAGGTCACAGACCCAACATTACAACAAGCGGAAGCAAATTAAGTTGTTCTAAACAACCAGATCCAAATATGTCCTAAGAGGCCTACAGATAAACATCCAGCGCCAGCTGATCCGGAATATCCCAAGCTGCCACCTGGGAACCCCAGACTACTCGTCGACGTCCACAAAGAACCCACCTTCGAGGTCGGTGAAGTCCTCCTCTGAAACAAAACAAACGACGTTGAGTTCGACGAACTCGCAAGATTATATATAGAGCTTTAGCTCGATGAGGCTTTCAACGTTGTAAGGCTGTTTTGCATAAAGCTAGTTTTCTTTAGAAAAGACATCACTCCATGGCATCGACTAATCAGAATATTTTTAAAGAGGTAAGAAGTAAACTCTTTTCATCTGATCATCTTCAACAACAACCACCATCAATCACTTCACCTGTCTACAAAGGCACCTCCCCAAATCACCCTCGAGGAAGTCAACCTTGCATTCTTGATAGTACCTTTAGTACCCAGGTTTTAATCATTCCGTTCAAGTTATGCTATGGTCCCTGAATCCGGCACCAAGTCGTCCTTAACCGTGGACACGGTTGTTCGAAAAGATTTACCCTGCAGGGGTGTACAATGTTTGCCACGCGTACCGTCCGGCCCATTGCCTACGCATTAGCTCTCTTCCATGGAAAGCCGGCTGGGTGGGAGCGGTGTCGACTTCTCCCTCGTTAAGGACTTTCCAGGATCATCAGTGGCGGTAGGACTGCCAGGATCACAGCACCCCGCCCCACGGCCACTCATTTTCCTAACACCACCATCCTCATCCCAGTTCATACCACCATCATCACGCACGCGCAAATCGAAGCCCGAACTAGAGGACCCTGGCTAGCCCCGCCCGAGTTATTTAGTCTATGAGGGTTCCTGCAATTGCAAAGGCCTCACGCATGGGTGCACGCTCGGTCTTGGCTCGAAGGGGAGAACTCGCACTTAGGCGGCGAGAACGAGACAACCCACCACATTCCATGTGGTCTCTCATCCCCCCTTTAAACATGTTATTATATGTCACCACCATTTTCCACCATCATCCGAACATTCCACCACAGTTCCAACAATAGCATATCCACCGGACGACTAAGCATTTCGCTAAGCATGGCTAAGCATAAACATAGCGGATATAATTAACTCAGGCCAACACATCAATCCTAGGGATATTAGGAGGAAACAGGTAATGACATCGGAAAACATAATGCATCTAATAGGATACTCTAATCCAACCAAATTGACATTTGGAATCGCATGCAATATTATAGTGGAGAAAATATCTGCGGAAAACATAGGAGGAGACATGATCAGAGGGGGGATTACGCTTGCCTTGTTCAACGGGCTGGTAATACGGGTCGTCAGGGTATTGTGGAGAAACCCCGACTGCTTGATCTATCGATGCATAAGAACACCGGAAAGAACACAATCAAATATCACTCAAGCAAACCAAATGCAATGCTCATACACATGATGTCATGACAAGTTTGATGCACTAAAATTATTATACCCAATGTATCAATTTAAATGGGGTGCAAAATAATTGAATTCACAAGGGAGAAGAAAGTCCCATATTTGGTTTTAATGCTTTGCTGTGCTATGAATTCATGTAAACATGCATGTAAATGATGCTACTGATTAGGTATTGATTTGCTGAACATTTAGAGCCTTTCAACATCATTTTTGGAATTCTTTTGAATTAATCATGAATTTCCAAAGTTGCATTTCAGTACTGCCATTTTTAGTATTTTCAACATACAGAAGATTTAATTTGTTCAAATATGCCCAAATAAAATATGGATGTGTAGAGGGTGTCAAGAAAATTTTTAGACACCTTATTTGCTCAATTTGGAATTACAGAGCTTAAGTTATGAATTTTCCAAGTTTGCTCTTTATTCTGCATTTTCTGTAATTAATTTAAAAAGGCAATTTATTTTATGTTAACATGTGCCAAAATGACATGAACATGTAGAGCACACTTTGCTGAACATGTGGAACTTTGAATCACCCTATTTGGAGCAGTTTTCAAATTGTTACTGATTTTAGAATTAAACAATTGAACTGCAATTCTGTTTTTCTTCCTTTTCTTTAAGAAAGAGAAAACGCCGAAACGTTTTTCACCGAGGCTGGGCTAGCCTCAGCCACTGACTGGTGGGCCAGCGGCCACGCTGGCAGCCACGCGAGCAAGCGCGGGCCCAGCGGCCGGTTGACTGTGCACGGCGTCGCGGACGCGCGCGACGGTGATCGCCGGCGGTGTCGAGGACGGACCTGGTGAGCTACGGCACGAGGGGATGCTCTACGAGCTGCTACGGACTCACACGGGCACGGTGAGCAAAACTATGGCGGCGCCGCTACCTATTGGTCGCCGGAGCGACGGAATCATCCGCGACTTGCGGCGGCCGGCGGCGGTTCAACGGCGAAGCGACGAACGACGGCGAGAGAGTGAGGGAAAAGATGTCACCGAGGACGGCAGGCTCACCCTAGAAGCGTGGGAACCACCGGCGTGGATGGAGGAGGTCGAGGTGGGCGGCAATGGCGCGGCGGAGCTTCGGCCGGCGAGGAAGGAGACGGCGGCGATCTCGCGAACGACGGCTTCCCGCCTTGATTCCTTCAACGAGGATGGAGAGGGAGACACTACGGAGCAACTGGTGGTGCTCGATCTACTCCGGGAGGCCTCAGTCGACGGCGGCAGCGACGGCGAGCTCAACTATGGCTCGGCCATGGTGGAGAGGAAGAAGGAGAGGGAGGGCGGTGGAGTGGTGTCGAGCAGAGGGCACGGGGGGCCTGGCTGCTCCTTTAAGCGCGTCGAGGTGCAGGGGGGGCCGGCATCGCCGTGTCACCATGGCGCGCGAGGCGGTGCGGCTCAGCCGCGCGGCGTGCGTCGCTACAGAGGAAGACGGTGATTTTGCAAAAACACCCTCGGCTGCATTTTTCTATTTTCAAGTAAGCCCTTTTCTGTTTCTTTTTAAATATCCAGTAGCCTTTCCCGAATTTTATTGAGGCACTTAAACAATTTATAAAAATTTGATAAAAATCATGTAGCCTCCCAACATCATGTAGAAGCACCCCAAAAATTGGTGTTGCAAAATAAAAAGTTTTGAGCAACTTTTGTACATAGAGTTTGTTTAGGGCATTTTTGGTAAAACCAAAATGAATTTACTTTTGAATTTTAAAACCAGTGCAAAGTATTCAATTCTGAACCCTTGGAACTTCCTTGACAATATGGATTTGCATTTGTAATTGTGTTTGCCAAGAACAAGCACATTTGGAAGTGCAAGCTTGAATTTAATTGGTGCCATTGTTTCCATTTGTTTCAATTTGTTTCATCACTTGATTTCAACTTGACACTGAAACAATGGATGCCATGATGCATGAATAAGAAGCAAAAGTGAAAATTTTACTCTGGGTTTCAGGTTCTCAAACTTTGGGCTGTTACAATTCTACCCCCTTACAGGAATCTCGTCCCGAGATTCTAAGGTTGCGGAAGGAAGTCGGGATACTCCTCACGAAGACTAGACTCCCTTTCCCAGGTTGCTTCATCTTCGAATGATGAGACCACTGAATTTTGAGGAACTTGGTGGTCTTGTTTCGAGTCTTCCTTTCTGCTTCATCCAGGATACGGACAGGATGCTCGCGGTAAGTGAGGTCTGCCTGGATATCCAGCTCCTCATGATTGACTCCATGGATAGGATCCTTGAAACAACGGCGAAGTTGGGATACATGAAACACATCATGCACATCGGGGAAGTTAGCTGGTAACTCTAATTGATAAGAAAGATCTCCCCGCTTGGCCAGGACAGTGAAAGGGCCAACGTAGCGAGGGGCCAATTTTCCCTTAATTCCGAAGCGGCGAACGCCTCGGAGGGGAGAGACACGGAGGTAAGCTTTATCACCAATTTCATAGTGAACCTCCTGATGATGCTTGTCATAATAACTCTTCTGCCTAGACTGGGCAATCTTCAAATTCTCTCGTATGATTCTAACTTTCTCCTCAGCTTCATTGATAATATCCGGACCAAAGAGTGCCCTCTCTCCGGTCTCGGACCAATTCAGCGGAGTTCGGCATTTTCTTCCATACAGAACCTCGAATGGGGCCATACCCAGACTGGCTTGATAGCTGTTGTTATAGAGAACTCCGCGAAGGGAAGATACTTCTCCCAATCTTTGCCAAAGGAGATTACACATGCCCTGAGCATGTCTTCCAGAACTTGGTTCACCCTTTCAGTCTGACCGTCAGTTTGAGGGTGGAAAGCGGTGCTAAAGTTGACACGGGTTCCCATGGCTTGTTGGAAACTAGTCCAGAACCTGGAGGTGAACAAACTTCCACGATCAGAGATTATCTTCTTGGGAACGCCGTGGAGTACGACGATCCTAGAAGCATACAGATCTGCCAACTTGGCAGCTGTAATGTCAACACGAACGGGGAGGAAGTGAGCCACTTTTGATAGGCGATCAATGATGACCCAGATGGCATCGTTTCCCTTTGGAGACTTCGGCAGGCCAGTGATGAAGTCCATACCAATTTCATCCCATTTCCACTCAGGGACTGCAATAGGGCGAAGAGTGCCGGGAGGCCTTTGATGTTCAGCCTTTACCCGTCGACAGATGTCGCATTCAGCAACATACTTGGCAATTTCCCGTTTCATCGAGTCCACCAGAACTGTGGTCGAAGGTCTTGGTACATTTTGGTACTACCGGGATGAATAGAGAGAGGAGATTCATGAGCTTCTTGGAGGATCAGCTCCCTCAATTTTCGTTTCTTTGGCACTACCAAGCGGTCACCAAAATAAACAACTCCGGATTCATTGACAGAAAACATTTGGCCTTCCCGCTAGCAATGTTCTCCTTGATTTTTCGAATACCCTTGTCACGGGTTTGAGCTTCCTTAATCTGATCTACAAGAGTAGATTTGATCTCCAGATTTGCTAGATAGCCGGAGGGAACAATTTCTAAGTTCAAACGAGAGAACTCTTCATGGAGGGCAGGTTGGGCATTTTCAATCATCAGATTGTTGCAATAGACTTCCGACTTAGCGCGTCAGCCACGACGTTTGCCTTGCCGGGTTGATAGTTCAGACTCACATTATAGTCCGTGATTAACTCCAACCAACGCCTTTGCCTGAGATTTAAATCCGGCTGGGTGAAGAGGTACTTCAGACTCTTGTGATCCGAGAAGATCTCGCAACGGTTACCAAACAGGTATGGTCTCCATTGCTTCAAGCATAGACCACAGCGGCAAGTTCTAGATCATGAGTTGGGTAGTTGAGCTCATGCGGCTTCAGTTGGCGAGAAGCATAGCCACCACATGGCCATCTTGCATTAGCACACAACCCAAACCTTGCAGAGAGGCGTCACAGAAGACGACGAAATCCTTGCTTGTGTCCGGCAGGACAAGCACAGGAGCGGACGTGAGTTTGGCTTTCAGTGTTTTGAAGCTCTCTTCAGCTTCGGCCGACCATACGAACTTTTTATCCTTCTTGAGAAGGTCAGTCAGAGCCTTGGCTATCTTGGAGAAACCTTCGATGAATCGGCGGTAGTAACCCGCCAATCCGAGAAAGCTACGAATGTCCTTGACTGACATTGGAGTTTTCCAATCCAGAATGGACTGAATCTTTGGAGAATATCACATGACCAAGGAAGAGAGATTATCCAACCAAAACTCACACTTGGAGAACTTGGCATAGAGGCGGTGTTCTCGAAGTCGTGTCAGAACCAAACGAAGATGTTCGGCATGCTCTTCATCGGTTTTGGAATAAACGAGGATGTCATCGATGTAAATGACGACAAACTTGTCAAGATAATCCATGAAGATGAGTTCATGAGCCTCATGAAAGTAGCTGGAGCATTGTGAGACCAAAGGACATGACGGTATACTCATATGAGCCATAGCGAGTAACAAATGCCGTCTTTGGAATATCCTCCTTTCTGATCTTGATCTGATGGTAGCCTGACCTCAGATCCATCTTGGAGAATACGTTGCACCAGCTAACTGATCCAACAGATCATTGATACGAGGAATAGGATACTTGTTCTTGATTGTCACCGCATTCAACGGTCTATAGTCAGAGACTAGACGAGGCACGGTAGAATCTCTCTTCTTGACAAAGAGTACCGGACAACCCCAAGGTGAACTGCTAGGCTGATGAACTCCTTCGCTAACAGCTGATCAATTTGCTCTTTCAACAGAGCCAACTCTTCCACCGGCATACGGTAGGGCTTCTTGGAAATTGGAGCGGTACCGGGAAGTAGATCTATGACAAACTCCACACTTCGGTCAGGAGGCATGCCAGGCAATTCTTCCGGGAACACATCCGGGAAGTCACACACCACGTGTATGTCCTGGATTTCAGGAGGAGATTCGCCTTCCATAAAGCAAAGGAGGATCTCAGGTGAGTTGGGATGATTGAAGATGGAGGTCTTGAGAGTGCAGACCAATACTCAACAATATCGCCGGAAGAAGTGGTCACGGTGATGGTCTTGGCAGCACAGTCGAGATTAGCCCGGTATTTGGTTAGCCAGTTCATGCCCAGTATGACATCAATGCCATTGGACTTCAGAGCTACCAACGAGAATGGAAAGACAAGTAACCTATGTTAATCTGAACCTCAGGAGTAACACCATCGGTTCGCCATTTAGAGCCAGGGTGGATATCACCAAGGGATGGCTCATCTTCTCGAACGGTATGTTGTGGTCTTTTGCGAAAGCTATAGATATGAATGAATGCGATGCTCCAGAGTCAAACAAAACTGTAGCTGAATTGCCATTGATTCGTAACTCACCCATAAGAACGCGGGGTCCTCTTCAGCTTCTTCAGCAGAGACGTGGTTCAGGCGACCACGCACAATAGGTCCAGCCTTGCCAGCTGGAGTGGCAGGGGCTCGTGCAGGTGTCCCCGTGATAGGTGCCTTCTGGGGGCACTCCCTGGAGTAGTGACCAGTCTGGCCACAGCTGAAGCAAGTGTTACCAGGTGGGACAGATAGCTAGGGGCGATACCCACTCCCGCTTGACCCAAATGTCGAAGTAGTGGGACGCGGAGGTGGTGGCCTGTATCCTGCGGCCCTCGGCATGAATGGAGCACGCGGCACAGCGCTATAGGGCACGAAAACCTTGCGCTTCTTGTTCCCAATAGCAGAGGAACTCGGGTGGTCCCCTTGTGCGGGCCTCTTGGAAGCCTCGAATTCCTTCCTTCCCTGCTCAAGAGTAAGAGCCTGGTTGAACAACTCCTGGTAGTTCTGGAACTTGAAGGGCAGCAACTCATAGCGGAGCCTCGGCGCAAGCCCCTTGCGGAACAACTCCTGCTTGTCGGCATCATTGGTCACGTCCCGAGGGGCGTAACGAGAGAGATGGTTGAACTGACAACCATAAGTGCGGAGGTCCATACGTCCCTGTTGCAGATCCAGGAACTCCCTCCTCTTCAAATCCATTATCGGCTGGGGAATGTACTCCGCACGGAAGGCAGTGCGAAAATCAGCCCAGGTGAAGACATGGTTGGCAGGAACAAAGCCACATGGCTTTCCCACCAACAGCCAGCTGCACCAACCAAGAGGTAGGTGGCGAAGTTGACTTGTTCAGCCACTGGGACATGCAGCGCGGAGAACTTGCGCTCCAGAGCACGAAGCCAATCATCAGCTTCCAGTGGCTCCTTAGCATCAGCAAAGGTGGGTGGCTGCGAGCGCAGGAACTCAGTGAGAGTGTTGCAGCCATTCCTCAGTGCATTCTGCTGCACCAACTGCTCAAGCAAGCGCTCATTGCGCCCACGGTTCTCCTCAATGGCCATCAAGACTTGAGCCATCGAGGGTGGTGGCGGCAGATCATCCTCATCATCATCGTGGTTACCGCGACCACCACGACCTCCACGGCCTCCTCGAGCCATTCTGGAGATTTGACAATGACACGGTTAGTATCTTTCTCCGAATGGTCAAACAATAGCATTAGCGTCTACACAAGTACACAGACTAGGGACGATAATACTTTGCGAGAAGGAAGACAACAAGATAGAACTTGGGTCGAACATCAGCATCATGTGCTACTAGTGAGAGTTAAGAAATCACAACTTAATCACTCCAGTTGACACAATCCGGGACCTTAGGTTCAAGTCCATGGGTTAAAACCCAAAGAAAGGATCAAAGGATTTGACTCGGTAGGAAGATAACAGTGTTCAACATCTGAATTGCTTCCGGATTACAACGCAGCGGGAGCAACGTGACTCATAACACTAAAGGTCGAACCCAACCCCGTGATACTCCTAATTTTGCAGTAACAGACGAGAAGTAAACTTTTAACTCAAATCGAGGTAAGATTGCTCCGAGATTAGAGGGTAACCAGATAAGGAGTAAAAAGAATCCTAAGATGGTTTTCACAACTCATTTTTAGGTTAGAAATATTTTTCACAAACACTAGACTCAACATCGACCAGTAGAAGGGTTTCCTACAGGCAGTACTGCTCTGATACCAACTTGTGGAACAACTGGCACATCACAGACTCTACGACACAAATCATATAGTTCAACTCTTATAATAGAGAAAGATAGCAAATGACAACCAGAGGTCACAGACCCAACATTACAACAAGCGGAAGCAAATTAAGATGTTCTAACCAACAAGATCCAAATATGGCCTAAGAGGCCTACAGATAAACATCCAGCGCCAGCTGATCCGGAATGTCCCAAGCTACCACCTGGGAACCCCAGACTACTCGTCGACGTCTACAAAGAACCCACCTTCGAGGTCGGTGAAGTCCTCCTCTGAAACAAAACAAATGACGTTGAGTTCGACGAACTCGCAAGATTATATATAGAGCTTTAGCTCGATGAGGCTTTCAACGTAGTAAGGCTGTTTTGCATAAAGCTAGTTTTCTTTAGAAAAGACATCACTCCATGGCATCGACTAATCAGAATATTTTTAAAGAGGTAAGAAGTAAACTCTTTTCATCTAATCATCTTCAACAACAACCACCATCAATCACTTCACCTGTCTACAAAGGCACCTCCCCGAATCACCCTCGAGGAAGTCAACCTTGCATTCTTGGTAGTACCTTTAGTACCTAGGTTTTAATCATTCCGTTCAAGTTATGCTATGGTCCCTGAATCCAGCACCAAGTCGTCCTTAACCGTGGACACGGCTTTTTGAAAAGATTTACCCTGCAAGGGTGTACAATGTTTGCCACGCGTACCGTCCGGCCCATTGCCTACGCATTAGCTCTCTTCCATGGAAAGCCGGCTGGGTGGGAGCGGTGTCGACTTCTCCCTCGTTAAGGACTTTCCAGGATCATCAGTGGCGGTAGGACTGCCAGGATCACAGCACCCCGCCCCACGGCCACTCATTTTCCTAACACCACCATCCTCATCCCAGTTCATACCACCATCATCATGCACGCGCAAATGGAAGCCCGAACTAGAGGACCCTGGCTAGCCCCGCCCGAGTTATTTAGTCTATGAGGGTTCCTGCAATTGCATAGGCCTCACACATGGGTGCACGCTCGGTCTTGGCTCGAAGGGGAGAACTCGCACTTAGGCGGCGAGAACGAGACAACCCACCACATTCCATGTGGCCTCTCATCCCCGCCTTTAAACATGTTATTATATGTCACCACCATTTTCCACCATCATCCGAACATTCCACCACAGTTCCAACAATAGCATATCCACCGGACGACTAAGCATTTCGCTAAGCATGGCTAAGCATAAACATAGCGGATATAATTAACTCAGGCCAACACATCAATCCTAGGGATATTAGAAGGAAACATGTAATGGCATCGGAAAACATAATGCATCTAATAGGATACTCTAATCCAACCAAATTGACATTTGGAATCGCATGCAATATTATAGTGGAGAAAATATCTGCGGAAAACATAGGAGGAGACATGCTCAGAGGGGGGATTACGCTTGCCTTGTTCAACGGGCTGGTAATACGGGTCGTCAGGGTATTGTGGAGAAATCCCGACTGCTTGATCTATCGATGCATAAGAACACCGGAAAGAACACAATCAAATATCACTCAAGCAAACCAAATGCAATGCTCATACACATGATGTCATGACAAGTTTGATGCACTGAAATTATTATACCCAATGTATCAATTTAAACGGGGTGCAAAATAATTGAATTGACAAGGGAGAAGAAAGTCCCATATTTGGTTTTAATGCTTTCCTGTGCTATGAATTCATGTAAACATGCATGTAAATGATGCTACTGATTAGGTATTGATTTGCTGAACATTTAGAGCCTTTCAACATCATTTTTGGAATTCTTTTGAATTAATCATGAATTTCCAAAGTTGCCTTTCAGTATTGCCATTTTTAGTATTTTCAACATACAGAAGATTTAAATTATTCAAATATGCCCAAATAAAATATGGATGTGTAGAGGGTGTCAAGACAAATTTTTAGACACCTTATTTGCTCAATTTGGAATTACAGAGCTTAAGTTATGAATTTTCCAAGTTTGCTCTTTATTCTGCATTTTCTGTAATTAATTTAAAAAGGCAATCTATTATATAATTAAAACACAGGATAACCAACGGTGGAGATTTGTTACAATATAACAAACGGTGGAGATTTAATACAGATCTACGTGATTTCACATGGAAGCTAAACATGGCGTATTAGATGTCCGGGCTCAACACGTTTGAGAATCCGGAAAGTACATGGTACGACAAAATAAGCCGACGGGAAATCGAGGGCATGCCAAGCGAAGACAACTACGTGGAAATCGACCCGATTGAAAGATCAGCTGCGGGCCGACGCCGGCCGACGACCACGACACGCGCAGGTACTAAGATAAGCAAGTAGACAGCCACCTCAATGGATCGATCTGCCCCGGCGGCGTGCGATGTTTCGTCCACAGAACGACGGCATCATATTCGACGGCTTGCCGGAGATGTACACCATGGACTGGACGGCGTCGACTTGGGCTGATCCTACTGCGAGCAGGCACGGCTACTCGACACGGGGGTCGGACTGCTGGACTAGAGCTTGGCGGAGATGTACACCATGGACTGTGGACGGCGTCGACTTGGGCTGATCCTACCGCGAGCACGCACGGCTACTCGACGCGGGGCTCGGACTGCCGGACTAGACGGCGTTGAGGTGGAGGTGCTGGCCTCGAAAGTGGGCGTTCCGGAGGACGTGATGCGAAACTGCACGCCGGCCGGCGTCGCATGGGCATGTAGGGGACTAGACGGAGGCCTGCATGCCGCTGTCAGCCAGCGGCGCAGGGAAGGATGAGACTCCGGGCTGCACGCCGGCGTTGGTCTCGGACGAGCTCGCTGTGAACTGCAAGGCGCAGACAACAAACAGCGCTGGTGGCCCTCTCCATTGACTACCGATCCTAGCTTGCCTCCGCCATCTAACGTACTCATGTATTAGGTACGTACAGGCAACCGAATCTACTTATGCACGCACACGCAACTAGCTCATATCAGCTTGCATACTCCATGGTACGACTTCTTCATTTAGTTTTTTGCTATCCTCAAGAAACTAAACAAGGTTGGGCACCAGCTAGGACCCGTGCAGTAGTGGCTGCACGTTGAGTTTTGTGGCACCAAATAAGATAAGCTAACATCCATAAGCCGGCTGCCGCCGCCATCGATGTTAGCCTGAAACACTACATAGAAATTTGCAGGAGCTCATGAATTGGTAGTACAATGCTTGGAAAGATGTATTCAGGATGGAGCTGGTAAAATCTCTGCATCCATGCATGCAAGGACCAGGATGGAGAGCACGAAAGTAAGATATCTCCCTTTTGATTCATAATTATTGAGTTACTATCTAATTTATCTAAGAAACTTTCTTACTGCGAAGTGTCATGGTGAGTCGAACAAAAATCACTTATGAAGATGTGGCGAAGCCTCAAAGGTAATCTTTTTACCCATTTAGTGCTCACAGTAGTTGAAATAATGTGGAGGCTGAAGTTGAAGACTTTGAACTGGATGGTAGAGCGAATCCTAGGTGAATCAGTATCATAATATAAGATGTTTGACCGATTTGGCATGAACTACCTACGGATGTATATAGACGTAAGTTCGTGTGTGATAGCCCATGATAGAATAGTAAAACATCTTATATTATGATACGGCGGGAGTAATTTATAACTGGTCTCTGAAACATGGATTTACAGTTGGCATACTGAGTACATGGCAGGCATGCACCTTAATTGATCGATCTGCCGTTTACCTAGCGGATGCAGTTGCAGGCCACGATGGAAAGCATGGTGACCGGCACCATGGCCTGCCCGGGCGGATGCAGATCGATGAGGTGAGGTCAACCGCCGACGTGAGGAGTGAGGTTTGGCGGTCAGTGCATATGGCTCCCTGATTATTTCTTCTTTCAATTTTTATTAGACTTCTTAGTAACTTCGTCTACTCTCTGCAAGAAAGATATGCATTCAATTTGATCCATGTGTTACTTAAAACTGTAAGATCAATTTTGATTTGCTAAATGTCTTCATTCATAACAATTCAGAGCAATCTAAGTGCCATACTTCTATTTATTTGCAGGTTACATGGTTTGATCAGATCAGTTTTGGCTCCGTCACGATCAGTTCAAATCATTCAGGAAAGAGCCTTGCTTTCGCCGTTTTCATCTACGTCGATTATGGAGTATTAATATGGATGTGCAAATGTTAGACTTTTTTCTTTTAGATGTCCCCTGCTGCACTGGTATGTTTAGGTTTCGAACTTTATAGCGTTCTGCAGATTGTGGTATATGTGATGTGAAACGTTGCTCTGCTCATAGTAAGTGATGTCAAAACATATCTCTGCTCATAAGCGCATTACTCAGTCTCATTTTTTGTTTTATGTGAGTTTCTTTTGGCTACACTGAAATGATCTACAGTCAAAGTAGATAGTAAAGCAAGGATTGTGCACATCCCGTTGAACTCTGTGATGTCCACATGGAAGACCAAACATGGAGCTACAATAATTGCAGAACAAAAATTTCTGCACAGCACCAAACACTAAACAGAAGTACTCCATGGTTGATGATATGCTCAAATCTATTAGTTTCTTGGATCAGATATATGATATGCTTCCACTCATTCTGATTTGATGCACACACTACAAAATAACATGGGTAAGTTCGTAGGAAACCCATTTTCTGTCCGACGGATCTTCTCTTCGTACATGATGCATATAATTACCTCTTGCGGACATCATCCAATCATTATTCCTGATGTTCCTTGGCTAACCATGAGATCTCACCTTGGTTTTCCCATCTTTGATTTTGCAGCAGGTATAAGCACTGTTGTGCTTATTTACGTTCAAAATTGTGTCCGTTTCTTCTTATTTTCGAGTTGATTAGCAAAAAAGGATAAGCCAAGCGGCAAGTCGGTTATACATGCTTCATGTAATCCTGTATGATGATTATAATTCGGCAACACCAAATAAGATTGATGTAGCCTGCAGCCAATAATTTGTATTTGCGCCAGATTAGATGGATACGAGGTAAGCCGGTAAGATCTCTTGATGCATCAATGCTTTAATCAGTAGGTCATATTTGTGGATGCACTTTAAAATATTTGAGATAGCATAAAACATTTGACTAATGTGTTTTCCAGATGATCACAAACAAAAGCAAAACTTCACCGAATTTGTAGAGTGTGCAAATTGGCGATGGCAAAACAAGATAAAATTAAAATACCAGCGGACCTAATGCTACAGATAAGAATAAGTCTGAAAGAACAAATAGTGGAAAATATCTAAGCTACCGAGTTCCTCAGTAAGTTGCTATTCGCGGGAATTCCAGACCATATGCTAAACAGAAGGTATGTTATAAACGAAGCTGTAGGTTTATGTAAGGTTACGAGAATAAAACTTACACAACTTGGTAACAAATACATCGAGGTTAAGTATATGTGGAATTATTAGGAGTGACCAGAACGGATGGATTGAATTTACTAACTGCGGCAAATGAGTGTCCAGGTGAAGATAGAGAAAACAATATTAGTTACAAGGAGATAATCTAATTTTCTAATTTATAGTGCAGTACGAGAAATTTACAATGACTGATGGAGTGGACTCATGATTAAAAACACAGAGTAAAGATGCATGTTACTGCTCGGTTACCATGCTTCACGTGTACTTCTTGGACACGATTCACTTTACATACAACAGTCTACAGACCTATATCTTGCATATTTCTAGCATTTTTTCTCATCTCTCCCATGCTTCTTCAATGTCTCAGCTGAGCGCTCTGACTGTCCTTGGACATAGGCAGGAGTGACAGCAAGACCCTCATACGGCTGGCCGCGGGAAGCAAGGAGCAAGCACTAATCCACGCTATAGGATCAAATATAATTTAAGTCCCTGACCGGCTCCCGTCCTATTCTCCACTATCGCACTTGAGAAGCAATATTGATCCTCATCCAAGCGGTTCAGTAAACTTAAGACATACATATTGACTAAATCATTTCTACATGATGAATTAAATCAATTTTTAAGTGAGGGAAATTATTGCCGAGAAACATAGCCTATATTATTTTCTGTTTATTTATTAATTATGTACTGATTTACAAATATTTTAAAACTAATGTAAAATACAAAAGAAAATCTAGCCGCGCAGTTGTGCGGGCCACCCAGCTAGTTTATTTTATGTTAACATGTGCCAAAATGACATGAACATGTAGAGCACACTTTTCTGAACATGTGGAACTTTGAATCACCCTATTTGGAGCAGTTTTCAAATTGTTATTGATTTTAGAATTAAACAATTGAACTGCTATTCTGTTTTTCTTCCTTTTCTTTAAGACAGAGAAAACGCCGAAACATTTTTCGCCGAGGCTGGGCTAGCCTCAGCCACTGACTGGTGGGCCAGCGGCCACGCTGGCAGCCACGCGAGCAAGCGCGGGCCCAGCGGCCGGTTTGACTGTGCACGGCGTCGCGGACGCGCGCGACGGTGATCGCCGGCGGTGTCGAGCAAGGACCCGGCGAGCTACGGCACGAGGGGATGCTCTACGAGCTGCTATGGACTCGCACGGGCACGGTGAGCAAAACTACGGCGGCGCCGCTACCTATTGGTCGCCGGAGCGACGGAATCATCCGCGACTTGCGGCGGCCGGCGGCGGTTCAACGGCGAAGCGACGAACGACGGCGAGAGAGTGAGGGAAAAGATGTCCCCGAGGATGGCAGGCTCACCCTAGAAGCGTGGGAACCACCGGCGTGGACGGAGGAGGTCAAGGTGGGCGGCAATGGCGCGGCGGAGCTTCGGCCGGCGAGGAAGGAGACGGCGGCGATCTCGCGAACGACGGCTTCCCGCCTTGATTCCTTCAACGAGGATGGAGAGGGAGACGCTGTGGAGCAACTGGTGGTGCTCGATCTACTCCGGGAGGCCTCAGTCGACGGCGGCAGCGACGGCGAGCTCAACTATGGCTCGGCCATGGAGGAGAGGAAGAAGGAGAGGGAGGGCGGTGGAGTGGTGTCGAGCAGAGGGCACGGGGGGCCTGGCTGCTCCTTTAAGCGCGTCGAGGCGCAGGGGGGGCCCCGGCATCGCCGTGTCGCCATGGCGCACGAGGCGGTGCGGCTCGGCCGCGTGGCGTGCGTCGCTACAGAGGAAGACGGTGATTTTGCAAAAACGCCCTCGGCTGCATTTTTCTATTTTCAAGTAAGCCCTTTTCTGTTTCTTTTTAAATATCCAGTAGCCTTTCCTGAATTTTATTGAGGCACTTAAACAATTTATAAAAATTTGATAAAAATCATGTAGCCTCCCAACATCATGTAGAAGCACCCCAAAAATTGGTGTTGCAAAATAAAAAGTTTTGAGCAACTTTTGTACATAGAGTTTGTTTAGGGCATTTTTGGTAAAACCAAAATGAATTTACTTTTGAATTTTAAAACCAGTGCAAAGTATTCAATTCTGAACCCTTGGAACTTCCTTGACAATATGTATTTGCATTTGCAATTGTGTTTGCCAAGAACAATCACATTTGGAAGTGCAAGACTTGAATTTAATTGGTGCCATTGTTTCCATTTGTTTCAATTTGTTGTCATCACTTGATTTCAACTTGACACTGAAACAATGGATGCCATGATGCATGAATAAGAAGCAAAAGTGAAAATTTTACTCTGGGTTTCAGGTTCTCAAATTTTGGGCTGTTACAATTCCCCTCTCCGGCAGGGTGCCGGGAAGAGCTTCAGAAGCCCCCCCCCCCCCCGAGTTAGGGTTGACGACGGCGGCGGCAGCGAATATGTTCTGGATGAAAGGCTCGGTGTTTTAGGGTTTTCACGTCTCGAGGAATAAATAGGCGAAGGGGCGATGTCGGCGGACCCCCGAGGGGCCCAAACCACAGGCTAGCGCGGCAGAAGGTGGGGCCGCGCCGCCAGGTGGTTTGGCCACCTCGTGGCTCCCCTTCGTCTCTCCTTCGGACTCCGTGTACGTGTTGGAAAAATAAGGACTTGGCCTTTTGTTTCGTGCAATTCCGAGAATATTTCCAGAAGTAACTTTCTGAAACCAAAAACAGCAGAAAACAGGGAACTGGCACTGTGGCATCTTGTTAATAGGTTAGTCCCAGAAAATGCATAAAAGTGATATGAAGTGTATATAAAACATGTAGCAAATGGTATAATATAAGCATGGAACAGCATAAATTATGGATACATTGGAGATGTATCAGGCGACGGGAGCACGGCGGGATGAGGGGAATTGGCGAGCCTGGGGTGGACGAGGACAGCAGGGAGAAGCTTGGCGGCGGGGACGGCGAGGACAACAGCGGGTCGGGCGACGGGAGCTGGGGTGAAGCTTTGCGGCGGGAGAAGTTGGGGAGAAGCTTGGCAGCGGGAGGGAGGAGATCCAGAGCCGGGGAGGATGTTGGCCGTGGGGGACTGCCCGCTTGCCGGCGGGAGCGGTGCTGCGAGCTGGCGGCGCCGGCGGGGAAAGAAACCCTAGCTAGAATGGGCTTTGGCGGCGGCCAGCTTTGCCGCTGGCGAGCTGGCGGCGCCGGAGGGTTCGGGGAAGTCGCCGTCGTGGGGAGTGCTCGGGGAGGTCGCCGGCGCGGGGAGGGATTGGGTCGCCGGCGCGGGGAGGGATTGGGGCGCGAGGCGGGCGCGATTTCGATTCGATTTTTTTGTTTTTTCCTTCCTCCCGACCAGGTGGCGGCGTAGTTAGTAGGGTAACCTCTACGCCGACGCCAATGCCGTCGGCGTAGCATTTTTATTGTATTTTTTAAAATAAATCAAATATTATTCACTAAGTTTTTTAATACAATTAATTTATATAACTTTATATACATATAATAGGACATATGCATGGTTAAGTGGGGTTCTGCGGCCCCGCTTTTGTGAAACCCGAGATCCGCAGGAAAAAAAGTCAAACTTCTGGTCTACCCCCTAGAACGGCGTCGAAAGGGGTAGGTCAGTGGAATTATTTACTTGATTGTGTTAGGTTAGTCCATTGGGGCTTGTGAAACCAACTTTTATCAAAATTTCTCACTTGATTTTCCCCGATTGCCCGAGACGGGAGTTTTCACCTCTAAGGGGTAGGCCAGTGGAGTTTTTTGCTTGGTTGTGTTAGGTTAGGCCATAGGAAGGTGAGAAACCAAAGTCTACCCCAAATCAACACAAGATTCCATCCGGTTCGCCCGAAAGGGGAGTTTTCACCTCTAAGTGCAGGAACTCACTATGAAGAAAGTGAGGCCGGTGAAGCCGGTCACACCCCGGAGTAGGATATTGCATATTTACAACACACAACACACTTGTATACATATGGTATGGCACAACCTAGGTTTGGGTGGGGATCCGACGCTCCGGGGCCCCGCTTCGGCGAAACCCTGAATCCGCTGGAAAAACACTAACGTTTTCATCAACCCCCATAGACGTGCGTCGAAAGGGGGTAGGCCAGTGGAGTTTTTCGCTTGGTTGTGTTAGGTTAGGCCATAGGAAGGTGAGAAACCAAAGTCTACCCCAAATCAGCACAAGATTCCATCCGGTTCGCCCGAAAGGTGAGTTTTCACCTCTAAGTGCAGGAACTCACTAGAGAGAAAGTGAGGCCGGTGAAGCCGGTCACACCCCGGAGTAGGATATTGCACATTTACAACACACAACACACTTGTATACATATGGTATGGCACAACCTAGGTTTGGGTAGGGTTCCGACGCTCCGGGGCCCCGCTTCGGCGAAACCCTGAATCCGCTGGAAAAACCCTAACGTTTTAATCTACCCCCATAGACGTGCGTCGAAAGGGGGTAGGCCAGTGGAGTTTTTTGCTTGGTTGTGTTAGATTAGGCCATAGGAAGGTGAGAAACCAAAGTCTACCCAAATCAACACAAGATTCCATCCGGTTCACCCGAAAGGGGAGTTTTCACCTCTAAGTGCAGGAACTCACTATGAAGAAAGTGAGGCCGGTGAAGCCGGTCACACCCCGGAGTAGGATATTTCACATTTACAACACACAACACACTTGTATACATATGGTATGGCACAACCTAGGTTTGGGTGGGGTTCCGACGCTCCGGGCCCCGCTTCGGCGAAACCCTGAATCCGCTGGAAAAACCCTAACGTTTTCATCTACCCCCATAGACGTGCGTCGAAAGGGGGTAGGCAAGAGGAGTTTTTTGATATGACAAGGAATAGTTGGAATACCAGGATCACCAAGTTTTTCAGGCATTTTCCCTTTAAAGGAATATTCAGCAAGCATAGCAGTTATTGCATCTGTAGGAATCTTTCTTTTATTAGTCACAATGTCTTTCATGTATTTGGAATATGGAGGGATTTTAATAGCATCAACAAGAGGAATTTGCAAACACAAAGACTTAATCAACTCAAAGAATTTCTCAAATCTAGCATCATCCAAAGTTTTTATTACCTCTTGGGGATATGGTATGGGTTTTTGTACCCACGGATCCCTATCTTTACCTCTTTGTGGATTAGGATGACTCTTCTTCTTATTCTTCTCAGTAGATGGTGGAGGGTCTTCTTTATCATTAGGTTCAGGTTCTTCAATATTTTCATCCCCTTGTGGCTCTTCTTCAGGTGAAGGTAATTCTTCTTCTTCATTATTATTATCTTCAGTCTCAGCATCAGAAATAGAAATATCCTTATCTTGCTCTTCAGAGTCATCAATGTCCTTGTTTTCATTGGGAGATTTTCCTGCAGAAGATTTCTTCTTGAGAGCTTCTTGTTCTTTTCTCTTGGGATGGTCTTCAGGAAAATCAGGATCATGAGTACTTGCACCTCCCCTAGTGTTAACTCCACAAACCTGTTTCTTCACCATAAGACTTTCATATAATTGATTTTGAAGAGAAACCATTTGTTCAACTTGATTATTCATCATCTCACAGTGTTTAACAATTCTTTTTACCTCTCCCACACTGGCATGTAAACTTTCTCGAAGAGATTTAATTTTGTGAGAGTTCTCCATAATAGTCATTCTAATATTATGCTCCTCAGGATTATGATGATAAGCAAAATCATTCATGTAGGATACATCAACAGGAGGTGTTACCTTTTCATTACCTTTTATGGAGCTAATAACATTGACTTGAATTGGAAAATGTGGTTGATCATCAGGAAGTTCAACACCCATTTCCGATAATTCCTTAAGATGAGAGGTTTTAATTCCCTTCTCTTTAATAGCCTTGGAAGCTTCTTTCATTGTTTCGTTATCCAATTTGAGCATGCCTCCTTTCTTCTCCGGAAATATCTCTTCAATATTCCAGTCTTCATAATTCCTAGAGATAGTCTCCAATAGCTCAGTTGCTTCATCAACGGTCCTTTCCCTGAAAACATTACCTGCAATAACATCAAGATAGCCTATGGTGTTTTCGGTTAGACCATTGTAAAATATATCAAGTATTTCATTACTCTTGAAGCCATGGGTAGGACATTTCCTAACCATCTTACTATACCTCCCCCAAGCTTGGGGTAAATCCTCCTTCTCTTTCTGTGAAAAGCTGCTAATCGCAACAGTCAAACCATGAATCTTATCAGCAGGGAAATACTTATTATAGAATACCTGCAAACATTCTTCCTTGCTAGTAATACATCCAGGTTCTAAACGATTATACCAAGTTTTAGCACTTCCTCCCAAAGTAAAAGGAAACAGCTTTAAGAAATAGTAGCGTTGATGGATTTCACCTTTACCAAATAACACAGATAAGTCATGCAAGACAGCAATGTGTTTAAAAGGAAACTCATCCTCTCTACCATAAAACTTATATTTTTCAGCTTTTTCAATTATTTCAGGATCAACACTAAACTCATAATCTTTATCTTTAATTTTAATAGCAGGAGCATTCATTTTCTCAGTAATAGGAAAATATCCATCAAGAGGAGAATTTTTATAGCTATCAAGTTTATCCAATTTATCAAAGTCAGAATTCATAAAAGCCATAGTAAATGCCTCCTCTTCCTCAGAAGAAGTTTCAAATTCATCATCACAGTATTCATTATCTTCTAACTCAGATTCCACATTTTCATTAGTAGAAGATTCTAGATTTTTAGGTGTTTCAGTTATCTCAGATGTTTCAGGTGTCACGTCGTTGTCTATGCTACCATATAATAAATCATTTTCATTACTAGTAGACATTTTAGATAATGGTGAACTAGATAAAACCTTTCCTTTTTTCTTAGGAGCAACAGCAGAAGCAACTTTAGGTGAAAAGTTTGGGGCAATATAAGTTCAGTACTGAAATCATGCAACTCGGGCCCTAGTAGCAAGCATTAAACATAGCAAGAGTGCATCAACACAATACAAAAGTATCCTCAACATAAAACCCTAAAATCCCGAACAACAGGTAGCATTACATGATCAATCTCATCCAATCCCCATCCACCTCACATGCCTACAGCGGCCTACTCACACATGGTGATGGAGAGGGAGCTCATGGTCGATGGAGATGAAGGCGGTGAAGATGGCGGTGAAGACGGTCTCCGGATCCCTCCACCGGAGGAGAAATCCTGGATCAATCTGTCCCCGAAACGAAGATCGTGATGGTGGCGGCGGTGTGTTTCGCGAAAACTCCTCTCCTCCTAGGGCAAGCACTTTTTCGTATATATGAGGGGGTACGTCGAAGACCGAAGGCGAGGCGGCGCCCGAGGCCCATTTGGGCTGGGCCCACGCGGCCAGGTACAAGGGCCGCGTGGGGCCCACCAATTTGGCCCTCGAGCGCTTCCTCGTGTCCATCTTTTGTCCATTGTCCTCCTTTTCCATAAAAAATGATATGGTAATTTTCCCCGATTTTATTTCCTGCAGAAATAGCCAGAAAAGAGACTTTGCTAAAAACAGTGTCAGATTCAGCAGTTTTATTCAAATATGGGAAGATTCCAGAGCAAATTATGAGGCAAAGTGCTTGGAAAAGTAGATGCATTTTGGATGCATCAGCTCCCCCAAGCTTAGCTCGTTGTTTGTCCTCGAACAACTCAAACATAGTGCAGAAGCGATAAAAGACTTTGACAAGAACTTTGCATTGCATATGTAACACAATTTAATATCAACAAGCATTCAAAGCATAGCTTCAACAACAAATGATAAGATGCTAGCAAATGTATATCTAATCAATGTTAAAGCATTTATATTTGTTGCAAGAGAGATATCATGTAGTGACAATACTTGGATGAGTTTTCTCAACTGTTGAAATAAACAAAGGTTCTTACATCGCTAATGATTGAATCATGACAAGACTTTTGAGGTCTTTCGATTCTTTCTTTTGTTACCTGGTGAAATCATTGTGCTTACAACCTTGCTCTTAGTTTTAGCAAACCATTTGATATTACTAATATGACTCATATGCTTGACCGACTAATGGTTGAAAACCTCATGCCCCGTGAATACGAGTATCTAAGTGCAGGAACTCACTATGAAGAAAGTGAGGCCGGTGAAGCCGGTCACACCCCGGAGTAGGATATTGCATATTTACAACACACAACACACTTGTATACATATGGTATGGCACAACCGAGGTTTGGGTGGGGTTCCGACGCTCCGGGGCCCCGCTTCGGCGAAACCCTGAATCCGCTAGAAAAACCCTAACGTTTTCATCTACCCCCATAGATGTGCGTCGAAAGGGGGTAGGCAAGTGGAGTTTTTGCTTGGTTGTGTTAGGTTAGGCCATAGGAAGGTGAGAAACCAAAGTCTACCCCAAATAAACACAATGTTCCATCCGGTTCGCCCGAAAGGGGAGTTTTCACATCTAAGTGCAGAAACTCACTATGAAGAAAGTGAGGCCGGTGAAGCCGGTCACACCCTGGAGTAGGATATTGCACATTTACAACACATAACACACTTGTATACATATGGTATGGCACAACCTAGGTTTGGGTGGGGTTCCGACGCTCCAGGGCCCCGCTTCGGCGAAACCCTGCATCCGCTGGAAAAACCCTAACGTTTGCATCTACCTCCATAGACGTGCGTCGAAAGGGGGTAGGCCAGTGGAGTTTTTTGCTTGGTTGTGTTAGGTTAGGCCATAGGAAGGTGAGAAACCAAAGTCTACCCCAAATCAACATAAGATTCCATCCGGTTCGCCCGAAAGGGGAGTTTTCACCTCTAAGTGCAGGAACTCACTAGAGAGAAAGTGAGGCCGGTGAAGCCGGTCACACCCCGGAGTAGGATATTGCACATTTACAACACACAACACACTTGTATACATATGGTATAGCAAAACCTAGGTTTGGGTGGGGTTCCGACGCTTCGGGGCCCCGCTTCGGCGAAACCCTGAATCCGCTGGAAAAACCCTAACGTTTTCATCTACCCCCATAGACATGCGTCGAAAGGGGTAGGCCAGTGGAGGTTTTTGCTTGGTTGTGTTAGGTTAGGCCATAGGAAGGTGAGAAACCAAAGTCTACCCCAAATCAACACAAGATTCCATCCGGTTCGCCCGAAAGGGGAGTTTTCACCTCTAAGTGCAGGAACTCAGTAGAGAGAAAGTGAAGCCGGTCACACCCCGGAGTAGGATATTGCACATTTACAACACACAACACACTTGTATACATATGGTATGTCACAACCTAGGTTTGGGTGGGGTTCCGACGCTCCGGGGCCCCGCTTCGGCGAAACACTGAATCCGCTAGAAAAACCCTAACGTTTTCATCTACCCCAGACATGCGTCGAAAGTGGGTAGGCCAGTGGAGTTTTTTGCTTGGTTGTGTTAGGTTAGGCCATAGGAAGGTGAGAAACCAAAGTCTACCCCAAATCAACACAAAATTCCATCCGGTTCGCCCGAAAGGAGAGTTTTCACCTCTAAGTGCAGGAACTCACTATGAAGAAAGTGAGGCCGGTGAAGCCGGTCACACCACGGAGTAGGATATTGCACATTTGTAACACACAACACACTTGTATACATATGGAATGGCACAACCTAGGTTTTGGTGGGGTTCCGACGCTCCGATGTCCCGCTACGGCGAAACCCCGAATCCGCTGGAAAAACCCTAACGTTTTCGTCTACCCCCATAGACGTGCGTCGAAAGGGGGTAGGCCAGTAGAGTTTTTTTCTTGGTTGTGTTAGGTTAGGCCATAGGAAGGTGAGAAACCAAATCAACACAAGATTCCATCCGGTTCGCCCGAAAGGGGAGTTTTCACCTCTAAGTGCAAGAACTCACTAGAGAGAAAGTGAAGCCGGTCACACCCCGGAGTAGGATATTGCACATTTACAACACACAACACACTTGTATACATATGGAATGGCACAACCTAGATTTGGGTGGGGTTCCGACGCTCCGGGGCCCCGCTTCGGCGAAACCCCGAATCCGCTGGCACAATAAATATGTTGTTTTTATTTGTTTTACATGTATATGTTGTAGAGTTGGGTTCCGAAAAACTCAAACCGTTATTTTACGGGGGTGGGATACTGAAATTGGGAGGGCAATTATAGGTCCAATATATATATAAATTACAACTACATTAAATATTATATAGAAAAATAAAGAATTGAATATTATATACGAAAAAAAAAGAACAACTAAACGCCGACGGCACTGCCGTCGGCGTATCAACGATGCTGGACGGGCGACTTCGTTCCGTCACAGCGCCCTTTTGTACGCCGATGGGATTTACTACGCCGACGGCGGCCGTCGGGCACGGTAAGGCTACGCCGACGGTGCTTCGTACGCCGATGGCTTGTTGGGCGTCTGCCCTAACTCGTGTTGTACGCCGACGCCCCGACAGCGTAGTGTGGCTTTCCCGTAGTGACATGGCATCGTGAGCCGTTCCCAAAAGTAGGCAAAGGTAAAAGGAAGCGCGTACGTGCGCTCTAAAACAACAACACAAAGCTGGCCGGGTGCGTGTGGCGTGCCTATCACCTGGACCGCACGCGCTTAATATATGCGGCTTTCCTCTTCTTTCTGCTTTACATGGCTGTGTGCACGTCATCGCACACAAGTTAAAGACGACAAAAAACCTTTGTGTTTAATTTACAATCGGTTGCTAGAGGGAAACAAATAGACAGTACTAGTTAGAGATCGATTACTCCACACAATTGTTATTAGAAAACATCACACGTACAAATCAACTACGGCATGTAATGAAGATCGAATACATGCATACCATCGATGGAAATGAATAGAACAGTAGCACTAATCAACAAGGAGAGAGATCACCCTTATACATAGGTATATATATATTGCTTCCAAGCTCCCTATCTCCTTTTTTCCGTCCTCAGGTCCCTCTGATGCAAGCAAGCGCATCCCTGAACGGCTTAGCAAATAGGGAGATTAATTAATAATTAATTAAAGTTATTCTCGTACGTCCTCCTTCAGTTTGCTCCTGTGGAAATACTAAAGTATGCATGGTCCATGCATGCACGTAGGCGCGTACGTGGATGATCTAGACGACCACCTGGACTGCAGGGCGGGCAACGTCCACGGTGAGCACAGTTTCCTTCTCCGCCGCCGCCACGGCCTCGGCCGCGCAGCTCCTGGGGGCGGCCCTGGGGGCGGCCCTGGCGGCCATCTCCGTCACCGGGTGCACCTCATTGCTGTAGTTCTTCTCGGGGGTGGCGCTGAGCTTGGCGATGTTGACCACGACGTGTTCCTCTGCCGGCAGCTTCCCCTCCAGCTGCTTGCCTTCTTTCCCATCGACCACCGGCGTCGCGTTCATGTAGAACATGTAGAGACCCATCTGGACCAACCCGAAGGAGAAGCCAAGTATGTTGGGGAGCTGCAAAAAAAAGTCAGGTGATCACCATACAGAACTGTTAGTAGTGATCATGTATAGATATATGTGCAAATCTTTAAGATTTTCGACGTCTAATTACCGCGACGTATTTGTCCTTGATGAGGAGTCCGTAGAGGAACCAGACGACCGCACTGAGGGTGAGCGAGAGTGAGAGTGAGAAGGGCATGTACTCCACGCTCCTCGTCTTGATCACACGCCCCTGTAGTAGTAAACAACAAAGATATAGCGTACCTTGGTCACTCACAACATCCGTCAAAGCTAGTCATATAATCATAAGGTTCTTGGGCGAGGAAGGAGTGCTCACGATGATGCTGAGCGGGGCGACGAAGACGCTGACTGAGAAAGCGACGCAAACCCAGCCGAGGGAGACGACGCGCTTCTCGCCGTGGACAAGGAAGAGGGTGGAGAGGAGGATGAGCCCGAAGACGCCCACGTTGAGGAGGAGAAGGATCTTCGCCGTGAAAAGCTTGGCCTTCCTGGGAGCGTAGGCCAGGTACATGACGATGTAGATCGTCTCGATGAAGCAGCCGGCGGCGTTGATGGTGATGAGGAGGCTCTCATTGGATTTCACCAGCGCGTAGTAGATCCACAGCATGGCGCTGAAGAGGGCCACCACGTACGGCACCGACTGGAACCCCTCCGTCGACTTGCTCTTGTAGATGCGGTAGAAAGTCGGTCTACACACAAATTCGAAAGTAAGAAACATATTTTCAAGATCAAATGATTTTTGAAAACGATGTCGAAGTGCAGTCGCTTACATGGGGGCCAGGTAGCTCGCAAAGGAGATGACGTTGCCTGCAAGTCCCAAAAAAAGGGTGCCAGCCGTTTGTAAAAGTTAACAAACTTGATAAGCTGAGGTAATTAGACACGCAACATCTTTTTTTGCCTAAGCTTTGCCTTCTTTTGCAAACAAAGATAGGCGTCCTGCTTTAGAACCATTTTTATTTGTGCTATTGGTGCACTATGATGTCACTATATACGGTACTAGAACTAGACTAATAATTAATCAATCACTGACAAGATGGAGAGATGATCCAAAGCACTGGCAGATTGTGATCGGTGATCGACACAAAGTGGAAACCCCACGTACTAAGTGGTTATGTACTACCGACTGTAAGAAAATGATCCTATGTTTCTAGTGAAGAACGAAAACAAGATGAGTATTACCTAGGAGGCCAAAAGCAAATGCCCAGGGGTGCTCCAGGGATAGGCCAGCCATTGCGATACAAAGGGTTGCAAAGTTCAAGCTTGCTAAAATGAATCAACACGTACTGGCTCCTAAACCGAGAGCTTGTGTTGTATGGAACTTCTCCCTCTCTGTCTCTAACCCTAGGCCCCTCAGGAGGGAAAGGGAGAGCTTTGGGGAGGAGTTATATCTCTGTGTTGGCTTGAACTCTTGGAGGAAGAAGCAGGTCTGAGGGGCTTTATATAGGCACAAGGTGGCAAGGCTTTGGTGTGTGCAAGCTGTCCCATACACGTATGCAGCGATAAGCTAATCAGGGAATGAATTAGAAAAATACACTTTATTTGCTTTAGGCACTATCATCTAATGTACCATATTTAATAGAGATAAGCATGGAAATTCCAAAAGCGTGAAGCTTTTTTGCACACTTTAGTGCATAATAATGCATCAGTTGGTGAATTGTTGTGCACTCCCAGAGTCCCAGTTGTCCTTCGCTGCCCGTGGATCTCTCTAACCTTCTCAGTATACTAGTTGGGACTGGTAATAGATGCCGCACAACAGAAAATCACATGGGATATTCCAACCAAGAAGACGCTCCAGACCGCTTTTGACTGAGATTTACATACTGAGTGAATATGTCCGCCTAGGAATAGTACCTTGTAGTATTGTGACATTTTGCTTCCCTAGTAACTGTACCTAGGCAAGATTTTATTTAAAACACCTAATTATTTGTACTGTACTTCGGTGACAAATATCCGAGACTCATTTTCATGTACATAACTAAACAACCAAAGCTATGCTACATGGGTGGTGGCAAATTCTTATGTGCTTGGAAACATTCGGAGCTATCCACAATAGCTCAGTTCAACGCCTCACGATTGTAGGTACCTGCTGGTGTACTATATGGTCAATCACAAAATTAAACTGCTGAAGAGTTATAACAATAACGGTAGATCCAGAGGAGGTACCAAATTTTGGCCAGGTGATACCTGGTACCTCATGGTAGCTAGCACAGGAAAATTGCTCGTCTATGGGTTATTAATTAGTGGAGGTATTTGTACTTCCTATGCTCTAGGAATCAGACCTCAGGCTCAAAAAGCAAACACAGTGGAAAGAATGTTGTTTAGAAGAACGTTGTTGAAAAGGCACAATTGAGAAGAAAAAACAGTTGAGAAAACCATCGTTATAGGTAAACGTGGACTACTTAGCAAAATGCACTTTTCATTGTTTCTAAGTTGCCATGTACAAAACAACATACTTCAATGTTTACTCTTAACGGCAATTTTAGATATGTCGATATACACTTTCAACAAAAACAAGTAGAAAAGAATGGAGTCCTGCTGAATTAAAACTTGTCTAGTAAGTGTAACATAAGGCGGTTCTAACCCTCGAGGTGAAGAAGAAATTCTGTACCAAACATAGTTGTTTGTTGGTTGAGTACTAGAGGCATTGCTTGCACGCACAAAAAGATTAATTGTAGCAAATTTCGCAGTCAAATAATGGGCTTAGATCATCATCCGGCACACAAAGCTCCTTATCTTTCCTATTTTTTTTAGAAATGGCCTTATCTTTCCTATTGTATCCATCCAACTTTTAATCAGGTAGCAATGCAATTCATGTGCAACATACGTGCCAAGGTAGCTCAACTACGTACAGTTTCAGCTGGCGTGTATGATTTCAGATGTCTTTGCTTCTCATCGTTCTCCTCCTCTCCACCTGCGTAGCTAGTGGAGCTCTTTGTCCCACCTTTTCCTGCTTTATAAACGCTTAATTTCCATAATCAACTTGATGATTAGAACATAAAGCTAGCATCACCAGTATGAACATAGTAAGATCATACATAACGAGAGTTACTGGTAACATCCTGGCACAATTAAGATCTCGACAAACTTGTGCGTCATTTTGACGAATCGCTATGATCTATTGTGGCAAGGTATTAAAGTGGTTGATTAAGATTTAAGAATGGGGATGATAGCGGGCTAGAGGAAGCAAAGAACGGCTCAAGTGTCCCTCTCTTTTGGAAAAGCCGAGCCAGAAGTAATCTGGTCCACTGAAATTTGATCACCTTTCGCATGGGGAGCTACACAAAGATGATGCATGCATGTTGATTGCCTCAGTGTGTTCGATATGATGATATTTTGTTCTTCTATATGTGTGTATCGACAATACAGTCCTAGAACTTACTGTCATAATATGAAGTAATGGTGGATTCATGAGCGTGTGCATTTGGCGCGTGTTGAGGGTCTGTTGTACCGGTTTGTCATCCCGGCAGGCCGTTGAGCAGTTTGGCGAGACCTCCGTATTGATTTAGACCATAAAAAAAAGTGTACCGAGGATACGGTCCTAAAACTTACTGGGAGGTTGGGACAATATGAGGTCATGTTTATACAAAAATGTTTCTGAATCCTATAGAAGTGAGCTATATTCCTTCAATATTTGTGAAATTGAGGTTGTCGACAGTGGATCTCATCAAACGAGAACACACATATAATCTGCATGTAGTCGATATGTCCGTCTGATACTGAAAGATTTGTACACCCGGAAATTGTTTTACGTTCATGTTCGATACTGAAAGAGAAAATTACAAAAAGCCCACTACATTCAGGATCATAATATCGCAAAACTGATTAAATTTAAAAAAATCACAAAATGCCACTGGTCGTGCGTAACATTGTAACAAAACGCACTGAAGTATTACATGGATGATAGAAATCATGTTAATTATAAAGCAAACAGTTTTTTTTTTTGCACATTTACATATACTTTTGTGTCACAAAATAATTGCGGGGTTACAATTTTTCCAAGATTTATTTCCATTTTTATAATATTTTAGTTCCAAAGTTCCGTATCTTCGATGCATATTGTGCTGGACATATTAGGTATCAGATTTGCAAGATGCAGTTACTAAATTACGTTTTGGGATGTTCCAATGATACTCTTTGGGCGACCTAGATTAAAAGTTTGTCTTACCTCTAGGGCTCATAGGAAAAACAGTACAATTAAAAAAATGATCAGTGCATATTTTAACCCCGGCATCCGTCGAACATGCGAAGGAAAAAGACGACTAGTATGAGTTTCACTATATTTCTCCATGTGTCTTTTCGAAAAAATGTGAAATTCTAGACATACATTTTATCGAGAATCTCAAAGGGCACCGATGGCTGAGACTCATGATGGGGCGTAAAACATAGACATATACATATTAGGCACTTCCATTGCAGGCTCGAAATCCCATATTAATCCTAATTATGAACTCTGTGACTTGTAGGGGCTGATCACCCATTTTGGAAATGTCGTGTTGTCAAATATTTTGATCGCTCATCTGTACCTGGAAAGAGCCGAGTGTCTCAGTCTAGTACCCATCTCTTTACATAGAGCAGAACAATGCTCTGTTCCAAGAACGTATGTACAGATTGCATGGAGTTTTGCGGTAGCGCACCTATCTCGACAAAAAAATTGGAACAAATATGTAAGGTTGGCGAAGCGAACACGAAGGGTAGTGGCAACGTACGGGTGGTCAAGCCGGCAGCAACGGATGGCGAGAGAGCAGTGGGGCAGGAAGGAGGGAATTGTTTGAAGAACTGAAGACTAGCTAGGTTGTCCTCCACCACCACTAGCAGTACCAACGGATGGTGCCCCGTGGAGCGCTTGAATGTTTAAATCCGAATATTCCGACTCTAGATACAAATCAAGGGCCTTTGGACCGAAGCTTGAAAGTGATTCACACGCACCGCACAAATTTGCTTTTCCATCACATGGGGAGTACTGTTTGATGTCGCAAAAAACGCAAATGGGATGGCACCGTCTGAGATTTTCTTGTACAATCGAGTTCGTCGGATCCATTTCTCCCTTTTTTTAACGTCTAGAATTTGAATTCATAGCTATTCCCTCCGATCCGTATTAGTTGTTGCTGATTTAGGATAAATTTGTACTAAAATTAGTGGTCGCTGATTTGCTATAAATTTGACTAAATCGGCCACAACTAATATGAAACGGCGTGACCAATGTTTAAGGTTCATACTCGTGAAGTTCTGGTATGGAGACTCGAATGGCTGATGGCGACAGGAGAAATTTGATTGTACTACTTAATCGTCTACATGCAGTCAGAATTAAAGGCTGTAAACAAAAACCATCATACACAAACGTCACTGCATGGTTCATGTCGCCTTGTATGAGGTGAGGTCAAAGAAGAATTTGCTGCCGCATAGAATAGCAACAAAAGGAGCCTTTTACGATTCAGTAGCTAGCTAGGTTGAAAGAATCTTGCCTTGAAAAGAAGTTAACCATGCCTTGATCATTCCATATTTTTTGCATGCACTAGCTTAATCATTCCACTATCAGTGCCAGTTAGGAAGATTCCTCTCACCGCGACGCACATATACTGCTTGTGCACATTCACCGGAAAGTGGAACCTTTTATTTCGAGTGTTCATCACCGTTCTTTTACGACTCGCTTATAGGTGACAACAAGTTGATCTTTTTTTCTTGGTATAATATAACTAAGTTGATCTTCTAGGGCTTACCCTTCAAACCTAGCTACACATCTTTGCTGACGAGAACCCTGACGGTTCACTCCACCAAAATGCGTTAGAGACTTGATCACAGCTTGCAAACATGAAATTTTCTAGGGTACCTACACTGCGGCAAAAATCACACTCTTAGAAGACAGTAAGGAAGGGGCTAAGAGCAACTCCACCAGAACCATCCAAATTCGTCTTCGGCACCCCCAGCTGAGACCCAATTGGGGTGCCGGACACATGTCAAGCACAATGAGGGTGCAGCCCACAGCGTCGCCGGCTCATCAGGGACGTTGTTTCCTTTGATCGCCCACAAGTATTTAGGAGGTCATCGTGCAGCCAGAAATGCCTTGTTCCATCACGAATTTGCCGATGTGTGGCAAGAAATTCTGAAAAATGTAACGGCACCCCCGACTGTGGATGGGGCATAGGCCACTGAAAATCAAACACCTTGTTGATCAGTTGCATCCTCGTATCATGCTAACTCTCGATAAACATGTTGCACTGATAACGCAAGCATTCATTATCTCACAAATTTGATATAGCGACCTTGAAAGACAAGCGTAGCGGAGGACGGCAAACCCACTAATAGATATCTCCATATAGCCGAGGGCTAAATTACCGTCGGATATTTACGTTAACCGTCGGATAAGCATATATCCGACCGTACACCGTCGATTATATCCCGTCGGTGATGCTCGATCGGCCATGGAGCACACCAATGTAAGCTCCACATCTTTGCAAACATGGAGCACACCAATGTAAGCTCCACATCTTTGCGAACAGCCTTGGCTCTTTGCAAAATGGCCATTTCCCACACCGACAGGGTTACGAATAGTCTTCACAAATATTGACCAATAAGGATAGATGTCGTCGGCATATCGTACTCATGGCCATTGATCACATAGTTGCATAGGTGGAGTTAGACATTGAATTTTTTTGAGGAACACCGGTAAGCATTGGAGCACTTGATGTCATTGTTAGCACCGGCCGTGCCAAAAAATGCATGCCAAATCCAAAGATCATAATCTGTCAAGGACTCAAGTATGACCCTGCATTTTCCATATATATGTCCTGACTTGTACATCCCCTGTCAAGTGAATTGGCAGTTCTTCCAGTTCCAATGCATGCAGTCGATACTTCCAAGCATCCTGGAAATTCTCTTGCTTCGCCTTGTGCCAAGAGACGACCTGTGTCTGTCGCATTTGGTGATCTCGGATAATCCTCTTCAAAAACTTTCACCACTACTCTGTAAAACTTGTTGGTGGCTTCGACGGTGGACTCAAACATACGGAGATAGTCATCCAATGAATTTGCTGGAACTCCATATGCACGGCACAACCATGCATGTCTGAAGAGATGAAAATCCAAGGGAGGTCGGTGCAATCTTTCTTCAGCGCAAAGTAGTCATCGTATTCCCGAACGCCATACACTCTTCTCATGAACATTGTCCTGTTCATGCTATACCGCTAGCGAAATTTGTGATGAAAGTTCGCCGAGTTCTGTACAAGAGCATGTGTCTAGCTAGTTCTCTGTGATGATTCTTGTCGGCCATCTGCCCGTTCACTAATCCTCCACACTTCGGCACGGCTCTGCCTCGACTTGCAAATCTAGAAGTGCGACCATGACCTTGTCTTCTCCACGTCGTCGGCCGCAAGGGCAGCATCCTTCCCCATCATTTGAAAAAACATGAACTCGTCTTCGATATCCATGACCAATTAGACAAAATAAAACAATGGAACAAGGCCAGAAATCAACAATCAATCCAGCAAGCCTATGCACGAATAGTCGAACACCTTGCGTGCGGGGCGGAAGGGAGGAAGAGGCGTACTCGGCTGAATTAGCTGCGCCACGCAAGATGAGGTCAGAGACCGTCGGGGAGGGCAGCAAGCAGGCCTGCGTGGTTGATGTGGCTTGGCCCCCGAGATGCGAATCAAGTAGGCGACGATAAGAGTGGCAGCGATGGTGCGATTCCTCAGCGAGAGGAAAAAAGAGGACGAGGTGGAGGGCACTAAATCAGTTCACGCCGGCTTTGTGTGTATGACGGGTGTGGGCCACTCGTTGGAGGGCATGTCCGACACATGTCCGTGAGAGGACCTCCAAACATGGGGGTCCTTTTCAAGAGTGCAGGACACAAAATGGCTCGGCCCAGACAATTGGAGGTGCCACTAACCAATATTTGCATCCGGACCCCTATTAAACCTTTGATGGGCCATTTAAAAGCTGCCGGTGAAGCTGCTCTAATGAACGTACAAAGCTGAGGAACTAGGCCAGCAATAGCACATTTGCATGCATGCATTTCGGCATGAACTCCAGCATGTCCTTGAAATATCCTCATGTTCAGCCAGGTACAGCCAAGTGTTAGGATGTGGCAAGGACAACCGTAGCTTCCAAAGCCCTAATTGGCTACATCGTGTACACTTGGAACATAACAGAGATAGATCACAGCAAAAGATGCAGCCACCTGCATAATTGAGGCTGCCATGCAGCTAACTCGATCAGCTGGTTGGCGAAAACACAATCTGCCAAAAAACAAAGATACAATTATTTGATCAGGACACCCACTTTTCTCTGCTTTTTCTTCCCAGCGGAAAAGAAAAAGGAAATTAGCCTCCTTGCTTACGTACAGGTGGCTACCCCGTGATGCATGCATGGTTCAACATCGCCTAATAATGGTCTCTGATCTTTGACCCTAATCATAGGAGCACTTCCGGGCAGCAGGCCGCATCCATGCAGATAAGATAAATCGATCAACTTGTACTACACTTATTCATAGCGCAGAAAAAAACTGAATAAAATGTTGATATAATCTCTTGTCTCTCGCTGATCTTCTTTGTTGCTTTGGCTCTGACGGACTGACGGAGACGATCCTTATCCCGATCCATCGTTGAGATATGATAGTAGTGGCAGCCGCGCAGTGCGCGCCTAGGGGGACAGAGTGATCAGGCCGAGCTGATCTCAGCGTCGCTGATGATCTGTCGAGTGCACAGACCATCATCAGCGACTCCAGATGAAAATGTTCTTCACATAGCTAGAACTCCATATGGTTATTTTCCCTGTGACATCACATCGATCGAGTTATCCGGCGTTGGAGAAATGTTTCGGGTCGCCGTTCTTGATGCCGATCGGTGGTTTCGATCGGCCGCCGGCCGTCTTTAGGTTTGTTTGGTGAGCGATGGAGCAACGTAGGGGTTTTCGCTCGGAACGCCATGGATGGATGGTAACAAGGTAACGAACTCCAAACGCGTGCTACTGCACGTAAGCGCAGGCGGCAACATTTTCTGCTTTCGGGGAAAGATCGATCGAGGGAAATGTTTAGTGACGTCAGGCGATAGGCACGCTACCTGTGCGCGCGGTCTATTCCATGGAGTAAGATATGGTATCCACAGGGAACACGACGAGGATGTGTTACTTTTGCAATATTTTAGGGGCCGGTTTTGGGGTAAATGTTTTCAGAGTCTTTCCCAAGTGGTATGTAGAGAGATATATCATAGCGACGATTCATGAGGTGGAATTTGATCCACTAGTGGAAAACCGGGCACTAGTCCCGGTTCCAGAGGGGCATTCGTCTCGGCTAGGCAGCCGAGACAAACCAAGCGGGACTAAAGCCCCCCACCTTTTGGTCTCGGTTTGCTACGAACCGGGACTAGAGGCCCTCCCACGTGGGCACGGCGCATCGCGCGGGGCTGGGAACCTTTAGTCCCGGTTCGTAACACGAACCGGGATGTGTCCGTGTTTTCTTTTTTTTCCATTAATTTTAGGGTTTAGGGTTTTAGTGTGGTGTCGGATGGTTTAGGGTTTGGAGATCGCCTCGATGCGCCAAAAGTGGGTTCCCGGTATATATAAATTACACACCCCAGCTTTCGATCCCGGTAACACATACAATATATACAACATGTGATATCGCGTTGATGACACATACAAATTAAGTTGTACATGAAGATCGCGTTTTCCGGTTCCAGGTACTTAATTATTACATGGAGGTTTCGGTTTGCCTTCAGGATCGTAGTACTCTCCTTTGTCCGCTATGGCCTCCGCAAGGTAAAATCCCGCCAATTCCTCCGCAATAGCTCTGAAGCGGTGATTCCATGGTAGCTTGTTGCGCTTTTGCGCCAACTGTGAGATCAAAATGAATACATGAGTTTTGTGTATATATATATATATCAAATGAATAATAACGTTTTGAATAATGTTTCGTACATCGCGAGATCTTTGCCAATCCAATCTCTCGGAGACTAGGACGTGTATGTACTCGCAAACGAAGTATCCACATAAATTAGTTCCCGGCAGCTGTTTAAGGCAAGACTATGTACAAGAATAGAATTCAATCAATAATAATCAAGTATGCATGATAATGGTGTGTGAACTTAGGTACTACTTACTTGGTTCAAATGCCATATCAGCTTTTTTGGCCATTCACGGGAATTGTCTTCCTTGATAAATGTTTCCCAAACGCTGCCCGACAAAGAAAATTAACAAATGAGATATTAATGACTTGATATCAGGAGTACGAAGGAAATAGGCGGTAAGAAATGAGTGTACCTTTCGAGCAGGTCAAAAACCATCTTGTACTCTATAGGTTGTCTTCTTAATGAGTGAAGGGAATGAATATCTCCACTGTGAGGTTTAATGACGAGAAGAATATAGTGGAAGCTGCGCACAGTCATGATGCATAACTCATCAGTTAAACTTAATTAACATCGGGTGAGCAAATTAGAATGTGTACATGACAGTAACACTTACTTGTAGTTGAAAGGCCAAAATATAGTGCTTTTGTCGCGGTATCGCTTGAAATACCTTAGCAGATCAGACGGTGTGTCCCTGTTCCATAAGGGATCCACTATGGTGACTTCATTAAGTTTATCCGGGTCAATGAACCCAATGTCATTCCTGTTTTCCCTTTTGAGTTCGAGCATCTTCATTCTGCATAATATAGCGCACAAAATATTAAATTGAGGATAATGAACGCGCCGAGGTAAAGACTTAAATTACATAAATAAATCACTTACATACAGTATGAACTGAGGATGGATTTGTTGAGGGCCCGGAGATTGTATAACTGGAAAAGTTCGATAAACTCAATGGACACACAGTACCGGTCGCCGTAGTGCTCTTCCGTACATTTCAACATGAGACTGACAGACCCGTCCTTTGCGGCTTTCTTGTACCAGGTATGCAACGCACGCAATTTTGTTGGTAACCTGCGGCCTTCCACCATATTTTCCCCGGGAACGTATTTTCTTGCTTCAGGAGCGGGGACGTACTCATATGACGAAGCTATTTGGTCTGCAGTACGTTGCGCTTCAGTGGCAAGACGACGTATTTCCGCTTCGTCAAACACCTTGAGCGGGGGGCAGATTGTGCGGCTTGTCGTCCTCACTATCGGGTTTCCACACACCCTCGTGAACTGCTTTTATTGCGGCTTCAATCTTCGGGACGATTTCTTGTACTACTTTCTTAAATTTTCCCCTACAACAATGCGCCATGTTTCCTCGTTCAAGGATGCACCATGCGCGAACAACCAGAATTTCGACCTATCGGGCCAGTGCTTTGTCTGTGGAGTGATCCCTGTAGTAAGCAGTCTTTTTTCACAGGCTAACCACGTAGGAATGGCGGACCTGTAGCCATCTATCCCCAACCTATGGTGGCATATCTTCTTCGATGCATTTTCCTTATTTTTCACTGAACGAGCCACAGCCTGAGACGATTGCTTATACGCCTTAAATGCGGGCCAGTAATCTTTTATCTTCACAAGTGTTTCGGAATTTTCACTGAAATCTGGATCTTGTTTTTCATATTTTTTCCATAATGTTTTCTTGAAGGTCCGGAATTGCGAGGCCATCTTGGAGAGAGTCCACTCCTTGAGTTTCGACTTCTTGGTTTCAGAGAGATCAGCCAGGAAGTTAAAATGTGACAAGAGTGTGTCATATATCAAATCTTTTGAATTTTGGTGGACATAGCAGGGGTCATCGTCTGGTGCGCCTGCCGGCTTATACCATTCTTGTATGGTGATCGGAGCATGTCCCTAACAATAACTCCAGCTTGATTTATATATTTAGTGCGGTTCTCTCTGGGTTCCACCGGATCGCCGTTCGTAGCAACTTCATAGATCGGTAACTTTGGATCATCGCTAGTCATCCTTTTCGTGCGGCCTCGAGGACCTTGCTTTCTAGAAGATTTGCTCGATCCGGAGGGCTAAAAGAAAAATATTGCGTTAATAAGTGCAATACAAATCAATTATTGCATCTTGTGATCAACAAAATATAGACTTAATATATATATATACCCCGGCGGCTCTTATTTCTTCAGACTCATCAAGTCCCTCACCAGAGTCCATCAAAAACTGTGAGGCAAAATCCTCATCATCTTCTCCACCGGCATCTTCTCCACCGGCATTGGTTCCACCGGCAGCTTCTCCACCGACATCTTCTCTATCGCGATGCTCATATATCTCTTGCATAACTATGTCTTCATTCTCCTCGTCTCGCACATAGTTGAGATCCATAGCTCAATGTCCCTGCAATCAATAAAATTTGCATCTTATTCACAATTAGTAGTGGTATTAATTTGCATCTATAAGAAAACTATAAAGTTAACAATTGTGCTAACACTAACAATTATATTCACAATTAGTACTAATTTGAATCTATAAATTTGCATTTATAAAACTGCATCTATAAAATTTGCATCCCAAAAATGCTACACAAAAATTGCAAAATTAAGTCTCTAACACATTGTTAAATTTGCTAACACATTGTTAAATTTGCAAACACATTGTTAAAAATTTGCTAACACATTGTTAAAAATTGCTAACACATTGTTAAAAATTGCAAAATTACAAAAATTGCTAACACATTGTTAAAATTGCTAACACATTGCTAAAATTGCTAAAAAAATTATAAATTTTCTAACACATTGCTAAAATTGCTAACACATTGTCTAACACTAGATATATAATAACCTAAATATGAAAAAAAAATAAGAAAAAAAGAACAAACCTCGGGCAGGAGGAGGCGATGGGGCTCGAGCAGGGAGGGCGACGCGGCGGCGACGGCCAGGGAAGCGCGGCGCAGCGGCCGGAGTGGCGCGGCGTTGTGGGGCTCGAGGAGAGGAGAGGTGCGCGATGGCGGTGACGCCTCGGGGCGGTGCACGCGCGCGGCAGCACTGCGGCAGACGCGCGGTGGAGGGGGCGTGGCGGCTGCCTGAGCAGGGGAGCACCTCGGGGCGGCGCGGCGGCTGCCGGAGCAGGGGGAGCACCTCGGGGCGGCGGCGTGGCAGATCGAAGGGGGCGACCGCGGCATGGCGTGGGGCAGCACCACGGAGGTGGAGAAGGCGACCGCGGTGGGGCGGGGCAGCACAGGAGCAGCACAGGTCGCTCCAGTCGAAGTCGTCGTCCTCCTCCTCCTCGTTGGGACGGACGGCGGCTGGTGGAGGTGCGGCGGGCAAGTCGCCGTATGCGGCAGCGGATCCCCATGCCACCCCTGCGGCGTACGCATCCTCTTCTAGGTCAGGGACGTCAGACCACGCGTGCTCGTACGCCCTCCGCACCTCCTCCGGCACCGGAGAAGGAGGCCGGTAGAATGGCATTCCTCTCCACGCCGGGCTCGTCGGCATACGGCGGGATAGGCTCCCACGGTAGCGCCCAAGCGCGCTCTGCCGAGCACGCTCGACCTGGTCCAGAAGGCGCTGATCAGGCGGGCGTGGCGGATCCATCTCATGGATACGATGTGGCTTAGGGTTTACCCCGTCGGCGACAATACTATACATATATATAGATCTCAAGGGCACAGCGATGGGAGATCGTGACTAAAGAAGCACACAGATCGTGTATTTCTTTAAAGCGCTTGTGAGCCGTTGGATCACGGGTGTGTTTCTTTAAAACGCTTGTGAGCTGTTGGATCAGGGTGTGTTTCTTTAAGACCCGGTTGATAACACCAACCGGGACTGAAGAAGCACACGGATCGTGTGTTTCTTTAAAATGCTTGTGAGCCATTGGATCACGGGTGTGTTTCTTTAAAACGCTTGTGAGCCATTAGATCAGGTGTTTTTTTTTCGTGAGTGACATGACCCTATATATAGCCCCCCTCCCGGACATGTTCGACACTCAGTGTCTACTCCGTAATCAAAGCATTCGGATTCCCGTCATACATCCCTACGGTGCATTTGATATGTAGGCACTCACGAGCCACCGTAGGCTGTATGACGGGGAAACCTTGTGTTTTGTTTCAACTTTCAGAACACAGTTACATAAAAGGTTTAATACATTATTACACATCACCAACAACATCCCTATGTAGTGTTCACTTGTTCTTCATGTGTGCCCCTTTCTTCTGAATGCGCCGTAACCATGGACAATCTTCTTCAAGTAACTTGATGGTTGGGTCAGTGTTCACTTTGAAGGGCGGAATTTCATGGAACTTATCGTAATCTTCTGACATGTCTGTCTTGTCCTCCACTCCCACGATGTTTCTTTTACCTGAAAGAACTATGTGACGCTTTGGCTCATCGTATGATGTATTCGCTTGTTTATCTTTCCTTTTTTTTGGTAGGGTAGACATGTCCTTCACATTGAAAACCTGAGCCACTTCACTAGCTAGAATGAATGGTTCGTTCTCGTACCCAAGATTATTGAGATCCACTGTAGTCATTCCGTACTGTGGGTCTACCTCTACCCCGCCGTCAAGGTTGAACCATTTGCACTTGAACAAAGGAACCTTAAAAGAAGGTCCATAGTCAAGTTCCCATATCTCATCTACGATACCATAGTATGTTACCTTTTCCCCATTGCAGTCTTTTGCATCAAAGCGGACACCACTGTTTTGGTTCGTGCTCTTTTTATCTTGGTCGGCCGTGTAAAATGTATTTCCATTTATCTCGTACCCTTTAAAAGTCAATAGAGTCGAAGATGGTGACTTGGCCAATAAGTATAGCTGTTCTCCAACATTGGTGTCATTAATCAGACGTCTTCGTAACCAACCGCCGAAAGTCTTCATGTGTACTTCATCAATACAATCTTTCGCTATTGGGAGTGCAAATAATTCTTGTGTTCCTGGATATACGGATCTGCCAAGCTGGAATTAAGTAGAACTGTGTAGTGTGCTCGAGTGAAAGAATTCACGTCTTGACATAGTGTCACTTTCCTCCTAGAGTGCCTTTTCCACGCAGTCTCCCCTCATGGCGCGACTGAGGAACACCAATCGCCTTTAGATCAGGAATAAAGTCAACACAAAACTCAATGACCTCCTCTGTTCCATAGCCCTTGGAGATGCTTCCTTCTGGCCTAGCACGGTTATGAACATATTTCTTTAAGACTCCCATGAACCTCTCAAAGGGGAACATGTTGTGAAGAAACACAGGACCGAGAACCATAATCTCTTCGACTAGGTGAACTAAGAGGTGCGTCATAATATTGAAGAAGGTTGGTGGGAACACCAACTCGAAGCTGACAAGACATTGGACCACATCCTTCTCTAAACCTTTTAGAGTTAGTGGATCGATGACCTTCTGAGAAATTGCATTCAGGAATGCACATAGCTTCACAATGGGTACTCGAACATTTTCCGGTAGAAGCCCCCTCAATGCAACCGGAAGTAATTGTGTCATAATCACGTGGCAGTCATGAGACTTTAGGTTTTGAAATTTTTGCTCTGCCATGTTTATTATTCCCTTTATATTCGACGAGAAGCCAGATGGAACCTTCATGCTGCGAAGACATTCAAAAAATATTTTCTTCTCTTCTTTTGTAAGAGCGTAGCTCGCAGGACCTTGATGATTCTCCGGATGAGCGTCGTCTCGTTGGTTCACACGTTGATGGGCCTGCCTTGCTTCCGGTGTATCTTTTGATTTCCCATACACGCCCAAGAAGTTTAGCAGGTTCAAGCAAAGTTTTTTGTCACGTGCATCACGTCGATTGCAGAGTGAACCTCTAGCTTGATCCAGTAGGGCAGCTCCCAGAATATAGATTTCTTCTTCCACATGGGTACATGGTTGTTAGCGTCATTCGGAACAGATAGTGCGCCAGGACCCTTCCCAAAGATTACTTTTAAATCCTTGACCATATCATGTATAACAGAACCATCAGGGCGGGTAGGCTTCGTCCGATTATCTGCCTCACATTTGAAATGTTTGCCTTTCTTTCTTCGTGATGTCTGGTAGAAGAAATCGACGATGTCCCATGTACACATTCTTTTACCTAAATGTATACTTTCAGTATCATCTAAACAGTGCGTGCATGCATTGTATCCCTTGTTTGACTGTCCTGAAATGTTACTAAGGGCAGGCCAATCATTGATGGTTACAAACAACAGCGCTCGTAGGTCAAATTCTGTTTCTTTGTACTCATCCCACACACGCACACCTTCTTCACGCCACAACTGTAAAAGTTCTTCAACCAATGGCCTCAGGTACACATCAATGTCATTGCCAGGTTGCTTCGGGCCTTGGATGAGCACTGGCATCATAATGAACTTCCGCTTCATGCACAGCCAAGGAGGAAGGTTATAGATACATAGAGTCACAGGCCAAGTGCTATGACTGGAGCTCTGCTCTCCAAAAGGATTAAAGCCATCTGTACTTAGACCAAATCTTAAGTTCCTAGCGTCATCTGCAAACGTCTTGAACTCCTGTCGATTTTTCTCCACTGCGACCCATCAGCGGGTGTCTCATCATCCGTCTTTCTTACGGTCTTCTTTGTGCCATCGTAACAACTTTGCATGCTCTTTGTTTTGGAACAAACGTTTCAACCGTGGTATTATAGGAGCATACCACATCACCTTGGCAGGAATCCTCTTCCTTGGACAATCATGCTCGCCCTCAACATCACCAGGGTCATCTCGCCCAATCTTATACCGCAATGCACCGCATACAGGACAAGCATTCAAATTTTCGTACTGGCCGCGGTAGAGGATGCAGTCATTAATGCATGCATGTATCTTCTGCACCTCTAATCCTAGAGGGCAGACAATCTTCTTTGCTTCATACGTACTGGAGGGCAATTCGTTGTCTCTTGGAAGCATCTTCTTAAATATTTTCAGCAAATTTTCAAATGCCTTGTCAGTAGTACCACTCTCTGCCTTCCATTGTAGCAATTCCAGTGTGCTACCCAGCTTTTTCTGGTCATTTTCGCAAGTTGGATACAACAATTTGGTGTGATCAGCTAACATGCGCTCCAACTTCAACCTCTCGTTTTCACTTCCACAGTCCATTTGTGCATCACGAATGGCCCGACGAAGATCATCGTCAGGCTCATCAACGATGGGATCTTCTTCAGCATCGTCTTCCCCCATTGAAGTACCACCGTGTTCATCGAACATAGGATAGTTGTCATTATCCTCTTCTTCTTCATTGTCTTCCATTATAACCCCTCTTTCTCCGTGCTTGGTCCAACAATAATAACCAGACATGAAACCATTCCGCAACAGGTGGCCGTGAATAATTGATGAGCAAGAGTGATCCTTCATATTCTTACAAAGACTGCATGGACAACATATAAAACCATTCTTCCGCTTGTTTATCTCAGCCACACGGAGAAAATCATGCATGCCATCAATGAAATCGGGTAAACGTCGGTCACCGTACATCCATTGCCGTCTCATCTGCATATATATACAAGTTAATCAAGCAAAGTTGAGTAGTGACCAATACATAGTTATCAAATACCAAATTAATTAATACAAGTTCATCAAGCAAAGTAGAGTAGCGACCGCGACCAAATGTAATACATAGTTCTCACGAAACATACATCAATCGAAACTAACATACAACTATCTAAAGAATTTAAATCCAACAACAAATGCGATCAGAATCGCAACCAAGGTAACTATTGAACCAACATCATAATGATACCAAGCCTCTTGACTAATGGCATATTTTCTAATCTTTTTAAGCTTGGTGCGCATTGCATCCATCTTCCTCTCGTAAGCAGCGACGACGTCGGCAAGCTCGACCCCGTGAGCATCATCGATGTCGGCAATCTTCAAGTCCAATTCCATCTTCTCGTCTAGGCATTGGAGACGAAGATCTTCACTTATCTTCAATTTTGCTTTCAAAACGTCGTTTTCTTTTTTAAAAACTCGACAATAGGGTCGGTTGGAATTTCCGGTTCAACTACCTCCTAAATAAAAATATATCTATGTCAAGTTGGTCGGCATGATTGTTATAAACACGAAACGAAATAAATAGTTATAAAAATATACCACATCCGAATCATAGACCGGACGAGGGCCGACGGGGACGGATATCAAAACCATGACACTATACATAAAAAAACATAAGAAAATTATACAAGAAATGACTATGCATTTAAATCATACAAGTAATTTAAAATAAAAGATTAAAAAAGAGACTCACCGAGATGACGGGACGGCGCGGGCTATCGACGGCGGAGAGGACGGGGACGGGCGACACTAAAACCCACAAATCATAATTTAGTTTGAGCTCAAATTGCATATAGAAAAAATGAAATCTCTAACTTAGACATTTCATCAAACACCTAGCTAGCACTAAAAATACTCAATGAGCTAAATGAACTAAACAAGCAACGAAACGAGCGCCGGAAGAAATAGTTTGCAGTGCTCACCCTTGGATAGATGCAGCGCCGTCAATCTTAGCAGATGGTGGAAACAAATGGGCAAGAAATCGAGCTCGGGTGAAGGAAAAATGGAGATGAAACTCGAGCTCAATGTGGCCATGGCCGGCTCGGGGTGGAAGATGATATAGGGGAACCTTTAGTCCCGGTTGGTGCCACCAACCGGGACTAAAGGTCCACCCGAGGCGGGCCAGCGCTCAGGATGTGTCGAACCTTTAGTCCTGGTTCGTGGCACCAACCGGGACTAAAGCTTCTATCGTTTTTTGAAAATCAACTTTTGTTTGAATTCATATCTTTAAAACCGTAAATCGTAACTCGACAAATAATATGTATAAATGGATCAGAAAAATGATAGGAATCTAAATATTGTGTCCGTATCATCTTTTGCATAAATATTAAATCATTTTCACGTTTTCGCGTTTTTCCCGGTTTTCCGGTTTCACGTTTTCCCCGGCTTCCCGGTATCCGTATCCTTATACCGGTAAATCGAATTTCACTAAGTAATATTTATGAATCGATCAGAAAAATGATATGAATCCAAATATTTCGATCATTAATTTTTAGGTTAACCGGATACATGAGAGAAGACACAACGTTCGGCACACACACACATCTCGCTATATTGATCTACTCATCAACGACATTAAGACGATCGCCATTGTATTATAGCCACGTAGACTATCCCACTTCCGCGCAATCTCGAAGCCGAGGCGAGCGTCAAGAGCGGCATACTCGACTTGCTCGTAGCTCAATGGCACGTTGCCCCATCCGCGAATCTGGAGGTCTTCTTTGTCGTCGTCGTTCTTATCCTCCTTCTTCTTCTTCTTCTTCTTCTTCTTCTCCAGTTTTGTCCCAATGATAGCATTGGAGAGAGCAACAAGACTCGGAGTAGTATTGCCGGTTGGGTTCCGCCTATCGCTCTGGAGGTCGACCGCGGACAGAATTTCAATTCCGTAGCAGCGCAGCATCCGCAAGTCATTGTGGATAGCCACGCCGTAAAACTTGATGGTCTTGTCACCTAAGAAATCCACGAGGAGCTGCGGCTTCCGATCAGCCCAGCAGATCTGGAAGACAAGTGTCTCGGTCGCCACCGAGAGTTGAAGGATGGCGGCGCGCTGCTGTTTCTCGGGTGGAAGATTGTTCTGTGGACCCGGGAGAGCGTCGGTGAACTCGCAGTCGAGTCCAACGCACTTGATCGGTGCGGCGTCGAGATAGAATTTTTCACGTCGCGGATCCACCTCTCCACGTGTGATGCACGGAGGGTGACCCATACCTTGAAGCGCATACCCTCCTTGGTGAAGTAGTACAACCGAGACCGAGGCTGAGGCCATGGAACGAACGCGACTCGCTCCATTGGAATAGAAGAGAGGATTTGAGAGAGAGTGTTTTTGCAAGATTAGAGAGAGATGATTGTGTGCTTAAGGCCAAGATTTGCCTTGCTTTATATAGGGCAGAGAGGGGAGGCCGGCGGGTAGGGGAGACCGACGGGCAAGGGTGGCCGGAGTTAAGACGGCGGCTGATCATCTTCCAAGGAGCTGACCATCTTCCAAGGCTAATTAAAACGGCGGCTATGTTGATCAAACTTCCGAAGCAACAGCAGCATGCGTGAGAGGCAAAAAGGTTTGAAACCTAGTCCCGGTTCGTGGCACGAACCGGGACTAAAGGTTCTCGCGTGGGCCCCTGCTGCTTCGGCTGCATGTGGCCGACCTTTAGTCCCGGTTCGTGGCTGGAACCGGGACTAAAGGACCCTCACCAACCGGGACAGGGCTGGGTGCGTCGCGTGGCGCTGAAACTGGGCGTAGTGTGGACCTTTAGTCCCCGTTCGTAATAATTTGGAGACTAAAGGTCCGAACCTATTGCCCTTTTTCCACTAGTGATCATATCCTCATGACAATTATCGTGCAGGTCCCAACGGTGTGTTTCGATATGCTAAATATATTCAGCGTCCACCGGTGGCTGAGGGCATGTACAATACTAGAGAAGGCTAGTCTTCTCTTAGCCCTCCACGTCACTTAGAGAAGACAATAAATAGTACTCGTACAATGTGTTAACTCTTATTGTCTTCTCTAGCAATTAATGAGAAGTAATTAAATTTGGGAAAAATATGTTAATAAGGGAGAGCATATTGTACAATGGACAAAATAGCCTTCTCTTAATTTTATTAAGAGATCATCCCTTAGCTAAGGGAAGACAACCATCTCTCTCTTCATTCTCTTTCCTCCAACTAAGCAAAAATCCGATGTGGCATCTCTAAGGGAAGGCTGACGTCACCGCATTGTACATGCCCTAATTGGTATATCCAAAAACAAACTAATGTAATCGAGTTGTTACATATTAAATTAAATTCATTACCTCTACTTATAGTTTTCCATATTGTATTTCTACATCGCATACCTTGATGGAACTTGATAAATAAATTCTTTGTATGCGGCTTCATAACCTCTTCAAGCATGAGGTTTTTCAAACCTGGCCAAATCTTCAGCTATATAGTTGGGTGGTGCATCAGTGCTTTAGTCAAGTTCATCAAGCATATCAAGCATGATCATTCTGAGTAGCAAACTCTTCAAGCCTATATTTTACGAATACATTTTGAGTGTAAAAAGAACAAGTAATGAACTAATGATAAGTAATCTATTTTAGGGGGAGGTTTCAATTAAGAAACAATAATAATCTAGAACAAGTAAGGAAACTAAGAACAAATGATAAACTAAAACTGAAAAGAACTCTAATAACTATACGAAGTAGCAAAATTACTTCATGACAACGGCATCCGAAGAAAGATTTATACCTTTATGAATGCTATGGATGCAGTATACTTATAACTTTTTAACCTAGAGACCCTAGATTTACCGGAAAGTAAAGTTTGGCAAGGTAAGTTCTATCAAGATTGGCAAATGGTTTAAATAGGCCGGGGCGAAAGTTTCACGTGCAGCTGTATTTTAGAAATTTTAGTGATAACAAATATATTTTTTAGTAATTTTAGTGATAAAAATGCATATGATGGCAGAGATATATAAGGGGTTGCGTCCTTATGTCACCATAGACTTATAACCGCAACACCATGGATTCAATTGTCCAATTCGCGCCTATTTTATCTTTTGGGGTTACCTCGGTTATTGAGACTGAATAGACTAAAATATTAAGTTCTTTGACGTCATTGTTGTTCCCCACATAGTTGGTCCCACCTAATGTACTATCCTTTATTACTCTCACCGGGTTTCACATGTATCCATCTGGTTTCCTCTTTATCAAAAAAATCCATGTGGTTTCCTTGGATCACATATTTACCTTGATCACTCTTCATGGTCTGAGCTACCTGACAACTCCTAAAAGTGAGGCATAGATAAAAGACCACACATATGCACAATATAGAATTTTTTATCTATTATTCCATGATTAAAATAGCACAGTTGCTGTGAGACTACGCCTCATCCCTTCGCATGAGTAGACTACACAGACATCACTATCAGGCTAAACATTCAAAATGTTTTCTCTGCCACAATACAAGATGGTTTAGTCATTTTTCACATTCACATGTGTACAAATGTATCTAAATATGTTTTAGTGTATATGTGCACTCATTTAGTCCAAGTCAAAAAAAAATGTGAAACACCTAAAACATCTTATATTGTGGGACGACTGACGGAGTAGTAATTAAATATGAATGGTTGATAGTCTTTCAGTGTTCTAATCGCAAAGAGATTGAGATTATAAGTATGATATGACTATGGAGATGTTATGGGAGATGGAGCGGTAATGGAAGCAGCCATTTGTGGAGCAATGGATGGACGGCGGCTCTCTTCTGACAGTTGTCCCCTCTTTTGTTCATATAGAGGCAGCTGACAAAATTAGATTTCGGAGCTGTTTTGACACGAATCTGACAAGAGCCATTGACAAAAGTTATTTGTTCTGACCTAACGAACCCATCGAAATACGGTATGTTCGCGTGCCACCGTAAATTAAAGTGGTCGTTAAGTTTTTTGAAGTTTGTCTTCTGCGCTTTGTTAATTTGTGAAGCCACCGATCAAGTGATTCTTCCAATTTGCCGAGTGATGTAACCCAACAATTCACACTGTTACTCATAAATAACCCTATGCGAAATATAACACATGTTTGACTTGAGTTAATCGTACGTGACATGTTAATCTTAGCACAGAGCTTGACTCGATCAAACAGTTAGGTATTTACCGCAAACGATTAATAAACGCGTCACACATGGTTTGGTTGACAACAACGCATGATTAGGGAGATAATAATGGTCCGATCTGTACTAGTGTATCGTCCAATATTATGCAAATGCAGATTGACATCACAGTCCGACGACAGTAGTTATTTTGTACCCCTAAGTGCGCGATTATTTAGGCCGCGAAGCACTTAATTAGATAGTACTCATGCTTACATCTTAGACCAGTCACAATGGAGTAACATTAGATGAGTGTATAACCTATAAATATGACACTACACACTTGTTACTACCCACTACGGAGGTAGTAACTTAGAGTAATAACATATACATATTATTAGTCTAAATTATTCCCCAATGTGAGCAGCCTTATTCAAACGGTTCTTTCCATGCACTTTGCAAAGCGATAGGCTACGGTTCCACCGGACAAATTAATTCGCACTACTAACATAGAAGAAAGACACGCCCTTTGCACTTTGTGAGATTGTCTTGTATCCGTAGATATTCACGCATGGCCTGGGTGCACCTCGGCACCTGGGTGCAACACAGCCAACCAGAAAAAGAAATAAATTATATTATCTTACAAAAAATAAGTTCATACGCCTCCTGGACCAACTAATGTAGTTCGAGCTTAACTAAACTGATCTTGTGTGAGTGACGGCGCTCGCTATGTCAAAGCGTGCTTACACGTGTTAGCTCAAGGGATTAGTCTTCTCAAAAGTATTTTCAGCACTATGCTCTTGTTCCGAAGAGATTGCATGCAAATTTGGTCAAGATGAAACTGTGGAGTACCTTTGTTGTTGAATACTGTCTGCTAAGGGAAGCACTGCGCATTGTTTTAGCGATTTGTGAGTATTTGATTTCGGTGGCGTTTGCATGGACACGATCGTGAACATCGACTTAGGTTGCACTCGCAATTGTTTTTTTTTTTTGAGAGAGTTTTTCCATTCATATCACGAAACATTACAAAGTAGTTGACCCTTACAAGCACACTGAAACGCAAACACAAAGGACCATGAACATCTAGAGTACCCTAAGAAAACCATAATACATGAAGATCTCCGGAGCCCTGTGTCATCATCCCTGAAACTTGAGAGAAGACCCCTGCAGCAGAAAGATCTGCAACCAGGCGCAAGCAGGTCATCATCTTCGACCATGGTACAATTGCCGCAACGCTGCTTCCTCCTTTCTTGACACCAGCACCGAGAGGGCATGGACGTCAATCCAACACACCTGCAACTGCCGTCGCCAAGCTTGGCTTTGAGTACCGCGAAAAGTGTCCCTTCCAGAAGGAAGAGAACTCGAGTCATCCGACCGGTCCAGCACCGCGGCCGGGTCATCCGCCCGGGCAAAGCAGGATCTCCCTCTAGCATCAGCGCAGAGAAAGGAGAAGAACAACAGCAACAAATCATACCAACAATGAAGAAGGAGGGTCTTCGTCTCCATGTTTCCACCGCCCATCTGAGTACCCAACCGGCCCGTGCCGATGGACCTCCAGACACCATAGCCCGCGACCTCGAAGAGATCCGGGGATCCCCCACTCCGCTAGCTCCTAGACGAAGGCAATAGCTCCGCCTGAACGCGAACGGAGCCCGGAGAGATTTATTCCGACGCGACACCACCGCGGCGGCCTCGGCAGCGTCTCCCTCAACCCTAACCCTACCGCGCACCCACCGCACGCACAGATCCAAGGTTCCCCCTACCTCCCGCCGCCGGAGCGACAGACGGAGAGAGAGGGAACCGGCGGCGGCGCCAGCGGCACGCAAGGGGACCACGTTCGCCCCTAGATCGCATGTGCGATCCTTTTTCTCCGGAGCGGTTTGTGGCTGTCAGTAAACACTCGCAATTGTTAGTACTTTGGATGCCACAGCAAAGATCGTACTTTGCATATCTCTGGTGAACAATTTTAGTAGATTTGAACCGAAATCCGAAGACCGCACTCTATTATCTACTCCCTCCGTTCACAAAAGGATGTCTCAATTTTGTTCTAACTTAGGCCAAAGTTGAGACATTTTTTTTGAACGGAGGGAGTAGTTAATTGGGAAGCAAATCGTTGCAACAGGATGAGACTGAAAACCTGGAGCATGAACACACAACACTAGCACAAAACTGGCTACTTAAAAGGCCCCAATAGCATACCATTTTGGCAAAACAGAAATAAAATTATTTTTATGGCCAGAAACTAGACAGGCATGAAAATTTCAGATTTTCTAAGAAAGCATTTGATCTTGTTATGCATAGAGTAGAACCCAGCCTGAAGGAAGACATGCATCAATGGATCGAATGATCGATACTTTGTAAGTTTCTTTTGCTGAACTAGCCAAACCATTGTAAATATTCTAATTTATAAATGAAAAATGACACAGTAGGGGCCTTTCCTACTGTTTTTTGTGTAAAAAAGGGAAGTAAGTTTACCTATTGTACCATGTAAATATAAGATCTGGTAATAGAAAATGGAAAATGGGGCAGTAGGGGATTTCCCCTACTGCACTGCGCTTCAAAAAGATCCTTTAAAAATTATGGGTGATGTTCGGCAATCGCACACAGTTAAAAAATAAAAACATATGCAATACAATCGCACACGGTTTAAACAAAAAACATGCGATGTAAAAGACAATAACACACGCTTAAGAAAAATGTATAAAAAATCATTAATGGGTACGTTTATGATATAAATGCACCTTGTACCATAATAAACAATAGTACTCCCTCCGTTCCAAAATAAGTGTCTCAAATTTGTCCAAAAGTAGATGTATCTATACATGTTTCATGTCTAGATACATCCATTTTTTGAAAAACTTTAGACAATTATTTTGGGACGGAGGGAGTACTAAACAAAGTTTTCAACCTTTTAGTTTAAAAATGCCCAAAAGTGTGTAGCTATAATTTTGTGAATCAAGAACAAAGAATATGGTGCAAAATGTCACCAATCCCAGTTTTCACACAAACCAGTGATAGATAATCCTGAAATAGAATTTTCTCAGTTTCTAACTGTTTTTCCCATTTAAATGACTTTATGACTATTCCTTGAAAGTAAATCAAAGTTGAATCACAAGTTTGAAGTTTCTTGCTCCTAAAAATTTCCCAAAAAATCATTTTGAGGTACGCACTACGTGTCGTAAAACCAATAAGAGTTTAAATATTCACCCCTTTTGATGAATAGATGCATGCACTATTTTGACCCCATTTCTAAAAAATAGAATAAAATGGAGAAAAATCAAAAATGCAAGTCTTTTCCTCATGGAGTTCTTCTTCGTGTACTAGTTGGAATATGTCAACTTCTGAAAAAAAGTCTTCACATTAAGACAATCATGTATGAAAATTCTTGGATTCAAACCAAATAACTATGCATAGCATGGTTCATGATAATGTGCCCTAAGTTGTCATATAAGTGTATCTTGATATGGCCAAGCAACATTGGGCAAAGTGAGTCTTCAACTTTGTTTTAAAAATATTTTCTATTTTCTAAATTCCAAAGAAGGGTATTTTTGTGAAGCAAGCTGATACGTCCAAAATGTATCTACTTTCCCCAACGTTTTTGCTGTTGTTTTGCCTCTAATTTGTGTGTTTTGAATACAGCTAACACGGACTAGCGTTGTTTTCAGCAGAATTGCACTGGTGTCTTGTTTTTGTTCAGAAAGTCAACTTTCGGGAAAATCCCCGGAAATTATCGCAAAACTCCTATTTTACCAGAAGACTCACGGAGCCAGAAGACGAGACGGAGGCGGGCCACGAGGTGCCCTCACCACATGGTGGCGTGATGGGCCCTGGGCCGCGCCACGGCATGGTGAGGCCGCCTCGGCCACGCCCTCGTGTCCCCCTTTCGACTACTTAAAGGACTTGACCTAAAAACACCGGGGGGTCGACGCTTTTTCCAGAAATACTCCAGAGCTCCACCGCCACCGAAAACCCTATTTCGGGTACCAGAAACTCCGTTTTGGCACTCCGCCAGGACGGGGAATTGGAGGAGATCATCGCCAACATCATCACCAACGCCTCTCCATCAACCATCCATGATTCCTCCATCCATGTGTGAGTAAATCCCTGCTGTAGGCTGAAGGGGATGGTAGGGATTGGATGAGATCGTTCATGTAATAGATATAAGATCATTAGGGCATGGTGCCTAGTATCTGTTGTTAGTACCTTATGTCATTGTTGCAACTTGTTATGCTTAATGCTTGACACTAGGTCCCGAGTGACATGATTTCAGATCTGAACATGTTATTGTATCATGAGGATAATCATTGTTTTAGATCATACACTAGTAGGAGAACCCCTACAGCCGCCCGCCTACCACTGGCGAACATAGATACATGATCGCTAGTGCTAATACCGCTGGCGATCCAGGAAAGCTGGTCGCCATCGCTTCCTCAACTACCGTTGGCGGCCAAGGAGCAGAGATGGCCAGTACTACGAGCGGGCGGGTGGGGGGGAGCAGGCCAGACTACCGCTGGCGACCATGTTCCTGGGCTCGCCAGCGGCGTAAGCAGTAGCCCTGGCGAACAAGGCCGCTTCGCCAGTGCTACATGGGCAAGCGCTGGCGAGCAAGCCCAGGTCGCCATCGGTACGGTGGGAGCCGTGGCGAACCTGCGTATTCGCCAGCGGTATTTTCCGCATAACCCCTGCCGCGCCCCCTTCCCCGCGCCCAACTCCAAATTCCCGTCTAAACCGCCGCCGCCCAAACCGTCCACGCCGCACGCCTCCACCGCGAGCACCTCCACCGCCTCGCCGTCGGTCTCCTCCCCACCACCCCGTACCGCCGTCCACGCGCGCACGTGAACCGCCGCCGCCGTCCATGCCGCACGCACCGCGCCACTGCCTCCACCGCGAGCACCTCCACCGCCTCGCCGTCGGGCTCCTCCACGCCGCACGCCTCCACCGCGAGCACCTCCACCGCACGGAAGGTGCTTGTGCAAATGCCTAGCCCATTTTTTTTGAAAATGCTACTGTTGTGTAGGTTTTTTGCAAATGCCCAGCTAGCTACTATTTACTTTTTAATTTAGATGTATGTTTAGCTGATGTTTAGGTTTAATTAGTTAAGTATTAGCAAAAACTAATTGATACAAAGAGCTACTGTTTTTTATTTAGATTCAGGTACTGTTTAGGTTTAATTAGTTCAGTATGTCGATGAATGTATGGTGGTGGTTGTGAGGAAGTTGTCGAAATGAGATCGACAATTGTCGATAAATTTGACATATGCAATGTTTGCAGGTACCCCTAGAGGCCCTTGAGATTGCCGGAACATTGATTAACTTCCGTTCCGGCAAATTCGGGTACTCAATATGTCATATTTTTAGCAAAGGTCATGCCGAATTTTTCCGTGAATTTTGGCATCACTTTGGCTAAAGATATGACATATTATTATGAAATAGATTAGTGAGTTTTTAATAGTTAAATGCATACTTGTTGTATTAATTTACAATTTTTCTTATATAGTGCGATCGAAAATGTCCAACAACTACGAGGCCGGCGGTTCTGGGATAGGAGGCACATATGCTGGTGGTGGAGAAGATAATTATCTGGAGGCACTAGGAAAGCAGTTGACAATGCAAAGCGATCACGAGTCTGAGAGGGGGGCATCCGATGGACCAAACAGGCACGGAGACGTCTGGTAGCGAAGCCAAACATCAACAGCTGAGACGCCCAAACAGGCTCCCCTCCACGCGACAAGAATTCGAGCAGGTGGACCATACCAGCGGTCGCCCTACAAGGTCGTTAGATCTTGCAAAAGGGTACGGCAACAACTTGGGATGCATTACCCGAGACTTTGGCAATCTCAATGACGAGCACTTAAAAAGAAAAGCCAAACGGACAAGGGCCGAGTACCTGATGCATGTAAAATGCATACATGAACTTTGCACTATATTACTTATATTCCAATAATATTTGCATCATATAAGGGTTATATCACTGTTATATACTGATTTTTGGGAATATTATATTTATTTCCTATTTTTATGGAATTAACCCTGCGCAGGCAGAAAACCCTATTTTTTTCCTTTTAAGTTTCAGGGACCCAAACGACGTCCAAATGACCTGGAAAATTACGAGCGTCAATATTTTGGAAGGAAGAAGACTTGGGGGCGAAGGAAGCGAGCAAACGGAGGCCGGAGGCCCAAAAGAGGGTGGCCCACGTGGCCTCTGTACCTGGCCGCGTGGGGCCCACTCTTTTGGCCCTCGTGGCTCCGCTGCCGTCGATCTTTTCTCCACCAACATCTTCTTGACCTAAAAACGCATATAAAAGAAGTCCCCCGACGTTCTCTGGAAGGAGCGCCGCCATAACACAGAAACACCGAAAGAGAGATCTGGAGCTGCAGATTGGAGGGGGAAAACTCCAGTGGGGCGCTGCCGGCGTGGTCTCCATCTTCTCCATCGACATCTCCACCGTCTCCATGATGAAGAGGGAGTAGTCCACCTCTGGACTATGGGTTTGTGGAAGTAACTTATGTATCTCTCCTCTCATTGAGCTTCACTAATTAGTACCGTATGAGCTGCTGAACATGATTACGGTCATCGTTGTAATTCCTATGTGGTGGATCTTTTTATGAGTTAATATATGTTTGAGATTGCAATGTTTGTTTCAGTTATGAATATAGATGCATATTATGTACCCTGTTCTTATTCACTTGTTATGATCAAGCATGTTTATGAGAGCGTGTGGGGGGTGACGTGTGCATTAGTTGGAGTAACGGGTGGTGTTGAGTGCGGTAAGTTAACAACTGTAATATCGCGATCCACTTGGGTGTTTACCTTACTTTGTTGCCTCACTAGGGATAAACAAAAATACTATGCTACAAGGGTTGTGGGTGATTTGCCACTTCTCCGTGACTAGATCTAGCATGTTCTAGTTTTAACTTCATGTCATGATACTTAAAGCTATACTCTGAGTTATCTTAATTACTGAGGTGTTATGATTTGGTTCGCATCTTGGTGGAGTATAAGTGAGATTAATAACCAAAAGATCTCTATGTTAGGACGTGATGCCCATATAATTAGTAACTTGTTATCAAACTTTGTGTTGCAATCTCATATGTCAACTCTAGTGTTCCATTGTCTACCACTTTATTAAAGAGAGAGTGCATTTGTGAAGCCATGAACCCGATCCATTTTTAATCATAAGAAAGACCTTTCCAACAACTTTTACCACTTTTCCATTTTCTGCCATTATTAAATCCGAAAATACAAAAACACTTTTACATGTTGCATTCATCATAAAAAACCCAAAAATATCATTTATCATTGTTATCATCATCCTTGCACATTTATTCACCACCATTGCATATTTATTTCTTGTTTGCATTGCATAATTATCTTGATATCATTCATACACCTTGTGCTTGAAAACCACACAGGTGAGGTTGAGGACCAAAACATTTAACCTTATTTTGTAGGTAACCAAAAAGAAGGATAGGAAGATAAATCTTTCACTACTGATTCCCCGAGAGTTCGATATTAAACCCTCGAGTCACCCTCGTGGGAAAACACGTCTTCCACTTACTACATACTCTGCACTTGGAGGCTCAACCTAACCCCGTATACTTTTCATTACAGGTAGCTACTGAAGGCTATCACTTCTACGGGTATCAGTACCTCATTGGCAAGCTACACGCACAGTACCAGTTCCCGAATCCCTATGATAACCTCAATGTCACGAATAATCTGGTGAACTGATATGCTCTTGGCAAGTTGTGCAAAGCATTTAGTACTTGGGGATCAACTGTGAGGGACATGATTAATGATGGTGCCGATTTCGCTGAGGTCAACAAGACCTTTCTAAATATCTCTGAAGATGACTTCACGCTTTTCAAAGCCAATGAAGCTAAACCTGAGAAGAAGGCGCTAAGGGTGTGGGGGAAAGCTGCGCATGGAAAGAATGTAGCTCCCCACACTCTCGGGAGCCGTGGTTACCCTGGAAAGCAACAAAGGTGGAAAAAGGAGGATGACGAGAGGAAAGGGCCTTCTATCTACGACAAAATCACCGACCCGCTGGCAAGACAGTTTATCAGGGAGCATTACAAGGAAAATCCTCTAACACCGGGAGAACTTGCCAATAATGCCAAGGTGAAGGAAATTATGGATAAACTTCTGGAGGAATAAGAGAAAGAACGACAAGCTGCTCTTGGTGGATCTCAAGAAGGCTCCTCGAAGGCCGGCCCGTGGGACACCACTTTTAACAGGGCGCTGAACATTGTAAAGGAACTGCCGGTGTCACGTCCACCGAATCGTAGCCGTGTGATCGGCCTAGGAAGCGGTTACAAACATCAATTTTACTACGATGGCGGGACCACGGAGCATCAAAACGAGAGAAAGAAGGTCACAGAGATGGATCTCATGCGGGAATTGGCTGTCGTGAATGCGAATATGCAGTCGACCATCCAAACTGAAGTTGTAAGGACGGTCAACAACCTAATTCCTACCATGATGGAGTCGGTGGCATCTTGGATGAAAGCAGGCCAAACAGGGCCTTTCCCTGTGATCAACCTCGAGGCCAGCCGTGGATCAAACAATGTGTCGCCTAACATTGGCCCCGTGATGAACGAACATCCAACGGGCGATGGATCGCCGACCGACAACGTGCCCTGTAGCAGCCCTTCCACTGGCACACCAGCTCCAACAGTCACACCATTAGCCGAGCTCAACACTCTCAAGTAATTGAGCGTTCCAAAAGTCTCGAGAAGTATTATAATACTTCATTGGTGGCGCCTGACGTCTTACATGTTTTCGCAGGATGACGACGTGCCATGCACATTGCTATTGCGTGTTAACGGTGAGCTCAAGGATGTGGCGAAGGAAAGTAACGTGACACCACTTATCCGCATGATGCATTGTGTGCCTATGCCTGATGATGTGTTTAGGGTTGCAATTGCTCGAGTGTTGCCGGATTGCGCATATTACGATCCTCCGGCTCAACCCCCCAATGCCGAAAGGGAGTATAATCTCGATGAATGCCAGTCGTGGCCGATGACATGGCCAAAATCACTGATTCGTTTAGACCTTCCTAGCATCACCCCACAACCAACACAACTAACACCGGTCGACAGGTCGGCTCCACCTGATGCAGACCGCAAGGACTCCATGGATTTGTACATCAACGACGGGCCTCTTGACCAACATGACCATGATCTAATGCATTCTCACGTGCCTGATCTAAGACAGAAGCTTGTGTGCTCCAAGCGTCTAAATTTCCATTCTCAACCATTGCCAGAAGCTATGGAAGCCGGATTCAGCCAGGGCACACTCCATGATACCTTGCAACAGGCTCTCGATCCCAAGGAGCCTAAGAAGGCGGAAAAGAAAAGATTCAAGAAAAGCAAGATAACCATTGGTGCCTCCAATAGCCAGCACGTGTCGAGAGATAAGATCCCCAAACGGGTTTGTGGCAAGATGACCATCCCCAACTGGCATCGGTCCCATGAGTTGGCCAAACCGATGCTGCCGGATAATGTGCTAGACGTCGTACGTCCTGAAATAAAAAACGTCCATGATAAAGTTCTATTATTGGAAAAAAGAACTTATCAAAGAGAACAATCCATCGTACCCACTTTTCCCGGGAAAGGTACCAAAGGGCATGGCTTTGTCGATATATATCCCAGGGACGTGTTCTTCCTGAGATTTAGTGATATCTTCGACATGATGCACATGAAGCCGCTCTCCACATCCATGGTCCGACTATTTGCGCTCAATTTGGCGCAGCAACTCATGAGAGAGAACTAAATCTTCATGATAGTCGACCCCTACTTCATGGATGAGTGCTTTGTGAACACCCCTTCGGGTAAAACTCGCACGGCAAAGCACCTCGAAGATTTCATGAGGAAGCATTGCACCAAAACTATCTTTCTCCTACCTTACTTTCCCGCCAGGTAAGATTCTTTCGTACCTATCATAAACATTATTTCGTACACGCTTTTCCATCGCGTTAATTTGAAGATGATGGTATCTATTTGTTTACCGCAGTAACCAATACGGCACTCTCATCGTTCTCTTCCCAATGGATTCGTATGCCCTGTATCTCGACTCGGGGAGTCAAGAGAAGACGAAAGACTACATCGGCATCAAGGATGTCCTGGATGAGGCTCTCAACAACTACTATTTAAATGAAGGCATGATGAGAAGACATATCGAAAATCATAAAGGGGCAGCCCTGGTGCAGTAGCTCCCGCTTGCGCAGGGTCCGGGGAAGGGTCCGACCACTTTGGGTCTTTAGTACGCAGCCTTTCCCTACATTTCTGCAAGAGGCTGTTTCCAGGACTTGAACCCATGACCTCATGGTCACAAGGCAGCAGCTGTTACCGCTGCGCCAAGGCTCCCCTTCACATATCGAAAAGCATGGCAAGAAGATATTCGGTCACACGACAGAGTTCGCCGGCATCAAGCAGGCGCCAGGTAGTAGGACTGAGTCTTGGTATCTCATCCTTCTAATACGGGAGTTCATACGGGAGAAACAACGAGTAGCATTTCCTCCTGCTGTCGAGCAATGGGCCAAGCAAAAGGCGCCGGCCACTGATGAGGCAGTCAGGAAAGAGTTTCTTCGCATCCAGATAAAACTTTCAGAAATAATCGATAAAGAGCTCACCCACTGTGATGGGGTGTTCTATATGAATTCACCGACAAAGAACGAGATAGAAAGACGCCTAGGACATCAGGCCGATCGTAAGCCATTCAACACGCTAAATGGTTATCGCGAATTCCCGCTGAAGTCAAAAGCCAACAACCCAAAACATAAATGACAACGGTGCGTGATCTCGCTAATTCATTAACTAGCATGCCTAGATCTTTTAACTTGTGTGACATGTGTGAGAACTCTTTTTTACCGTCTAAGTCCTGCTTTATTTGTGTCTAATTAAATCTTTTATGCACTCAATTTAATTTCTTGCCTAACTTTCTTAGACATGAAGAATGAGCAAGGAGGAGGCGGAAGCTAGCGGTCAGAAGAGAGGAGGAACGACCGGATACTTCACCGTGATCTCTTTGTCATCTTTGTTATTGCGTGGTGCACACAAACTTACCGTTTCAATTATTGTAATATCGAAGACTACTAAACAGCGTCTCAACCGTGATGTACGGTTTGCTTTTGAATGATACATGCATATTCGGTCGTCAAACATTTGTATAACTTTTCGGTTTGTACTTATAATCATGTATCCATACTGTTTCTGCTATCTGTACGTATATTGCTAATATATATACCTGTATATACCGCTGGAATACAATTTTCAAAAAAAACTGCCAAATATACCGCTGGCGAACCTGTAAACTACCGCTGGCGGTCAAGGTCCTCCCACGCATCTGTACCACTGGTGAGCGGAGGACGTACCGCTGGCGGTTGTGCGCACCGCTAGCGCTGCGCGAACAACCTCTGGCGGTCGGGAGCCGTGTTCGCCAGTGGTACAGTTTCGTACCACTGGCGATACGGGGACGGCCAGCGGTAGCAACTACCACTAGCCATTTTGTACTGGCGAACGCGAATTCGCCAGCGGTAGGGTTTCCCTACTAGTGATATCTGCAAGTTGTATACACATATAATTGTCCGGAACCCGAGGCCCCAAAGTGACAGCAATTGGGATAACCGGAGGGGATGGCTTTGATGTAAGGATCACATGTGTTCACGGAGTGTTAATGCTTTGCTCCGGTGCTCTATTAAAAGGAGTACCTTAATTACCATTAGTTTCCCTTGAGGCCCCGCTGCAAACGGGATGGTAGGACAAAAGATGTTGTGCAAGTTTCTCATTGCGAGCACGTACGACTAAATATGGAACACATACCTATGGTTACTTAGTACTTGGATGCTTTATCATTATTTACCTGCAAATGCCCGTTCATCCATCCCTATGCCTACAGTATTTTAACCCTGTTGTCTACTACAATCACTACTGATGTCTCTATTTTACTGCTGCTATTATTTCACTACTGCTACGGCTATAAACCTGTTGTTACTGATAATCTGTGTCGAGCAAGTCTATTTCCAGGTGCAGCTGAACTGACAATTCATCTGTTAAGGCTTATAAATATTCTTTGTCTCCCATGTGTCGAATCAATAAATTTGGGCTTTACTTCCCTCGAATAATGTTGCAATCCCCTATACTTGTGGGTCATCAAGACTATTTTCTGGTGCCGTTGCTGGGGAACATAGCTCTATTTATAAGCTCACCTGAGTGTGATATTGTTCGCTGCAATTTATTCATCATGGGTAAAGCTCGTGATGAGAAGGTCCATATATTGCCATCCACTACAAGGAAAGGTACGACTCTGAGTACCTCTGCTGCTCTTGATTCACCGTCTGTGATGAGTCAACTTATACACTACCACAAGCTACACGCACTGTTACTTCTGCTGAATCTGAAAATGCATCTGATAATTTTGATGATCCTTCTACTGTTCTTGATGAGAGTGGTTCATTAGATCCTTTTCTAGATCCTACAGTTGCTAAATTTAAACAAATTGAAAATGCTGAAACACTTAGTGGAGTTCTGATGACTCCCAAGTGCAGGAGATCAATTGTAGTACCTTTTTCTTAGAAAAGGTAGTCGAACCCACGAGGTGCTGAAGGTATTGGTTAGTAATATTGATAAATAAAACAATAAAAGATGCAAGTGTTTTTGGTATTTTTGGTTGTATAGTTGCAATGCGGAAAATAAATAGTAGCAAGTGAAAGCTCTCAAAGAGAGAAAGCCCAATCCTCTTATGTGCAAGAGGACAAGCTCAAGTGATGTGTAACTTATATGTGGAAAACGTTCCCGAGGGCGGCATGGATATTGCTAGGCATAGAGATTTATTAAACAACACGTTGAATATCTTGTCAAGTTTTAATCTTCTTTGGGTGGAGCCATTATTAGGTATAGCTAAATAAATAAACTACAACCCCTTATGATGGATCATGTGGCCACGTAAATGACTGCACAAGAATTATTAAGACATAAAGTCCCACCATAGCATTACATTCTAAGGTCCCCGATACTAATACCCTCATGATATAACTTCATGACTCGGTTTCAGGTTTACATGTCCTCCCAAGTCTCCCTCAATTCATTATACTACAGTGTTCGCCTATGAGCCCATGTAGGTGAAGTGTTGTGCAGTCGACGTTCGCACAACACCATCATAGAATCACATAAAAGATAAACTCTTGACAAAATACCAACACGTGTTATATATAAATCATTGACAATTCATCCTATGCCCTCAGGAACATATGGGAACTACTCACAACGTGCAAACATGATGATATTCAGTGGCATAAATGGTACAACCCAATCTGAAAATATAACTTCACCACCAAATAATGACAAGTAATCAATCACAAACATGAATAGTAGCACAAGACAAGTATCTAGGGTATAGCAACTCTCAAACTACGAGGGGAACGGAGTGGATCACGGTGATGATGATGGAGATGGTGCTGGTCTTGATGGGGTGATGATGTAGAGGCCTCCTACCACGCCAAGGAGGAGAGGTGATGACGATGATGATGATTTCCCCCTTCTCCGGAGCTCCAGAGCAGCACGATCTGATCCCCCTTGGAGGGAATCAGGAGTTTCACCGCCGCCGCGGCCTCGGATGGTTTCGTGAAAATTAGGGCGTTACTTTTCGGGCGAGACGAGTGCGTCGATAAAAAGCCCCAGGCGAGGAGGTGCCTGAGGCTCAACTTAGTGGGTCCCACACGGCCAGGTACTTGGGTCGCGTGGGCCCACCTATTTTGGGCCTCGTGGCTCTCCTCTCATCGGTCTTCTTTCCACTGCCTTTCTCCCGATGAAAAACCAGCTGGGTATTTTTTCTTTTATTATTTGAGTCCCTGTAGCTCCTGAAACATTAAAAACAAGAAAAAGGAGTTTTTCTGCCTCCCAGAAATTAAATACCAAAAATAGGGACTTTGTATGAAAGTCCCATAAATCATCTAAAACATGTAAAAACAATGATATAACAATGCAAATAACATTCTAATATGATAATAAAAGTTGTATAAATGATGATATAAAATGCACGTATCAACTCCCCCAAGCTTAAACCTTTACTCGTCCTCGAGTAAGTAAGGACATAGATCATTACATGCATCAATGGACTTATGGTTGATAAATAAATACGAGCATTGTATCATCATCATATTCGGTTGCAAGATAAGATTAATGAACTAAAACTCATACACATGAGGGCAACATAAGTAGAAGCTCTAGCAATCACCCCTTACTTTTGAAAGCAAATAACCACTGTATGTTGGACAATCGAATCATATTATTTTTCACATGTTTTTGCTCTTTATGGCAAGCATTACAATCTTTTATACTTTACTGAAATTTAAAGACAAGATAAACTCTCATTGGATAACAAGTTCAAAGAAGACAAATGAAAAGTTATATAGATATAAAAATTGTTTTCAACCTTGCTTCACTAATAACTAGTGCAAACTTTAGTCATGGATATCTCAATCAAGTTCCTATGCTCTATACAACCTTTATCTTACACTTTCCATGGCTAACTGAAATTTCAGGTGCCTTCCTTTACATTCACATTCAAGAGCATAAGTATTGAAATATCCATGATCATTAATTTGCTCAAAAGATACTAGATTCTAACAAGAGTGTTTTATATCCTTTTCATTATCCCTTCTCAACGTTTTATCCTACAAGACCATATCTCAAATTTAAACTATTAATTCCAAGTCATATTGACTCTTTACTTATTTTATAATGAGATAATTCTACAATTGTCCAACAGACTCAAGTTAATTAATTTCAAGGCAAGATGTGACTGAAACTCTAAGTATGCCACGCTCATTTGCATGAGTGTTACCCATGAATCTCGAAACAAGAGAATCATGGATGACACCATACTTTAATATTCATTGATAAACCACAAGATAGTGTAGTGTACCTGCACTTAGAAAATGGTAAGGTACCTGTGTATAGTGCAAACCCCTGGATCATTTCATTTGCACACACAGTTTAAGATGAATATCACAACATTGTATCAATTATTACACGAATGATCCAGACTTGGAAAAATAAATGGTTCGATACATCTTTGCATAGCTTAAAGCTAGCTTAAAACAATAAAGCAGCGGAATAAATCTTCAAAGAGCCTCCATCTTCATGATGCGCCACAGGCGAAAACATGTTGGTTGTAGACTCGACACCCAAACGTAGTCCTTACTCATCGTCAGAAAATTCTGCAACAATTAATAATTTGCAACAGAGTGGGTCAGATACCATTAAAAATGGATCTGGCAAGTGACACTATGTGGACACTTAATGGAATAACTCTATAGCCTATATGCATATTTGGCTGGTGGAGTTCAAGGCTATTTTGCATAAAAGCTAATTTTGCCTAACACTTTGTAAAACTTTTTCGTCAAATGTTCGAGACAGTATGGCATGAAATCCGTAGTCTCTTCTACCCTTGTTCACCCATCAAGTTTTACTTAGAGAAATAAGATGTTGGGAGCCTCCGTTGCCATCCTTGATCAGCTGCTTCAAATGTCCGTAACCGGGGACACGGCTAAGTACTTAGTTTTTAACTCTGCAGAGGTTGTGCACTTTCACCATTAGACCCAACAAACCCAAACTATCCTCAAGCACTCAATTTGTGCTAAGGAAAAGGAGAGAGTTGAGACGAGACTTTTCAGAAGCATTTTCCCATCCCATACCGACTTGACGCGCTCCCATTCTAACCATTCTACCACCACCTGTCAAGTCGGGACGAGTCCACGCAACTTAATCCATCTAGCCAGAGCCCATATGACTAATGGCTGCACGGTAAGCAACTTCACTTAGAGAAACATTGGTCCCTTTAATCCTGGGTGGCAATCCACAAGTGAATAAACACTCAACTCTGGCAGCCATGCAATCCCAAATCCACCCAGGTGATAAATTAACTTAGTAGAATTTAAGCTTTGAATAAAACAAATTTGCATAGCATCAATAATTCTACCAAGTTATCAATAGGATTCTAGACACAACTAGTGTAAAGGAGATAGTAGTTTTAGCATAGCAATACTATCCTACACATGCATATAAGGAAATACACTAAGTCATGCATAGAAAAATACTTAGGAAATTTATGGGGGTGTGCCACTTGCCTTGGCAAACAGAAGTGTAGTAGTAGCAGTTGCAACCACTTTCGTCTCTCTCCGGAATTTCTAACAAGTCAAACAATTCACAAATAAACATACAATCATAAATGCAACACTTAGAAAAATATGACATGCATGGGATGCAAGATGATACAAAGAGTTATAGTATGCAAGACAAGCAATTAATTAAGGAAGGAGACATAAACTAACTTAATCCAAATGGCTAAGGCAAGGTCAAGCTCAAAGTAAACTTGATCAATCAACTTGACAAAAGTTGTAAGGCTATTCTAAGTCTTCACAAGTTTGGTCTTCAATTAATCTTCAACTCCTTTGTAGCTTCATTGATCTTCAAATAACACTCTATGAACTTAGGCTTAAACACCAAGGACTTGGCCTTTGTCCAAAGTGGGACAAAAATAGAAAGGAGATAGAAAGAAAAGAAGTAGTTGGTCTTCTAAAATTCTTCTCTTTGCTTCCTTGTGGTTTTACTTGATGTGTTGACTTCATTGCACATTTGTGGACTTGTTGATTCTGAAGACTTGATGATGTTGGCAGCTGGTTGATCTTGAATATAACTTAGCCACCATGAAGTTTAAGGGAAGGAGGAAGAAAGGAGATAAAGGAAAGAATGACTTAGAAAATGTAAGTGATTGGTCTTCATGAACTTCTTCTTGATTTTCTTCTAAGTACTTTTACTTGGAGATGCTTCTGGAGTCTTGTTTTCTTGCTAAGTCCTTCTTTGTTTTTTTCATTGTTTCCACTAATTTCTAACTTAGTGGTTTTGACTAGAGAGGTCAAGAGATCTACCATGCATCCTCAAAATTTCTAAGGAGGAAGTCATGTGAAAAGTATAAAATAATACTAAGGACTTAATTATGCATGCCATGCTTATGTAAATGCTCTAAGAAAATGCAAGCAAACAAGATGGTCCAAAAATGACTAAGGACCAAGGTCAAACAATGAGTCCAAAATAATATCTAAGGAAAAGTAAACAAAACATAGTTGCTAATTTTCTAAGGAAAATACTGTAAAACAATAGTTGATAATTTTCTAAGGACAAACACTTAAACAATATCACTTAGAAAGATATTATAAAACAACTAAGTTTTCAGGATGCTAAATTTTTCTAAGGAGAGGATTTAGCACTATTAAGATGTTGAAATTTTTCTAAGGAAATAATGTTGTCAAAATAATTATCAAATATTTTCTAAGGAAGAAAAATACTTTGTTTGGAGAGGCAAAAAATACTTTGTTTGGAGAGGCAAAATATTTTCTAAGTACTTTTTGTAACTAAAGTGATCAAAATATGACTAAGTCCTTTTATTAGCCGAATAGATGAAGAAAAATAATTTTAATCAATTTTAATTATTAAAATAACACCTAAAAAGCAATTAATCAATATTAATTACAAAAATCATAGAAAATACTTTTACAAAATTGGTAGAATATTCCTACGACCAAGTATTAATTAAACAAAGTTAAAGCAATTGGATTTGCCCAAAAATAGTTTTTAAAACTCGAGTTAAGTCAAATTTACTTAAACAAACAAATTTAAAATTTGAACCAATTGGAATTTGTCAAAACATAAATTTAACTATGCCAAAAGTTTCTACACGCCGAGAGCTTTTCAAAAATATAAAATTTGTAAATTTTAGATAAACCAGTAAAAATTAATGATAGATCTAAGTTGCAGGGACTTTTCTGCAAAATCGCTAAATAAATAAAAATCTTCTCCCCACTGGCGCTGACGTGGCGTTGACTGCTGACGAGGCGTCGACGTGGAGCTGATGGAGCGGTTGACTTGGCGTCGACGTGGCAGATTTTAATTATAACACTTCTAGTGATTTAAATAAGGCATAAACCCTAATTAAATTGCTACTGCAAAATTTTATGTTCTAGAAAAAAAATTGTTTTGATGTCTCTGGACAGAGGACAGTAATACCAAGCTATAGCAATTGGAATCATTCAAAAATCATTTTTAGAATTTAAACTATAGCCAGAATACTAATTTGGACAAAATTCAACCTAGCAAGTGTGTGCATGTATCAAGTTTAACATTTTCTGGCTCTAATGTTTTCTACGTGTTCTAAGGATTCCCGAGACTACAAAATTAATAATTTTGGCCCAGTAGAAATAATGCTAGAATTTATTTGGTGTAATTAAGCCATTTTACCAATTTAAATAACAGAAAATAAAGGTTCGTTATAACTTAAATATTATTACAGATCTGAGTAGATCTTAGTTTTCTGAATCCATAGACATAAAGAACACACAATTTGGACGTGTAAAACTTTAGTTATGAAATTTACAAGATCTGAAGGTTTTCTGAGATTAAAAACGGAAACAGAAAAGATTAATACAGCTGGCGCGACCCTATTGGTCGATACCTCTTCGGTAAGTGATTTTATATGGATCATTAGATCGAGATCTAACGTATGACGGAAAAAGGGTGCTGGGAACAATGCTCACCGGAGAAAACAGAGAAGACGGCGAACTTGGATGTGGACCGGGACGATGCTGCGGTGGTCTTCCGGTCCGGGCGACGGCGGAAATCGGCGGCGGCGGTCTTGCCGAGCTCGAATATGCCCTCGTCCCTCCTCCTCCTTGCTCCTATCGACGGCGGCGAGCGCTCCGGTGCGGCGGTAATGGTGGTGGCGGCGGCGGAGATTTCCGAGCTCGAAATCGAGCTCGTTTCGAGGCTAGGGTTTGTGATTTTTGCGGGGACGGAACGGCACGGGAGTGGGGTATTATATGGGGGAGATTTCGTGGAGAGGGGGAAACAAATTTGAACGGAATCGGGAGATTATCCAGGAAGAAATCGTGTTCTGGACGTTGTTCTGGAGTTGGTCTTCGTTTCCAGGAAAAAGAAAAAAGGAAACCGAAAAAAAAATAGAGAGGGTGCGGATGGGCCGAAACTCGGCCTGTTTCGCGACGGACATACACGCACGCGCGGTTGTTGGGCTGGGCTGGTCAGCTCGGCCAAAACTTTTTTCTTTTTCTTTTTCTTTTCACTGTTTTATTTATAGCTTTTGATTTTGAACTCGGAATTGAGTCAAACCAAATTTGAAAGATTTGTAAAATCAAAATCTGTCATTTAAAATATTCAAACATACTTTTACAAAACATTTCAAAAATACAAATTTAAAGTATTGCATAATTACTTATTTACACTTTATGTCAAATTTAAAAATAGGTTTTTAAAACAATCAAATGTGGTTTAAATAGAACTTAAATACCACAGGATAAACATTTGCAAAAATAAATATATTTCAACCAATATAATCAAACCACAAGCAAACATTAACAAAACAATATATAAAAGTCAAAAGAAAAATTGGAGCATAATTGCTCTACTAATATATTTTCTTAAATATGTTTTCAAGTGGAAATTTATTCCCCACTTTTGAAATAACCAAATGCAAAAAATGCTATATGATGATGAATGCATGCATGATTTTTCTTTTCAAAGCAAAATACATAATAGTTTTCAAAAGTTTTTAAATTTTTCTGATTTTTCAACTTTTTGAAAAACTTGGGATGTTACATACTACCACCCTGAAAAGGAATCTCGTCCCCGAGATTCGAGAAGGCTAGCAAAAAAAGATAGGTTTGGGCAACTGGGTTTGGAGCATCTGGGTGGCTACCGCCCTTAAAAGAAATTTCGTGGGCAAGCTAGAATTTTTGTCTTCAACTCTTGAGTAGTATTTCATCGCCCTTTATTTTCTGGTATAGCATGTACCAGCTCCTTGTTGGGATTGAGGTCTTGAATCCTTGGGTAGAGTTTTCCCTCACGGTAGAGCTGTAGGGTAACCACAGTCTGTTGAACTCCATTTGATACTGAAGGATCACTCCTTGGGTCAATCAGAATACCAAGATGGGAGGATTTCACAATAACCTCCTTGATATGATAGACTTTTCATGTCATCTTGTAAATACTTTAGCTGCACACTTCTGTCCGTTCTTGTTGGTTCACTTGTTGTATCCTAGGATAGAGGTGGCATGGAGCTAGGATGGGATTGTTTCTTCACACAAAAGAACTAATCAAAGTTGGGAAGCATTCTTCTATTGGATGGCTGGTAATACCGTAGGGAACTGGTTCTCAGACACTTGTTGTTAAAAAGGATAACTGGATAAGGCATTTGGTTGGGTTTAGCATGGATGAGTAGAGATAGAAAGATACTAAGGGAGAATCCTACCCAACACAACAGATCAAGACAAATAATCTTACAAACAACAAGTAACATAGTTCAAAAACAACAGTCTAGTATTGTCATACAACCTAAGTTGGTATGGTCAATACACTATCACGATATCGTTGTTCTAATTAAGTGGTGGTCTCTAGTCTATCTCCTTCTTAAGTGTTTCAAGTTCTTCAACTTTCTTCAAGATCTTCTAAGTGTTTAAGCCCTGAATCTGGGTTCTTCAATGGTCTTCCATGCATGCTTGTAGAGCTTCGTGTTGACTCGTAGAATTGTATATGAAGCAGCAGACTCAGACTTTAAGGACATGGTTATCTAGAATAAGAAAATAAAATTTTAGAATGTACGGAGTAGGTTAGAGTACAAGAGAGATAAAATGAAAAGTTTTTTTTAGAAAACTAGATAAAAATAGACTTTCAATCCTATGGTCAAAACCTATTTCTATCCAGACTTAGGGTTTCGAACCTACAGGCAACACAGTGCTCTGATACCATCTGTAGCGTACCTGCACTTAGAAAATGGCAAGGTACCTGTGTATAGTGCAAATCCCTGGATCGAATCGTTTGCACACACAGTCTAAGATGAAATATCACAACAAAGTATCATTTATTACACGAGATCCAGACTTATAAAATATTCATTACAAATTGCATAGCTCAAGGCTAGCTTCGAAAGAGTAAAGCAGCGGAAAATTTATTCTTCATGGAGTCCTCATCCATTTCATGTGCCACAGGCGAAAACATGTTGGTTGCAGACTCGAAACCTTAACGAACCTTACTCGGCGTCAGAGCAATCTGCAACGAGCAAATTATTTGTTGAAGATTGCTCTGACGACGAGTAAGGTTCGTTAAGGTTTCGAGTCTGCAACCAACATGTTTTCGCCTGTGGCACATGAAATGGATGAGGACTCCATGAAGAATAAATTTTTCGCTGCTTTACTCTTTCGAAGCTAGCCTTGAGCTATGCAATTTGTAATGAATATTTTATAAGTCTGGATCTCGTGTAATAAATGATACTTTGTTGTGATATTTCATCTTAGACTGTGTGTACAAACGATTCGATCCAGGGATTTGCACTATACACAGGTACCTTGCCATTTTCTAAGTGCAGGTACGCTACAGATAGAGATACATGATAATGCTCCATGAGCTCACACACGCCTAAGAGATATTGATAACTAAACGATAAAAGCAAAACAAACCATCACTAGATAGATATGATAAACTAGGTGGAACTCCCCCAAGCTTGACGTTATGCCAGAGCCTCCTTTGCTGCAACCTCCTCCTTCTCATATTCTTCCTCCCATTCAGCCATCTTCCATGGGAAAGTCCTTCCATCACGGAAAGATGTAGGTGGATCATTATACCTGAGGGTGGCAGCTGCTGCAATCTTCTTGAAGCGTTCTTCATATTCGCAGTTCTGGTTCTCTACATCCCACATAAAGCATGGAACTTCTCCCACTTGTCGATGACGTCCTTGTACCTATCTTCCAGATCTTCAAGCCTCTTCTTGTACTCTTCACCTTCTTCTCCAGCTCCAGGTTCATGAAGTGATAAGCATCAAGGCTGCGGTAAACCACAGTGCCATACCTGAAGGTCTTGTCCTCCAACTCATCCAGCCTTTCCTCCACTGTGTCGGTGGCTTGTGAGCCTTCACCTCCTCCACGAGCATTACGCCCTCCTTGAAGCACACGGTCTTCGGTGGTTCCATCACGGAGTTGAGTAGCGGTTCACAACACCTTCCTTGGGCAGCTCTCCCCCTCTTGTTGGATCCGGAGCAAGACATGGCTAAAACCTGACAGACACAAAAAATAAGAAACAAAGATCGCTCGAGGAGCTCGGTGCGAATTAGATCGGCAGAAAGGGTATATATTGATGATTTTTAGGTCAAGATGAAGCGTCGGAGCGAAATCGAGACAAAAAGGACTCCGAGGAGGGAAAGGAGTGGGCCCACGCGGAAGGAATCAGGCCGTGTGGACCCCTTGTTTCCTTCCTCGGGTCTCCGCTTCGTCCAGTTTTCTTGTCCCACACGTTAATTTCCATAAAAAATGACTTCCGTAAAATATTATGCAATTCCGAGAAACTTTCCAACACTAAAGTTACCTTTATTGATTTAGGGTTTCTGAAACTGCATGATCTCTCAATTACCTCCTCCGGTGTTTGTAAATTCAACTCTTCCACCATTCCGATGAAGCTCTTTCCTGCAATATAAGGTTTAAGGCGTTGTCCATTGACTACATGAGGTTTACCTTTCATTCACCGTGAAGACGGATAGCTCCTGAACGGTACACCTCCTGTATCACTAATGGTCCCTGCCACTTTGAAGCTAACTTCCCTGCAGAAAACTTGAAACGAGAGTTGTATAATAAAACTTGATCACCTACTTTGAATTCCTTTCTCTTAATTTTCTTGTCATGCCAAATTTTAACTTTTTCTTTAAACATTTAGCACTTTCATAAGCTTCATTTCTCCATTCATCTAGTAGGTTTAAATCAAGAATTCTCTTTTCTCCGCAGTTTTAAAATCAAAGTTCAATTGTTTAATAGCCCATCTAGCTTTATGTTCTAATTCAACAGGTAAATGACAAGCTTTTCCATAAACCATTTTATAAGGAGACATTCCCATAGGATTTTTAAAAGCAGTTCTATAAGCCCATAATGCATCATTAATTTTAAGTGGCCAATCAGACCTAGACTTATTCACTGTCTTTTCCAAAATGAGTTTAATTTCCCTATTACTTAATTCAACTTGTCCACTTGTTTGAGGATGATAAGGAGATGCAATTCTATGGTTAACATCATATTTTGCCAAAGTTTTTCTAAGAACACCATGCAAGAAATGAGAACCACCATCAGTAATTAAAAACCTAGGAACACCAAACCTGGGGAAAATGATGTCCTTGAGCATCTTCATTGCTGTGGCATGATCTGCACTTTGGTTGGAATTGCTTCCACCCACTTTGTAACATAATCACTGCAACCAAAATATGAGTATGCTTTGTCTTTGATTCTGGGAAAGGTCCCATAAAGTCAAAACCCCACACATCAAATGGCTCAAGTGGCAAAGAATAATTCATAGGCATTTCATTTCTCCTACCAATATTTCCTACTCTTTGACATTTATCACAAGATTTAACATATTCAGCACAATCCTTAAATAAAGTAGGCCAATAAAACCAGATTGTAATACCTTTGCTCCTGTGCGATCTCCTGCATGATGCCCTCCATAGGGACTGTCATGACAATCTCTTATAATAGCCTGTTGTTCATGCTCAGGTACACAACGTCTAATAATACCATCCACACTTTTCTTATAAAGGAAAGGATCATCCCAAAAATAATGTCTAAGATCATAAAAGAATTTCTTTCTTTGTTGAAAGTGAAGTGTGGAGGTAAAACTTTACCAACAATAAAATTTGCATAGTTGGCAAACCATGGAGATGCAACTTTAGCACTAGAAACATTAACATTGCAAGTTGTTCATTAACAAAGCTATCATTAATAGGAATAGGATCATCAGGTATATTTTCCATTCTAGAGAGATGATCAGCTACTTGATTATCTTCCCCTTTCCTATCAACAATGTGTAAATCAAATTCTTGCAATAAAGTACCCATCTTATTAATCTAGGCTTAGCATCTTTCTTATCATCAAGTATTTAATAGCAGAATGATCAGTATGCAATGTGACTTTTGAATCAGTAATATAAGGTCTAAACTTGTCACAAGCAAATAGTACTGCTAAAAATTCTTTTCAGTTGTAGCATAATTCTTTGAGCAGCATCAAGTGTTCTACTAGCATAATAAATAACATTCAGTTTCTTATCAACACGTTGGCCCAAAACAGCCCCAACTGCATAATCACTAGCATCACACATAATTTCAAAAGGCAATTTCCAATCAGGAGGTTGAATAATAGGAGCACTTATTAAAGCATTCTTCAAAATATTAAAGGACTCAATGCAATCATCATTAAAAGAGAAAGGAACATCCTTTTGCAAAAGATTGGTTAGAGGTTTTGATATTTTGGAGAAATCTTTAATAAACCTACGGTAAAAACCTGCATGCCCAAGAAAACTTCTTATACCTTTGATGTCCCTTGGGTATGGTAGCTTTTCAATAGCTTCTATCTTTGCTGGATCAACTTCTATTCCTTTCCAGAAATCTTATGCCCAAGAACAATACCTTCAGTAACCATGAAGTGACACTTCTCCCAATTAAGAACTAAGTGTTGGTCTTCACAACGCTGCAAAACTTTGTTAAGGTTGAACAAGCAATTATCGAAGGAAGTACCATACACAGAAAAATCATCCATAAAAACTTCCATTATCTTTTCAATATAATCAGCAAATATAGCATTCATGCATCTTTGAAAAGTAGCAGGAGCATTACACAAACCGAATGGCATTCTCCTATAAGCAAATGTACCATATGGGCAAGTAAAAGTGGTCTTTTCTTGATCATCCTTATGGACAGGAATTTGTGAGAAACCTGAATAACCATCTAGATAGCAAAAGTGAGAGTGTTTAGATAACCTTTCTAACATTTGATCAATAAATGGCAATGGATAATGATCTTTTCGAGTTGCTTTATTTAATTTTCTGAAATCAATACACATCCTATAACCAACAACAGTACGTTGAGCCACAAGTTCATCCTCATCATTTGGAACAACAGTCATTCCACCCTTTTTAGGAACACAATGAACAGGACTAACCCACTTACTATCAGCTATAGGATAAATGATACCAGCTTCAATAAGTCTTATTACCTCTTTCTTACCACTTCTTTCATTTTTGGATGGAGACGGCGTTGATAATCAACAACAGGTTTTGCATCCTCTTCCAAATTAATTTTATGCATACATAGAGCTGGGCTTATACCTTTAAGATCATCAAGAGAGTATCCAATGGCTGGTCGGTGAGCTTTAGCACATCAAGTAATTTCTCTTCTTCTTCAGCTGAAAGGTTAGCACTAATAATGACAGGATATATGCTCTTCTCATCCAAATATGCATATTTCAGATTTGTAGGCAAAGGTTTTAATTCAAAACTAGGATCCCCTTTAGGTGGTGGTAGCACTCCTAAATTATCAGGTGGGATATGCAATTGTAATTGTGGTGGTTGTTGCCATAATATTTGTTCTAAAGCATCTTTTCCTCATCATTAAATGGTTCATCTTGATTAAGCATATAACGTTCTACAACATCTGTTGAAGCTACAGCTATATGAGCAAGAGTTTCAATTATATCTTCAGAAATTGGCTCTTTCACAACATGTTTATCAGCAAATTTGGAAAAGTTGAATTCAAGTTTCTCACCAGCACATTTAATAAACACTTTCTCTTTAGGCAAATTAATTTCAGCACCAACAGTGTGTAAGAAAGGTCTACCAAAAATGATAGGACAAAATGAATCTTGAGGACAACCAAGCACAATAAAATCAGCAGGATATTTTATTTTGCCAACCAATACTTCAACATCTCTAACAATTCCAAATGGACTAATATAATCTTTATTAGCAAGTTGAATTGTCATACCTGTCTCTTCCATAATGATAGGATCAATATCAGGCTTGATTTCAAGATAAAGAGAATATGGAATGACACTAATACTTGCTCCAATATCACATAGACCATGATAACTTGAAGTCCCAATAGAGCATGATATAACAGGTTTCCAACTTGGCCGAATTACCTTTGATGACTTTGTAGCATCTTCACATAAATAAACATCAACAGGTCTTCATTTAGTTGCTTGATAACAGAAATTTGACTGTTGACTTCCACCTGTTCATAAGGCTGAGAACATCTTCTTACTCTTGTTAGTAACAGCAATAAGTAAATTCTCCTTAACTTGGTTTGGATATGGAGGTGGTTCAACATACTCCTCAATTGTCACAGATGACACTGGTTCAACCTGTTTAATAACTTTAGGAACAACAATAGATTGTTTAACAGGTTCAACATAAACTTCAAACCACTTTTAGGAACACAGATATGATCAGCAAAACCTTTAGCTATCTCAATTATAACATAAGGATCAAGACCAAAAGTATCACTCAGATTTTTAAACAAATAGAAGTAGAGAAGTTCTCTACACATGAATATCCATAATCAAAATAGGCTCATTACCTTTATCAAGATCCCAATGACTAGTATTTTCAGAAATAGTCTCCAATAAATTCCATGCTTCTTCTTCAGTATTATTAGTAAAACTTCCACCAGATGAATTATCCAGAATTCCTTGTGCTTCATAGGTACCTCACATAAAAGTTTATCAATATAAGTTTCCTTGTAAGATCATGACAAGGATTCTTGCGAAGGAGTTCCTTTAACCTCCCCCAAGCTTGAGTAATACTCTCTCCCAGATGTGGCCAGAAATTAAATATATAGCAGCGGTTTCATAAGCTTCTTTAGGAGTAAAATATTTAAGAAAGAAAACCTTCCTCAAGATACTCCATTCATATGACTCTTCATCCAAAGACCTGTACCAATCACGAGCATTACCAGATAAAGACAAATATAATAACTTCCTTTTTACCTGATCCTCAAATACCAGGAAGTCTAAATAAACCACATATGTCTTCAATTTCCCATGTGTTCACGTGCAGACTTAGTTCCATCCCTGTAAATGGATTTTTCATAACTCTTTTAACATGACCAATGGGAATTTTAAATCCCACTTTAGGTACCTCAGACACAGTAGTTTCAACCACTTTAGGAGTGGCATAAGCACTTTCATATAGAGCAAGATGCAGCGAGGCACGATTCATAAATGCCATAGTAACAATGAGATAAAACACACAGCTTTCAAGTTTCCTTACCAAACTTCTTACCAATAGCGCTACGCTCCCCGGCAACGGCGCCAGAAAAGTATCTTGATGACTCCCAAGTGCAGGAGATCAATTGTAGTACCTTTCAATTAGAAAAGGTTGTCGAACCCACGAGGAGCTGAAGGTATTGGTTAGTAAGATTGATAAATAAAACAATAAAAGATGCAAGTGTTTTTGGTATTTTTGGTTGTATAGTTGCAATGCAGAAAATAAATAGTAGCAAGTGAAAGCTCTCAAAGAGAGAAAGCCCAATCCTCTTATGTGCAAGAGGACAAGCTCAAGTGATGTGTAACTTATATGTGGAAAACGTTCCCGAGGGCGGCATGGATATTGCTAGGCATAGAGATTTATTAAACAACACGTTGAATATCTTGTCAAGTTTTAATCTTCTTTGGACGGAGCCATATTAGGTATAGCTAAATAAATAAACTACAACCCCTTATGATGGATCATGTGGCCAAGTAAATGACTGCACAAGAATTATTAAGACATAAAGTCCCACCATAGCATTACACTCTAAGGTCCCCGATACTAATACCCTCATAATATAACTTCATGACTCGGTCTCAGGTTTACATGTCCTCCCAAGTCTCCTCAATTCATTATACTACGGTGTTCTCCTATGAGCCCATTAGGTGAAGTGTTGTGCAGTCGACGTTCGCACAACACCATCATAGAATCACATAAAAGATAAACTCTTGACAAAATACCAACACATGTTATATAAATCATTGCCAATTCATCCTATGCCCTCAGGAACATATGGGAACTACTCACAACGTGCAAACATGATGATATTCAGTGGCATAAGTGGTACAACACAATCTGAAAATATAACTTCACCACCAAATAATGACAAGTACTCAATCACAAACATGAATAGTAGCACAAGACAAGTATCTAGGGTATAGCAACTCTCAAACTACGAGGGGAACGGAGTGGATCACGGTGATGATGATGGAGATGGTGCTGGTCTTGATGGGGGTGATGATGTAGAGGCCTCCTCCCACGCCAAGGAGGAGAGGTGATGACGATGACGATGATTTCCCCCTTCTCCGGAGCTTCCGGAGCAGCAGGATCTGACCCCCTCGGAGGGAATCAGGAGTTTGCCGCCGCCGCGGCCTCGGATGGTTGGAAAATTAGGGCGTTACTTTTCGGGCGAGACGAAGGCGTCGATAAAAAGCCCCAGGCGAGGAGGTGCCCGAGGCTCACTTAGTGGTCCCACGCGGCCAGGTACTTGGGCCGTGGGCCCACCTATTTGGCCTCGTGGCTCTCTCTCTTCGGTCTTCTTCCCACTGCCTTTCTCCCGATGAAAAACCAGCTGGTATTTTTCCTTTTATTATTTGAGTCCCTGTAGCTCCTGAAACATTAAAAACAAGAAAAGGAGGTTTTCTGCCTCCCAGAAATTAAATACCAAAAATAGGAATTTGTATGAAAGTCCCATAAATCATCTAAAACATGTAAAAACAATGATATAACAATGCAAATAACATTCTAATATGATAATAAAAGTTGTATAAATGATGATATAAAATGCACGTATCAAAGTCCCATTACCCCTGTTGATTCACCTGAGGTGAGAGACTATACTTGTGATGATCTTGATGAAACTTATGTGGAACTTGATGATGACTTTATTGATGAATGTCATGCTACTAGTGGTGCTAGTAATATTAAAAGTCTTCTTGCAAAACATGATGTTAGATATAAACTGTCTCCTGATGCTAAATTTGCTACATCTCACATAAACATTAAAGATAAGGATTATGACTTCTCTCTTGATTTGTCACATATATCCATTGCTGAGAAAGAACCTTTTTGTGGTACTGAAAATGAAAGTGTTGTAGAACACATGAATGAGCTCTCTACTTTGAGTAGTTTGTTTTCTGATGATATAAAGAAACACAGCTACTTTGTTACTAAATTTTTTCCTTTCTCGTTGAAAGATGGAGTTAAAACTTGGTATAATAATTTATCTCCTGGTTCTATTGATAGTCCTATTGGTTTGCTTAATGCTTTCTTTCAGAAATATTTTCCTGCTAGTGCTCAACATGCTGCCTTGCAGAGAATTTTTAACTTTAAGCAGTTTGAAGGAGAGAAAATGCCTGAATCTTGGGCAAGGTTTTGTTCTTTAATTAGGGCTCGGCCTGGACATCATATAGCTAAATATGAACTTCTTGATATATTTTATAATGGACTAACTACTGAATCTAGGACATACCTGGATAGTTGCGTTGGTTGTGTTTTCAGGAAAAGAACTCCAGATAAGCTGAGGAATTGATGGATAAAATAATCCATAATCATGATGATTGGACTACACCTGAACCGACCCCAACACCAATACCGAAGAAGAGGGGCATGATTGAATTAAATGATGAAGTGATGAGGGAAGCCAAGAAATCTCTTAAAGAGAAGGGTATTAAATCTGAAGATGTGAAGAATCTACCACCTATAGAAGAATTATGTAAGCCAATTCCCCACTCATCCATAATTGAGGTACACTCTCTCCAACGGTTTAATGATGGAGATATTCCCTACTCTAAACCTCCTGATCAATGCTTAGATGAATTTGATAATTATATTGTTAAGCAAGATAACTTTAATATGAGAGTGGAAAATCATTTAATGGAAAATTCTCAAGCTATTAGTAAACTGCATGATATTGTGGAGAGAACCTCTAATGATGTTAAAATGCTTATTAAACACTTCCATATGGTTCAAACTCAAATTGATCAACTCACGAAAGTGCAAAAATATTTGTTGGTTAATGCCTCTAGGGATAAAGAGAAACATGTTTATGAAGTAACAACTAGAGGAGGTATTTCTACTCGAGATCCTTTATATCCTGAGGGGCATCCTAAAAGAATTGAACAAGATTCTCAACGAGTTAAAGAAACTAGTGCTCCTTCTAAGAAAAAGAAGAAGAAACATAAAACTGTTGTAGAATCTCTAAACCTATTAATGATCCTAATAGTATATCTATTTCTATGCTGAAACTGAAAGTCGTAATGAATGTAACAATGATAATGATAAGAATGATGCTTCTGACAAAGAAGAAATTGAAGAGGAACCTGAAAAACATGCCAAAAGTAAAAAGTACACTGAGGAAGACTTCATTGCTAAGAAACATGGTAATGAGAGAGAACCTTGGGTCCAAAAGCAAATGCCTTTTCCTGCTAAGAAACTCAAATCAAAGGAAGAAGAACACTATAATAAATTTTGTGATTGGATGAAACCTTTGTTCTTGCAAATTCCTTTGACTGATCCTATTAAATTGCCTCCTTATTCAAAATATATGAAAGATATTGTTTCTAACAAAAGGAAAATTCCTAATGAGGAAATTTCTACTATGCTTGCTAATTATTCTTTCAATGGCAAAGTTCCAAAGAAGCTTGGAGATCCTTGTATACCAACCATTCCTTGTTCCATCAAAAATAATTATGTTAGAACTGCTCTATGTGACTTGGGAGCAGGAGTTAGTGTTATGCCTTTGTCTCTTTATAAGAGAATTTATCTAGATAAATTGATACCCATTGATATATCTTTGCAAATGGCTGATAAATCTACTGCTGTTCCTGTTGGCATTTGTGAGGATGTCCCTGTTCAAGTGGCTAATAATTGTTTTAATTTTAACTGACTTTGTTGTGCTTGAAATGCCTGAAGATGATAATATGTCTATTATTCTTGGGAGACCTTTTCTAAATATTGCAGCTGCTGTTATTGATTGCAATAAAGGAAAATTAACCTTTAATGTGAATGACAAAGAGCACACAGTTTATTTCCCTAAGAAAGTGGACAAAGTATTTGGAGTCAATACAATTTCTAATTTTAGAACTATCAAAGTGGGAAGTATTGATTGCCCTATATATGATCATAAAGAAGGATATCAAAACATTATGATTGGATCCATATCAATACAATTTAAGGTAACATGATTGTCTCATGAGGTATAATTCCTTTGTGGCATATAAAATTTATTTGGTGGCAAGACTTGATCAACCTTGTTAACAAATATATTTTAAATACATGGAGGTGCTAAACAATATTTTATTCCTCATCCTTGTTTTACCTACTGTAATGCTGCTTAGTTTGCAAAAGTTTAGTTGATTTTAATTTTGAAAATCATTTTTCCTCCCTGAATTTATTATTTTAAGCACCCAGAAATTGTCCAATTTGAAAGTTTTCAAAATTTTATAAAATTATACCACTGCTCCTATATTTTAAAGGGCAACGTGGGAGTGCCTGGAGCTGACCAGGGGGCCCACCGTGCCACCTCACCACATGGGACCCACCATGCCACTCACTCACCCACCTACCACCACTTTCTCTCTCCCGACCAAACACATCACCATTGCTCAAACCCGTGTTCTTGCTGTTCTTGCTCCCGATTTACGATCTCCTTGCTCAGCCCATCTTTGCTGCTGAGATTTGGAGCATTTGTTCTCCGGTATGTGACTCCTCCGAATATCCAAGTAGAATTTTGTTTAGTGGGGTATTTCTTGAGTATTTTGCTGCTGTAGGTGACTTGTTAAGTGAGTTTGCATGCTTGTTCTATGTTGAATAATTAGTTTTGATGCATGTTTAATCCTCTAGCAAGCTTCTATAGTAGTTACCTTCATTTAGTTGTCTCAAAATCAATTTTTATAAGGTTTGTCAAAAATTTCAAAGAATGGAGGTGAATGTACACCAACTCAACTAGCATGAATTGGTGGTGCATGAAGTCATGGGAGTCCACCGTGAAGAGGGTGTATTCCCCTCCATCTATCCATGCGCAGAATTCATGAGGAGTGCAGAGATTTTGCAAGATTTCCAAACTTTAATCTCTAATGCAGGATTGGAAGATTTTGTTGTTGGTGAACCTTACCAATATGCAAAACTAACTATGCCAGTGGTGCAGGATTTTAGCTTCAACTGGTCCTCGCCTAACCCCATGGTTCGCTACAAAATTTACAATAAAACTGTCAACTTGCCCTTTGATGATTTTTGTGCAGCCATTAAGGTGCCACAATGGAGTTGCGAGAGAAGGAAAGGGAAGCCAAAGCCACTAATGGACTTGTATAAGGAGATATGCCAAGGAAGAAGCTTCTCAGATGAGAGTGGTAAAATTTGAAGTATTCAACTCCCATCTATTCAATATTTTGCTTACTTCATTACCAAGTGCGTTCTTGCTAGGAAGGTTGCAAGTAAATTATCTGTTCATGACTTGGTTTTCTTAGCAGCTGCTTTGCAACGAGATAGAACCTATAATTTGGGTGCCTTGATAGCTTTCCATCTTGCTACTAACCGCGAGAAAGGTGTAATTTGTGGGGGTCTCATTGCTTCTCGTTTATTAGCTATGCATGGTGTGGTACCTCATCGCATGGATGTTCAGTTCCCCATAGAGAAACTTGATATTAATTCCATGATTAAACACAACTTTGTTTCTAATTGGGCTGATTTGAATAGCTTCTCTTATGAGATAACCTTTTTCAAGAAATCAGGGTGGAGAGTAGTTAAGTCTGACCGATTAGTCGGTTTGCCTGCACCTCTTTTGTTTAACCTTGATTCCAGGGGAAGTTGGTCACTCTTGGAGGATGAGCTTGATGCATACATGGAGAAATATGGCCATCACGCAGAAGATGACTGGGAGGGGGCCGAAGATGACTTCGCCCAGTCCTCTGACATAGCTGGTTTCCCATACCCGCATCCTGGGTACGCTGGACCTTCTGCTTCTTCTTCAGTAGAGCCAGATTTCGATCACGCCAGGTATGATCCACCAGCCTGGAATTCATACCCCTGTTGGGATTGATCTCCACTTAGGCCAAAAGCCTAAGCTTGGGGGAGGTACACCGACATCTCACTCATTTACATATTATATGTTGTCGGTACTTTCTATATCCATGTTTCAATTTTCTTTCTTTCTTTTTGTTGTTTCTTGCTTTGTTTTTGCTTTCCAAAACACAAAAAGACCAAAATATTTCTGTTGTTTATCTTTGTTTGTTTCTTTAAGTCTCTAGTATTAGTTTGCTTAATTATCTAAATTCGGTTTGTTATTCAAAAATCCAAAAATATTTTGCTTTATTGCTTGTTTCTTTTTGCTCTCGTTTTAAATCCGAAAACCCAAAAATATTTGTTGTCCTTTTTCGGTTTTGTAAAGTTTCCTTCAGAGTTCAACAGCCTTCCGTGACTCCAGTGGAGCTTGGTTATCATTTCATATCATTCAAGCCACACAAGGGAAAGCAATAATGACGATTTACGACAATTCGAGTTGGGGTGAGAGGCTGGTATGAACTCTATTTGTTTTCATTTTTGTACATATACTCATCCATGTGAACATGCTTAGTTAGTTCGTGTGAGTTATATGTCATTTAGTGGATGCTTAGTAGTTCATGTTCTCTTATGATCAGTTCCAATTTATTAATGGTGGGTGGCATGCTATATAGATGTTTGCTTGCATTGTTCTGTGCATAAAAGGGTATGACATTGTGGTATCCTCCTCTGAATGATTCATTTGAATTGACTTGGCACATGCTCACGCATGCTTATGACTGAAAAACAAAAAGTCAGTTAAGCCTTGATGATTTACTTTGCCTCAGAGTTCTTGTATCACTTTTATGCCTCCGTTAATTTTGTTTTGTCGCAAGCATGATTATGACGGTTATTGCTCTCTTGATTGTCGCTTCCCAGTCTATTGCTAGCTCTTAGTTGTACTGAGCGGGAATGCTGCTCGTGCTTCCAAATCCCTGAAAACCATGTTATTCTAAAGAGTCCACTATAAATTCCTATGCATGGCATTTCAAACCATTCAAGTAAATTTTCATGTGCTACCTTTAAAACCTTCAAATTGCTTCTCATCTTGTGACACTGTTTTTAGCTCATGAGGAAGTAGTTGGGTTTGTTATCTTCCATACTAAATTAAGTACCCCGACTTGCATGCTTCATCTGCTCGTCACTAATTTTACAAAGTGTTGGTTAGACCACTATAACATCCAAAAAGTAAAGAAAGTAAAATAGACACTCCTCCATGGTATGTGATTGTTGGCAGGCACCCGAGGATTCGGTTAGCCATGGATTGTGTAAGCAAAGGTTGGGAGGAGTGTCAAGCAATATATATATAGTGCATGCTATAAATGCCTAATATCAATATCTCGGAACCGCTCTCAACTTGTTTAGCATGGAAGATAACAGAAACTCTATTGCCATTCGTTGACAGGAACAACCACCTCCCAAAACATTTTAACTTCTGTTTTAAAAATAAAAAGCTCTAGCACATGTTAATCCCTGCTTCCCTCTGCGAAGGGCCAATCTTTTACTTTTATGTTGAGTCACCATCCTTTCTTTGAGCACCTTCTCGAGAGCATAATTGTCATTCTTAGTGTAATGTGCTTGTCCCAGAATGCGGTTAACTGCGGTATAACTTTGATGCTTTTATCTTTGATATCTTTACTTCTAGTCTTTCCTTGAACTTCAGAGGTGCCTAGGCAATTATGTTTTGATGTACAAATACGGGCAAGCGAGATACCTCCTTATCATGTCTTATTATGGGCTTTGCGATCATGCAGATCAATATGTTTCATGTCGTTTATTATTAGTATGTTGGTATCTCTTCATAGTTTACATAACTATTAGGTCACATTATTTGCATACGTCTTATTATGAATTGCCTAAGTACTTGTCCATATAGTGAGAATGTATACATCATATGAAGCAAATGCATTCGTGAAAGTTTCTTTTATCGCACTCAGTTGTTAACTGAATTGCTTGAGGACAAGCAATAAGCTAAGCTTCGGGGGAGTTGATACGTCCAAAACGTATCTACTTTCCCGAATGTTTTTGCCGTTGTTTTGCCTCTAATTTGTGTGTTTTGAATACAACTAACAAGGACTAACGCTGTTTTCAGCAGAATTGCCCTGGTGTCTTGTTTTTGTGCAGAAAGTCAACTTTCGGGAAAATCCCCGGAAATTATCGCAAACTCCTATTTTACCAGAAGACTCGCGGAGCCAGAAGACGAGACGGAGGCGGGCCACGAAGTGCCCTCACCACGTGGTGGCGCGGTGGGCCCTGGGCCGCACCACGGCATGGTGAGGCCGCCTCTGCCACGCCCTCGCGTCCCCCTTTCGACTACTTAAAGGACTTGACCTAAAAACGCGGGGGGATCGACGCTTTTTCCAGAAACACTCCAGAGCTCCGCCGCCACCGAAAACCCTATTTCGGGTAGCAGAAACTCCGTTCTGGCACTCCGCCAGGACGGGGAATTGGAGGAGATCATCGCCATCATCATCACCGACGCCTCTCCATCAACCATCCATGATTCCCCCATCCATGTGTGAGTAAATCCTACCGTAGGCTGAAGGGGATGGTAGGGATTGGATGAGATCATTCATGTAATAGATATAAGATCATTAGGGCATGGTGCCTAGTATCCGTTGTTAATACTTTATGTCATTGTTGCAACTTGTTATGCTTAATGCTTGACACTAGGCCCGAGTGCCATGATTTCAGATCTGAACATGTTATTGTATCATGAGGATAATCACTGTTTTAGATCATATCTGCAAGTTGTATACACATATGTCCGGAACCCGAGGCCCAAAGTGACAACAATTGGGATAACCGGAGGGGATGGCTTTGATGTGAGGATCACATGTGTTCACGGAGTGTTAATGCTTTGCCCGGTGCTCTATTAAAATGAGTACCTTAATTACCATTAGTTTCCCTTGAGCCCCGCTGCAAACGGGATGGTAGGACAAAAGATGTTGTGCAAGTTTCTCATTGCGAGCACGTACGACTAAATATGGAACACGTGCCTATGGTTACTTAGTACTTGGATGTTTTATCATTATTTACTTGCAAATGCCTTGTCTTGATTATTATATGAATTATCTTATCCATGCAACGCCCGTTCATCCATCCCTATGCTACAGTATTTTAACCCTGCTGTCTACTACAATCACTACTGATGTCTCTATTTTACTGCTGCTATTATTTCACTACTGCTACTGCTATAAACCTATTGCTACTGATAATCTGTGTCGAGCAAGTCTATTTCCAGGTGCAGCTGAACTGACAATTCATCTGTTAAGGCTTATAAATATTCTTTGGCTACCCTTGTGTCGAATCAATAAATTTGGGTTTTACTTCCCTCGAAGACTGTTGCGATCCCCTATACTTGTGGGTCATCACAAGCACAAACAATATAGTACATAATGGAACCACTCCGATTTTCACATAAATTAAGCCATAATGGATTGATAATTCCCAAATGTTATGATTTGTATCGTTTTGAAGATACTTTGCGTCATTTATATGACTTTATGCTGATTTCCCAAATATTATTTAATGTTTAACTACAAGTGTATGATACTTTGATCATATAAATTGCCAAAAATCATTTTTTAGGTACAATGTAGTGATTATCAAAGAACCACTTACATTTTTGAAATTTTTAATCCATGTCTATGAATAGCCATGTCCACCCTTTTGTCCACTTCACAAAAATCAAAGAAATGAAGAAAGTTCAAAAATTGTGATTTTCTCTTTGAGTCCTTTAATATGTACTACTTGCCAAAAAAATACCAAACACTCAATAGGACAACTTATATTTTTTTGTTCAAACCCTCATCCAAGCAAATTGCTACAACCTAGTTTTGTTCACACACCACAACAACACCAGCCTTCACACCCAGCAATTCGTCAAAAACTCCTACTTCGGTGCCACCCTCTTATTCAAACCTACACCACACTCATGCCACAACTTCACCACATACTTACCCCCTAGAAAGGCCAAAACTTGGTTAATTCACATATGAGAGGAAGGCCAAAACTTGGCTAATTTACATATAAGGCAAGGCAAAAACTCGGATAACTAATTGCGATTTTTTCTCTATCATGAATTGGCAAAGTTTGCTTTCTCAGATTTCCTGGCCCTGGAGCTGACAAGTCTATGGAAAATTTTCAACCGCTGAAGCAAATTAATTCAATTACAATTATATTGATTAGTTTGAGAATGGATGACTGCAATGAAAAGGAATCATAATTACCTGCTGGAAAGCTTTTTTCAGAAGATTGCTTAGCGGCTTAAAGGATTATATTAAACATGACACCAAATGTCACATGACATCAACTTTGAGACCTTCATATTGGTGCACCGAGATGGCAATCTCAGGAAACAATGCGTGTGTCGAATTATGTGATATGGTTTGGCTCGCAATGCTTTGGCGGAAACCTTGGGTCGCTTGGGCAGCGGGGTTGTCGGCTCGGTCGATGCGTTATGATTGATTTAGTTACTATCTACGTTAACTGACTAAACCAGTTCCTTTCACGGATACCTGACTAAACCAGTTACTTTCACGGATACCTTTTTCATGGTAGGCTACCAGTAGCCAGACAACATATTAATCATTTGTGCAGCCGTTCTTTTCAGTCCTCCTTTCCCGTTCTCCCCTGGCTCGATATATACCGTTCAAACTAAAGCAACGATACAAGAAATGGTGGTCACACTTGCTGCTTTGTTCAGTGTCTCCGTCCATTCCTTTAACCAAAATAAATGGTGTGGGTGCATTCCGAAGTATTTCGGAAGGAAAAAATAACGGTAGAAGGAAGCAGGTCAGCTCAGGTAGAAATTATCGTACGTGAAGCGTGGTTGTAGATGAGGTTTCTTGACATGGACGGATTGGATCGGATCAGAAAGATGGAAGCTACGTGTTAGGATAACGTACCAGGTTGAACTGCCACTGCGATTAATTGTGGCTACCGACAAATGAGTGGACAGGCCAGTCAACGGAGAAGAGAAGACAGTTGAATGACAAGAAACGTCATACTGGAGTTGAGAGCACAGTAAAGTTATCGGCGACGAGCTTGGCGGTGGCGGCGGCGATGGGCGAAAGGGACCTGTCGAAAGACTTCCTATTTATCCAGCTGATGGCACTATTAATCAAGTGATGATGGGCAGTACCGACATGAAATGAGCAAATGAAACGATCAGGATGTACTCAAAATGTTGCTCCCTCTAAATGTTAGAACAATAGAGGGATTTCATAATAAATGGCGTAGCAAACAGAAAAACATTGGGGAAAATGGGTGTGAAAAAAAAGTTCTATGCTACTGATATAATAAAACAATTTCAAAAATAGTAAACATATTCAAACAATTCTGTAAAAATTTGGTGACAAACATATATATGTTTTCTAAATAGGTGACAAGTTTCGTGATGAAATTAAATGTGTGGTGCTATGAGTAAAAATAACAAAATCAATACTTGAAAACAAAATGTAATCCCCAGTTTGGCCACTAATGTGTCTTTTTAAAACAAAACAACCCGGATGTTATTTCACCATGAATGTTGGTACTTACTTAATACATTTGTATATGTTCGTCTCCATATTTTTAGATTTTTAAAATGTTTTACTATTTTATTAAAAACTTTAATATACTAGGAGCATATGAGCTTTGACCCAATTTGAATTTCCAATGCTTAATGACTAGCGAAAACATTTATAGACTAGACTTAGGGAGTACTTCCATCTGATCCGCCGTTTTCCAGGTTGACCAAGCCCACAGTGGAACCGCCAAAACTAGCCTCCTCAACCAAAGGGCCTACTACTAATCCTTTTCCCGCCTTATCTTTACACCCGCATGCAACCGAGAGAGACGGGACAGTGAAAAGAAGAGGTGAAGAAAGAGTTGCGACAACCGACGCGGTTGGCCATGGTAGGCCGAACTTTGGCAAGGAAGTAACTTAGGGCTTAGGAGTGGGGGTGCGAGTGGCTTCAGGATCGGTAAAGAAGGGGGACTTGGAGGGATGGCAGCCGAAAGTGTGGGACATGTAGATGAGGTGCAAATGGAATCATGGGGCGGCGAGGCAGCGAAGCCAATCGCGAGGGTGGGTCTGTGGGAGGGGTTGCTGGTAGACGGTTGAGTGTGGGCGGTTATGTGTGGCGGTGACTGATCTAGCGTTTGGCCACGGTCATTTTTCTTAATGTATGTTGCCAAGTAGCCTCCATTTTGGATGAGGCCCTCTTTGCAAACCGAGTTTGAATCAGCCCGTTGCTAATGGTCCATGGCATCTGTATATAGTCACGTAAAGTTTGGAGAAACCCTACCTCTCACTCTCTGCCCCATCTGTAGGTCGTGTGGTGGCGGCCCTCGCAGTGACCTAGTATGTCGAACGTCCTATTCCGGGGTGAGACATCGCATCCGCCTTGTGAAGGCACCATGGCTCCTCCTTCCGCTTCTATTCAGGAAGATCTCATCGCACCATGTAGGAGGTGGCCCATGAGTAGAGATTGGAAACCAGCCGGCGCTAGGTGTGCCCGTCGTCGGTCTTTTTGTGCCTCTCTCTGGCCAGATGGATCGCTGAATAGCGGTGGTGAAATGTGGGGCAGGGATGTGTGCATGATTGTTGATCCGCGGGACGGTGCTGCTGACTAGAACTTGCCGTACCTGTGAACATTTTTTCTAACTCCGTAAACATGATTTTAAACAATCGAATTTAAAAATATAAACATTTTTTAAAGACTTGATCAATTGTATTCAAAAACATTTGTTTGACTTGTGAACATTAGTTTTGCCCGACAAATTTTCAAAATTGGAATGTATTGATTTTGAGCCACTTGAACATATTCAAATCATAAACCCTTAAACACTTTCAAACCTTGTGAACAATGTTTTGATCGCCATAAACCTTTTATGAATTATGTACAAAGTACGTTTTATATAACTTATGAAAACATGGTGAAAATAAATTTAAAAATAAAAATAAATAAGAAACTACTCCCTCCGTCTCAAAATACAAGGGCCCTGTAATTTCGCTGGTCAATGCCGTTTAACTTTGACCATGATTTGTAATTATAATATGTACCCAAAATTATTATAAAATATATGAAATTAAAGAATTTTACAAGACAGATCCAACGGTACCATATATATATTCACATTCAATATATTTTGTTATATATTGATGGTCAAAGTTTAAGCGCCAAAGACCACCTTAAAAATAGCGCGCCTTGTATTTTGACACTGAGGGAGTACAAAATAAAAATTGAATAAAAAAGATAATACAAAAGAAAAGAAAAATAGATACTCGGGTAAAAATTATGGCACAAGACAACAAAACAGAAATTCTGAGCCGAAAAAACCTCTCAAGGAGTAGGAATGTAAACGGTACGGATAATTTCCGCTCCGTATCTGTATCCGTATACATTTTTTAGATATGATATGTAATTATGGAAATCCGCCGGATATGGACGCGGATAAGGATATTCGTTAGGCGGATATGGTATTGCTATTATCCGACGGATGCGGATTATCCGTCATTTTTTGCGAATTATCCGATATACTCTATTAGAATAATTCGATTTATTAGCCTATTTAGTTAGTATAAACAGCCAAATCCATTAGCACATTAAACTAATCACGTCACTCCGTATATAATTAATCCTATCCTATCCTAGTATCCTACATTATTCGATCCGATCCAATCCATATACAGCCCGCAGGCTCGCATAAAAACCGTTCGAACTGAAGCAAGATAAATGTGGCCCATACAGTAGGGGGTGTCGGCGCTTGCGATAGAGGCCGCATTGAGCGGAAAATAAGATTTCCCAGAAATCGGCCTGCTACTGTGAATGAAGCAAAAGAAGCCTTCAACTGGCCCATCAGAGTTCGAGGTCCAGAACGCAAACTGTGCCCTAAACGGCCGAACCTCCTCCGCCGCCGAAGAGTTGGGCAAGAAGAAGAAGCAACCGACAGATTCACAATGGCGGGGTTCGGCGGCGCGGGAGCGTTCTGGGCGACCCGAGCGCTGGAGGTGGTGAAGAGGAACGACTCCCCGGGGCTGTTGTGGAAGCGGATCAAGCTCACCACTACCCGCAAGAACAACGCCAAGAAACGCCTGAAGCGCCTCTGGCAGGTAACACTAGGACCCCATCAGCCCTCCCCCTTTCTTTCGCATTGCAACATTTCTGTGATGATCTCCTTGTCTCACTGATTCATGTGCGGTTCGTGTGGTTAGCCTGAATCACCTAAATCGACTGGTCGTTGATTCTCCTGAATCTTCGCCATGTTAATAGTTTGCTCTCGACATATGACCATCAAGTTGTACTGATATGCTGCCTTGTTTATTTAGACGGCAACATCTGGCGTAGAATTCGGATTGTCGTTTTAGCAGCCAGTTCCGTTGATTCTGTCCTGTAGATGAATTGATGTAAGCATGCGCTTGATTCTAGTATACTTGTTTGTGATTAACCAGGAGATCGTGAAGCTTAACCAACAATGTTTGTGATAAAACATCCACACAACAGAAATAAACAGTGTCCATAAGTTGTCTGTAAAAAATGGACTTAATCTCTCTCTTTCTGTTCATCCACATCAGCGAATTCCAGATATGGAACTCCTTACACCCAGTGTGCATCCCAAACTGAAAAATATGATAACTAGAATGAGTCACGTACATGGGGTTGCAAACCCAGGGCTCCTACTTGTAATAAATGCTTCAAGTTTAGAATTAGTAGGATTTAAGATGATATCCCCTCTGTAGATTTAATGGTAGGAGAAAATTAAGCGCTTCAGAAATTATAGGGTTTAGGACTTTAGGATAGACAGCTGTAAGTCTGGTGCTTGGTAAGGTACGTATTTCAATAAGGATTAGAAGTTCTAGGATCTAAGATATGCCTGGTACATTATTTTATCTCGTAGCATGTAAAGATCCTATAGGGTTCATATTCGTTTATTTAAGAATGTCGCTAGAAAATACTTGTTCACATTGCTATGTGGCATCCCTATGTTCTAATAGAAAATAAGTTATTTTGCTCTAGTTGGGCCTATTGGATCAACCTCTAGCCAGGAGAAAGTTAATTAAAATTATTCTGTTTTAGTAGAAAAAGTTAAGTAATTTTGTTCTACCTGCTTTGAAAGAGGAACATAAATCAAGGGAAATCTGGTTGGAATATAGTGTCTTGCCACATTCCACTCACATGAAGCACTGTCCCTCAAATTTCTTCGCTCCTTTCACCTCTTCGTACATGTGACATAGGATTTGACCCCGCCCTTGAGCCTCACCATCTTTCACATGCATTGTTGATGACATGGATTACTTCTTCTTTATTTGCTAGCACAGCTGTGGCAGCCAAACATGCATGCGAGAAGTAAAGGCCTGATCTCTGGTTTTTGACTGACTTGAGTTGGCCAGAACTAGATCACCCTCGCACTTGTCTTGCTAACGTAAATTAGCGATTTTTTATTTTGTAGATTATTTAAGATGCTGCATGTTAATCCTAAAACCTTTTTAATGCAAAAACTTCTTAGATGTAAGGCTTTCTCATTTTAGGTGTGTTCTTCTTGCATTTTGCAAATCATCTCTTCCTACGAGAGATTTTGTCCAGCGAAAATGATGATTATTCGAAGTTCTATAATGTAGTTCAAGTTTAGTCTAAAAAGACAAATGTTTTTCATGATTGCATAAATGCATTGCAACAAACATCAAATCACAAATTGTTTCCTTACAGAGACCTCTCAAATACCACTCGCAAAAGTGATTCTCTTGAGAAATGTAACCAACGAGTTATTGACTTTTGTTTCTTAGCCTATTTTTCACATTATTCATTGAACAAAACCTCAGGAAGCATCAACACTTGAAACTTTTACTGAGAGAGTTAGCGCAACGTTGACTTAATTCATGTATTTATTTTGTTCCAACAAGCATAATAGAAAGCTCAATAGGGATGTTCACTTTCTCATAACCTTTCACCTGTTCACCAAAGAACAAGTTTGTAAGTTCAAAGCGAGGATGCATTGGTTATGTACTTGAGAAAGCTTTCGAATGAAAATTGAGGAGACTTAAGAAAATCATAGGATCTCAGCAAAGTTGTATTTTTTGTTTTACACTACGTGCACCCAACAGAGCTATCGGCGGAGAGACGGAAGGGGGGAAAGAGAGATGGAAATGATGTGAAATGGAGGTTTATGCATTGGGCATGCACTTTGTCAGTGACAAATGTGGGTTCATCACTTTAGTGAGAATATTTCCCCATAGTCCCTAGTGCATTGGTGATCGAGTCATAGATCAATGTGGGACTGCACTAACTAAAGAACTAACTACACCTAAACCTCACTATAAATCAGTTAAATTCCAGCCTCATGATAAATCAGTTAAATTCCTCACTTTAACGATATCTAAAGAACTACAAGATACTCCCTCCATTCTAAACTAGATGACTTTCATTTGTCCACATATGGATGTATCATGTATCTATATATGTCACATGTCTAGATTGATTAAATACAAACTTCTCTTTTCAAATACTATTAACTTTATGACCTCTCATTTGTGATTTCCTTATTCAAACATGTCTACGGATATCTCTACTGAATTTTAGTTTATCTATCATATATTGGAAATATCAAAGATTTGGCATGTGATATGTAGCTTATTAGTAATACCTTCGAACTGGAACCTCCGAGTGAGTTATGATGGTTTGACGAATTTCTGAACCCTGGAAATTCCGTTTCTTTTCCTCTTTTCTCTCTTCTAGTATATATGCTCGTTGCAGTGTAACAGAACTTCCAACTTAGTAGACAGCCTGTGCATGTGACAAGCTTGGCATGTGAATCCTGACCCCATTTTGTCATGGTGTCTATTGCTGATTTGCTTCCTCTTTTCTTTCTTCGCTCCTAATAGCCTTGCAACATGATCGTTGTTGGCTTCATGTGAGGGGCTGAGGGCGCAATCGTGCTTTTTATGTGGGCTTGGTGCATGTGTTGCATCAGATAAAATCGAGGTGGTGGTGAGTCCTGCTGAATGGCGTCAACTCTCTGTTGGGTTGATTCTACCTCTACCCCCTCGTATTAGTTTTTTAATCTTTAATCCTGAATTTTAGTAGAAGATAAGCTTACCTTAAATCTCACATTCATCACGTACTCAACATATTATTAGAGTTCTGAATTGAACAGGTTTATACTCCATCTACATTTTTTTATGAGATGAAAGCAACCATGGTCTCCCATCATCGTCTAAAAGTCAAACTTATACAGTAGTAATATGGCTGAGCACAGGGTCTCTGAAAAACCTGCACCTAATTTATATGACAGAAATGTCTGATGAGAATAGAGGCTCTAATCCAAAGAATGTGTGTAAATTCATCGTTGTACTTCCTCTTCTATGCCTTTTATGCCGAAGAATGTAAACTGTGCATCAGAGAAATACAAAATTAGCATATGATCAGACCATAAAAAGTAAGACTCGTCTGCAGAGTGCTATGATGTGTGTAGATAAGCAGATTATTTCCCTTATGAGATACTTTGGCCTTGATGTTTGCAACTGCCGTTCATGGGCTGGAGCCACATAGTCATAAAAGTATAAGGGATAAACTGGCTCTAGGCAGGTAGTTGGGATGCAGACACATAATAGTAGGTTGAGGCTATCATCAAGCATCAAATTGAAGTTTTGAGAGCGTTCTTGCTGAAAATAGTTCAAACCATCATAACTAATGCTTCGTAGGATTCATTCGTTATTGACCCTTCAGAGTTAAGACCACCAAGTAATCACCTGTATGGTGTCACACAACATATATCGTATTACTTAAGGAGTAGTATTACCAATTTCTCTGCACTATGCGTTCCTCTCTTTTTGTGAAGGTTGGCCCTGCAAAATTCTAACCAAGCTTTTATATTGTGCTATGAACGGACATTTGTACATTTGTTACAGAACACCAAAATTATCCTATAGTGATATTACGATTATGCTTCGCTTTACTGATTGACGTGATTTATTTCCAACCAAGCTTTATAATTTATCACGTTGATTTTGAACTGGCATTCAAGCACATGTGCCTTTGTTGAGAACTTGTGATTGTACACTGTCCTAAATCTTCATGAGTTAGTATGTGACTGGAGAGTAAAGGCAATAACAGTTGGTGCTATCTCATGCTCATATCACTTATTAGAACTCCATTGTTTTCATGCAGTTTCCTTGCTAAGCCTTCCATTTCCTGTTCTGGAACTAACTAATACCACTTTACAATGTTTGCTTTCAGAACGAAGCAGTTATAAGAGCCTGTGGTCAAGTAGAATCATCGTCGGCTTCAAGCACTGCTGCTGCAGCTGGGAAATAAACATTAGCTAGCAAAGTCAGTTCCTGACGTGTGGAAAAGCTATATGCAAGCTGAAAAATTGTCGTTGATCTTTGCATGCTGAAGCGTAAAACCATAACCTTTCTATAGTTTGATATATTTTCAGCCTGTCGTCCCATAAACTGAACAAGTACATGCATGCACACATCCACTTTCTTAATCAAGAGGACATCATTGCTTGCCGCCATATGCTTCTGTGCTTCCCTCCTACTGACATCATGGAAGTTATCTGTTTCTCATTTCTATGATTTGCTTTGCTCCATTCTGCATCATGCCCACTTCATTGTTCTGCTGATGTGCTACTTTTATGTGCTAAATGAAATGTACCCATTCTGTCGCGAACTTCAGCTGGTCACCATTTCAAAGCTTTGCATGTTTGGTTAAGACAACATGGGGAAAAACGCTATGGTCACATCAGGTTCAAATCATGTCCCATGTGACGTGCTATATACATGTAGTTAACGTTTGGCATTCCCATATGTTCATTCGAAGGCGCACGCAACAAAATATCAATGGATTTGCCTTTTACCTGAGTAGGCTAGAAGTCGCCATGGATGATGTAAACTGTATTTGCAAAGGAAGGAAAAGTTCAGAATGGTGCAGTTGGCATCCAGAAAACAGTAAATTTTCACAATATACCGGTTGTATATGACCAAGATCAAATATTTTCTTCATTTGTACCTAAATCTAAAGTGTGTTTTGTGAAAATGGCCAAATCAATATTCCGTGATAAGATGAGTGGCATTTACATTGCAAATGTTGACTAAGGACTCGTTATCTGAATAGAAATAAGCTGAACATATCTTTACTATTAAATGGGAGTTGGACGTACGTTGGTGAAGCCTCTGTTTTCCACCAAAATTTTCCGCTCCCCCGACCGTCGCGCGCCGACATGTGGGCATGCCTCTGTAGCCCCAAGTCTCGCACCGACGGAAGAAACAGAGCGCTCTTCGCGAGGGCGCCCCACGCGCTAGGGTTTGCCGCCGCTGCCCCTTCCCATCGTCCCCTGGCGACAACGCCGCCGCCGCCAGATTTCTAACCTTTCGGAGAAGAAGCGTCCCTCGGTGGTCTTCCATTGAGGGAAGGATTCCGTATCCAGCGCGCCTCTCTCCAAATCCCCAGTGCCGCCACGCCATTTGGCCTTTCGCCGACGAGAAGGAGTGGTGGAGGTCACCTCTTCGAATAAGGAGAAGGCGGCACCCTTCTCAAGGACCTCGGCCTCCGCCGCGTAGCCGCCCCGTCCTCTGTGCCGCTCGAATCCTCCCCCGACAGCGCTGCTGCCAAGGCCGGATCCAGACGGTAAGGCCAGCGATGAGAACCCGGAAGACGATCTCATCGTGGTACCATGCTGACTATTTCTCCCTCCGACATGGTTTGGTTATTGGACAGGCAGAATTGGCAAGTCCGTGCCTCTGTGGTCAGATCTCATGAGCTGAATTATGAGATGTTCATTTTTTTCTTTGTTTTGTTTGATCTGCATTTAACTCCTGTAGATTTCCATGTGGTTGGTTCGTGTAAGCAACATGTCTCAAGTGATTGTTTTGTTTCATCTGCATTTAACGGTGTAGGATAGATTCTCTACTATGTGTGTGTTATTTTTCTTCTCATCGTGAACTCTTAAGGTGAGAACTACCTCAGTCAAATGCTATCCAAAATGAATCATGCTCCTCTTTCACTGGAGATTCGATCATGACTTTTCTCTGTATGTTTTTGCAGAGAAGCACCCGAAGGAGAGAAGCAGAAGTCAAGTGAAACAAAATATTGTTGTGAGTTTTCTGAACCATAAGCGCATATGCTAAGGGTGAGTACTGGATGACAGTATCATCGATAGAGTTTGGCTTGATGACGTGATTTAGAAACTTGACTTAAACTACATAAGGAAGTAATATAAGATAATGTCATATTTGAAATTCCACAATTTGGTTTGAGTGGAGTTGCTATCTGAATACCAAAATACCCTTGTTTCATTATCACATGCTTTCTAAAATGATCTGTTTAACGGTGCATGTAATGTGCGATGGTTAATCAATTGGAGACGAGGATGCTCTCGGTGAGAGTGATGTGCTGGTGAGTTGCTGGTAGGGCGGGGAAATACTGACATGTCACAATTTTTATTCAGTATTCAGATTGTTATTTCAGCGCAGATATTTTCTTGGCATAGCTAAACGTAGAAACTGTGTGGCAGCTTTGTTCTTGTCCTGGCGAAAAATATGTTGTGAGCTAAATATTGCAAGATTAAGCATGTCTAAATATGTTGTGAGCTAAAGAAGCTTTTGCAAGACATTCAACGGGAATAACTTATCCTCTTTGTTGTACCTGAAATTTTGTTTTTCCTGTTCTGTTGTATACTGCTGTGGATTTAATTTGAATGCAATCAAAAGTTATCCTTCTTGGTTGACAAAAAAAATGGCATCAAGTCAGGGAGCTAGGTGGCTGCTGCAGAAGAGAAAAAGGTATTTGTGCAGGAGGCATGCAATAAATTTGTATCCTCGTGGTTGACAAAAAAATGGCATCAAGTGAGGGAGCTAGGTGGCTGCTGCAGAAGAGAAAAAAAGGTATTTGTCATGACTCAATGAGACTGTATGTGTGTCACCCAACAGTCATTTTGGTCGAATATATAACTACCATATAACAAAATTGACCTTCTGCTGAAACTCTGAGAGCATCTAATAGTATCATGTTCTCTTATCTATCCTTTATTTGACTTTTTGTTAAAGCTGAAGTGCAGTTTGAATTGCTAACATTCAGCGCAGTTTAGGAATTTGGGGCTTTCTTAGATCTGACATTCAGCACGAGTGGCTGGAGATTCACATGAATATTTGTAGCAATGCAATTAACTGAACTAGGTAGGATAACAAATAAAGAATTTGGTCGCATGGATTCCACTGCATTACTGGAGAAAAGTCAGTACGGGCTACACCTAGAAGAAAATGTGCTACAAGTTAGATGATATTGTTTCTGGCTTCATTCGTTCAGCAATTTACAAAAATCGGACATGCTTAATTAATTGTTTTGCACCATATTGTGATTGTTTCGTTTTGCATTAATTGGAAGCTGTGTTCAGGAAATGTTGGAACTTCTTGTTGGTGGGATACAAAAATCAAGATACTCATTTTTTTATGGAGCTTTGGATTGTTAGTACCATACTTCTATAATACAATAACTACTCTTAATTGTGTACTTTTAATCATCCTCCAAGGAAATTCTTTATTTCAAATATGAGAGTCAATCGAGTAGCAGAAATGTCAGAGAGCAGAATATATAATAAGCAGGTAAAAAAGTGTGAACTTGTTTTCATATGGTGCTATTGATCCAATATACATGCATGTAGTAAGGCAGTGCTCAGATTTGTACCCCTTGCCCAGTCAGTTAAAGCATTTTGATTATTTTAACGCTTAGATAATTGTATGATGTGTATCCTGAATGGTTCTCGCCTGACTGATAATTGGCATTGTAAGAAGACAAAGTAATGGGTGTATTTATTCAAGGGTTAATTTGATGTGCACTGTCAACACCCTAACAATTTCATTACTTTCTTCATTATTACATGTTTTCTCAATGAACTTCTAACTGATACCGAATATGGCATAATTGGCATGACAGTCCATTCCATGTGCGATTCAGAAGATGCAGCGTGGCTTAGAAATGGTTTTATTTTGTCCACGTTACAAGTTGAATGATGATTTTACAGGTTTAGTAAGAGGAAGATTGAGGATGACTTGGAACTGATGTCAAGGAAAATGAGTTCTCTTATAGCAAAGACAGAAGCATAATCAGTGTTGTGTTGGACAAGGTTCAACACGAGGTCAATGAGTACAGGGGGATATTTAAATCTGATGTTTGCAGGTGAATTGTGTTTCATTCATTTCCTTGTAACCTTCATCACCATATCAAAATCTGATAACATTATTATCCCATGTCGTTTAGGTTTGTGACTACCAATTGCTACCATATTTTCTGCAACGGTTGTATACATAAGTTACTCAGAAACCATCTGCGAAGATGTCCTTCATGTGGATTAAGCTTCAGCCCAACGATTTGAAGTTGATGTACAGTATATATGATGCTGCAGTGGCAGCTGTCGTGGGGCATCTAGGACAAGTGACTTAATGCTGATTGTTGGGCGTGCTTGGTGGCATGATCCTTCAGTCTGAAATGTAACTTAAGGCACCAAATTTCTATAGGCTCACACACCAAGTGTGGCTTCTCGCTCCTCTGTGAAGTGTTGAATTTTCTTCTTGCTGGAATAGACGGTATCCTTTAGTTTGCATATTCATTCAATTAATTTATTTGATAGAACCAAGGAAGAGGGTTAGTGCTTCCAAAACATACCATAGATTGTATATGGTATATTTGGTCAGTAGATCCTTTTGTTGTATTAGCTGGTATCAGTTGGTCATCACAAGGATTAAGTAGCTAGCAGCAATATGCGCTGGCGTTGACTAACCCTACATGGATTGTTCTGATATTTTAAAAAACATTTCTTTCTAATTTTACCCCCATTTTTTTGTCACAGGCACAAGTAATTGCTGAGTAAAAGCAGTATTTTTTTGTTCAAGCAGTACTTTTTGGTTCAAATAGCCTGTAGATGTACAGATTAATTACTGATGTTTTCATGCATAGTGACTGGAATCAGAAACAAAGAATCCTCATGGTGTACTATGTCTTGAGGAGGTTTAAATGTCGGCTATGTTGTGTACAATAAATGTGCTATAAGGATTTTGCTGCTTTGTTAGAGAAATGCTCAATTTGCATGGATTACTTTGGGGGATTAAATATTTATTGGGTGTCATTCCACAATTCCACATCATAATTGTTCATTATATGCATGGTCATTCAGATGAAATGGTGGAAATCTGTGCTGAAAGTAATTTAACTTGAGAGTTAATAATTGTCTATTTTGCTTAAGTTTTGTTTTGGTAACACGATTACCATACAAGTTTCTGACTCTGCATACAAGAGAGAGAGAAAAAGAGTCCACAAAATTTATTGATATACTTCGGTACGTACATACATGTATCCTTCCTTATCAACACATGTGTGCACCGAATTATGCGAAATATTAATGTTTCTTGATGATATGTGTTTATATTTAATATATAGGTGAATATTTTTACAAGTACAACATATGCGACGACAAACAAAATTCAGAACCCGTAGCAACGCACGGTCATTCACCTAGTATTCAATTAAAATTCATGATTTTTCTTTTAATGGATGATACCGGCCATTGCTGCATCTGGAAATGGTCTGGATGATGGCGGCACTTTCCGTGTCATTCGTCCTCTTAGGGTATTGTTCTGGAGGACGTTATAGTTGGAGCGGTTTGAAGATGGAGTGGGTAGTATCCACCGCATCAACGACGGAGAGTCTTGGTGGCGTGGTGCAGCAAGGTATCGACATTGACAGACAGTGGCGCTATTTGGCGTCGTGGCGGTGTAGCTGATAGGTCTGGCAAGGTCTAATGCGTTTAGTCTACCTTGAAAATCAGTCGGTGGAAGATGGCATTGGTGACTTCTGTAGCGTGCCATGTGATGCGTGTGGAGGGTTCGCTGGCCTGGTTTGTTCTCCTGCCGTTAGGCGGCATGTTTTTTTCTTTAAGGAACGCGGTGGGGGAAGTCAGTAGAAGAGAGCAGGCCTTTGCCCGGTCGCAATCGGCGCATCCCGCATCAACCTGCTCTAGGGAATCTTGGAGGCACGGCAGCGCCGGTGACGATGACGGGTGAGAGCTCTGGCGACGGTGCGCCCGTTCAGCGGCTGGCCGGCCATTTCTGGGACCGCACGGAGGAGCCGCCGGCGGCTGAGTTCGGAGGGCGTCGCCGGAAAACTCTTGCGCCGCCGGCGTGGGATGCGGGGTGCTCCGGATCGCGCTTCTTCTGCCTCGGAGACCTAGTTGCTGTCCCGTCAGGCCTTGAGGACGGACGAGTCCCAGTGGAGGTGGCGGAGGAGGTCCTGGCCGAGAAGTGGGAGGTCTCGCGTGATGATATCCGGCGACCGGCGAAGTCGGATGAGGAGATCGCAGCGGAGTTCTGGGATAAGGTTGGATACCCGACGCCGGCTTCGAGGTTCTGGGAGCTTTCTCCTTCGACGGGCATCGACGCCGTCCGAGGTGAGTCTTTGTCTTCTGTGTGCAGGTCCTCCGGAACGGTGACCCCGGTGAGCGCTGAGTTGGCGGCGCCGGCTGTGGTGCCCAAGGGAAAGGTGTCACCATGGCGGCCACTGCGAAGACCTCCGATGCGGATGGGATGGCGTGGTCCTCTTCCTCGACCACGGATCACGCCACCCCCTTGCCTCGGCGACTTCTTTCCAGAGCTTCCAGCTGCTGCGGGAACGCGAGATGCGGCCTCGTCGCCGGCGAGGTCCGGTGGCTGCGAGGCGACGTCCATCACGGAGAGGAAGGCGGAAAAAGCAGATCAGAGAATTCAAATCCCGCCGACACTGACAAGCGGGACCCAGCCGCATGTCCGCGTGGGCCGTCGATCTCTGTGGCTGCATCTGGACCGTTGGTTCGAGGGGTTGTGGAGGGTTGACCGGTGCCCTAGGTCGTCTCCATCCTCTCGCTTCCATCCACGCACGACAGCGCTCCCGCCGCCCGCCTGCTCTCCGATCATCCAGACGGCCTCGCCATTGTCGGGCTCGCAGGTTTCCCGTTCCCTGTCAAGATCATTCGCCGAGGTCGCCGCGGCGACGCCTCCGATGGCCGCGCCGCCGCCAGGCCATGGCGGTCCTCCGACCTGGGCGCCGGCTGCAGTTGCGGGTGCACAAGGGCGTGGAGGTGGTGCTGCGTTCGGTAACTCCGCTGGTCCTCCGACGTTCGCGTCACGGCAGACTGGAGCGGTGCGGCAGGGCGCGCCAACCGTGGCTGGTCCTCAACAGCCGCCGGCGGGCTTCGCGTTCGGCGCGACGGCGCTGGCTCCGAGAAGGAAGAAGAAGAAGAAGAACAACGCAGCAGCTGGTCCAGTGCAGCAGCAAGCTTTGATGCCCGTGGGTGGGCAACCCCAGCAGAATCAACAAGTTCCCTTTGGGTCCGGGGCTCAACATCACACTGGTCAACAAATGATCCCGGGAGTGGTTCAGCCGGTGGCCGTGCCTATGGTTCAGCCGGTGGCCGTTGCTGTGGTTCCAACACCGGAGGCTGTGGTGCAAGGAGGAGTAGAGGCTGATGCTGCTGTGCTTGGTTCTAAAAAATCTAAGTCTTGGTGTTGGAAGTGTGCCGTAAGCACACATGTAACTAAAGAATGTCCAGCAAAGCATTATTGTTTCATCTGTGAAAATGCCAAGCATCCGACGCCGATGTGTCCCTCTCTGAAGCTTCCAAGACCCTCAGTGATTGTTGCTGGTCAGGGCATAAGGACACGATGTTCATCCAGTTCCCAGATAACTTATACAAGGAGGATCTGATTCCCAAGGATGTTCCAGTAGCGTTGGTACAGGTGCAAGGTACGGCCGCCACTGCAAAACAGGTCGAATCCCAGGTGGCGCGGCTGTGCCCCGTTCAGTCTTGGCGTTGGGAAGCAATCCCTAATGGTGTCGACTCCTACACGGTTAACTTCCCGTCCAAGGAGGATCTGTTGCGCTTCGATGGCATCGAGCTCGGGGTTCCTTCTCAGACCACCAAGCTTGTGTTCAGTCAATGGAAGCCGGTGGATGTGGAGCACAAGCTAGAGCTTCATCAGACATGGGTTCATGTCACCGGTGTTCCAAACCCGCTGAGGCATTTTTGGGGCATATGGGCAGTCGGTTCTCTTATTGGCATCACTATCGACGTGGATATGCTCGCACTCCGTCGCCGAGGGGTGGTCCGGATCCTTGTTGGTATGATGTGGGAGGAGTGCTTCAAAGAATCCGGCGACGAGGGGCTGTTCATTAGGACGGATGGGGTGCTGCGGCTTAAGGGCTATGATTTCACCTTCCGGCCAGAGAGAGAGGACTTTGTGCCTGAAGCTGACTTTGTCCCTTTTGTGTGGCAATGCAAAGGGAAGGGTGGTTCTGATGACAATGAAATGGAAGAAGATGGCACTAGTAACCTAGCTGGACATGGTGACGGGTCTAGGAATACGACTACTAGCATGGCTATCGATCCAAGTTCGGCTACTGGGGGGGGGGGGGTCAGTCGCAAGGTACCTCCACTTCTCATGTCCTGCAAGAAATTGCCGTCACTCCATTCAACCCAAATCCTCAGACGCCAAGGGGTAAGGAGCTGGTTCAACAGTGGAAAAAAGCTGCTACAAGTGGTGCTAAGCTCTCTGTTGATCAGCGATCAACTACCAGTGGCATCCAGCGGAGAGACCTGGGCAGCAGCAGAGTGCGTTCTGCTCGTGTGCTGCAGCAACCTGCGGGCAGTGTTGGGCTGGGCCGAATGGCAGTGCAGCGCGAGACGACGGCGACCGCACTGGCTGGGCAGCAGTCTCCAGATGTTGCGCTGGTGGTGCAACCCGGCATTGAAGACCTTTGTCCCACCCTTGGACAGCAGCAGCTGGCTGCTCCTGGTGGGCCGGATCCCATGGTCCAGGAGGGACAAGGACGTCGATACGAGGCGTGCAAGCTGACTGGATCGCAGGCATCTGCACGCAAGGCGACTGCGCCCGCCTCAGCTAGGCCACTTCCTTCGGCGGCAGTGCTGATGGTGTTGGAAGGTGACGGTCTGCTTCCTGCCGCTCATGGGCTGCAGCGAGCGGAGGATGGTGCTGGGCTGAGTTCCCTGGTCCAAGAGGGACCGGGCCGTGGAGTGGCCGCATGCGCGATGACGGGTGCTGCATCTGCTGCAATACAGCCGTCCGACGTGCTGCTGGTGGGTTCTCTCGGTTGTCCGATGACGGGCGATGTTGAGGGAAGTTCCACGCCTGGCCGTAACACTGTGGTGGAGGACGCTACATCAACTTTGTCCTCCCCCATGGTGGCAACGGCGACGACGGTGTCTCCGACTTCGTGCACAGTGGTTGAGAGGGCTGCTACTTCGCCTTCGCCCTCTCCCACTGTGGCTACTCCTGTGAGGGGAAGTCCGCTGCCTACGTCGACGCCGGTGTCTCCGGCTATTACCACAATGGTCGAGAGGGCTGCTACATCACCGTCGCCTTCTCCCATTGTGGCCGCACCAGTGGAGGCACCGCTGGCGACACCTAGGCGTAGCGGGCGCCACCGCACTGGGAAGGATGGCGCCTCGGTGACGGACGAGGATTCGATGGCGAAGGCGATGCGTCGCAAAGCCGAGTCCTTCTCTACTCCTGATGCTGGTACGTCCCACACCTCAAAATCATTTTTGTCCTTTCCTACTTCTACTTTATCTGCTAAGTTGTCAGCGGTAGGCGTAAGTTTAGGAAGAAATGAAAATGAGGTGGTTTTTTCGGCTAATGTTCTAAAACATGTAGAGTATGATCGCCGTAGGGTATCACCTAGTGTTTCGAGTAGGCCGGTAGCCTCACCTGTAGATGATGATGATGCGAATGACACATTAGATGGACAGCTTCTATCACATCTTGTAGGTGAGGTTACGGAGGTGGATTTGGACGAGGCTCAGCTAGGATCTTTTGATGACCTGTATGCTACCGGCCGGAGATCTAAATCCGCTAAAAATAAAAAGAACCAATCCTCGCGTAAAAAGGCGAGAAAGTCTAAATCTCCAATAGTTTCCCAATGAATGGCATATTTGAAAATAGCAGAGGTCTAGGCGACTTGGCTAAACATTTGAATATTGCGCATCATGTGAGGGATCACAAGTTGGATTTTCTGGCTATTTCCGAGACGGGTAGACGAGATTTTCCAAGCACCCTACTAGACCGCATTTCAGGTGGTGTGGACTTTACTTGGCATTCTTGTCCCCCTCGAGGTAGATCGGGTGGCATGTTACTTGGCATTAAAACAGATACCATGGAGTTGTTGGACCAATCGGATGGTGAATTTCATATTAAATTTCATATTCGAAACACGTCCGACAATTTTATATGGAGTTTAGTTGCCGTGTATGGTGCTGCTCAAGAAGAATATAAGGCCGCTTTTCTTCGTGAATTGGTTAATCTAGCTAAGGATAACCCACATCCTATTTTAATAGGCGGGGATTTCAATATGCTGAGGTACCGACACGAGAAAAGCAAGGGCAGATTCGACGGTCATTGGCCTCTCCTGTTCAATGCTGTAATTGATAGCTTGTCTTTACGGGAGGTGCACATGACGGGGAGACAATTCACTTGGGCTAATAGTCTCCCCGAGCCGACATACGAAAAGTTGGATCGGGTACTGATGGACTCCCGTTGGGAGGATAGATATCCATTGGTGACGGTACGTGCTTTGGAGCGTATTGAGGCTTTCTCGGATCATGCCCCCATACTCCTATCTACTGGAACTTCGAAACCGCCCGTTAAGTCCCAATTCAAATTTGAATTAGGTTGGCTGTTGCGGGATGGCTTCGATGATCTAGTTAAAAGGATATGGGCTCAACCGGCTGTGGGCGTTACTGCTATCCAACGGTGGAATTATAAGATGCGCAAATTGCGTAAATTCCTTCGTGGATGGGCAAGGCACACAACCGGCATACTTAAAAAAGAAAAGGAGCGCATGTGTTCCATCATTGATGAGCTTGATAAACTAGCAGAATCACGACCCTTATCAGCAAATGAGAGTGACCTCAAACGGCACTCAAATGAGCAAGTGGGTCGTATGCTGCGGGAAGAAGAGCTCAAATGGTACCAAAGGTCTAAGGCCCAATTCATTCTGCAAGGGGATTCGAATACGAGGTACTTCCACAATGTCGCTAATGGCAGACATAGGAGGAAACTCATTCATTCTCTTCATCAGGATGAGGGTCTGATCGAGGGACAGGAAGAGCTCAAAGAATATATTACGGACTACTATAAAGGTCTGTTCGGAGCTCCGGAGGAAGGAAACTTCTCTCTTGATGAGACACGAACGGATGATATTACCCAAGTAACTCCGGAGGAAAACAACCTGCTTATCGCACCCTTCTCTGAAGAAGAGATAAGCAAGGCGGTTTTCCAAATGGAGCATAATAAGGCGCCCGGACCTGATGGATTCCCAGCTGAGTTTTACCAGCATTTTTGGGAAACTATTAAGTCCGACTTGATCGAGCTATTCGGCTGCTTACATGCTGGAGAACTCGAGCTTTTTCGCCTTAATTTTGGGGAAATCGTTTTGTTGCCTAAGATTCAGGCGGCGGAGAGGATACAACAGTACCGTCCGATATGCCTACTGAATGTTAGCTTCAAGATCTTTACAAAAGTAGCGACTATTAGGTTGAATTCGGTTGCAGATCATGTGGTTAAACCTACCCAAACTGCCTTTATGCAAGGGAGGAATATACTAGACGGGGTCGTGGTCCTCCACGAGACCGTACATGAGATGCACACGAAGAAACTTAATGGGGTAATATTCAAATAGACTTTGAAAAAGCTTATGACAAAGTAAAGTGGCCGTTCTTACTACAAACCCTGAGAATGAAAGGGTTCTCTGAGGAGTGGTGCGAATGGATCCGAAACTTTGTTGTGGGTGGAAGTGTGGCGATAAAAGTCAATGACGACGTGGGCCACTACTTTCAAACAAAAAAGGGCTTAAGGCAAGGTGATCCTCTATCGCCTATACTATTCAATATAGTGGCTGATATGTTGACCATCATGATTGAGCGGGCAAAAACGGATGGCCAAATTGAAGGGGTAGTTCCACATCTTGTCGATGGGGGACTTTCTATACTTCAATATGCGGACGATACAATAATCTTTATGGAACATGATCTTGATAAGGCGTCGAATCTGAAATTGATATTATCAGCATTCGAGCAATTATCAGGATTAAAAATCAATTTCCATAAAAGTGAATTGTTTTGCTTCGGCGATGCACAGGATGCAGCTGCTCAGTATGCTGATATATTCGGTTGTGAGCAGGGTCAATTTCCTATTATGTACTTGGGTATACCAATACATTATCGGAAACTGACTAATGCGGAATGGAGACACGTTGAGGAACGTCTGCAAGCACGGCTGGCTAGTTGGAAAGGCAAATTACTGTCCCTTGGAGGAAGATTGGTGCTCATCAATTCGGTACTTACAAACATGGTACTGTATATGATATCCTTCTTCCAGTTACCAAAAGGCGTCTTGAGTAAATTGGATTACTTCCGATCAAGATTCTTTTGGCAAGGGGACGGTGAGAAAAAGAAGTATCGACTGGCTAAATGGGATGTTGTTTGTCGACCAAAAGATCAAGGAGGGCTCGGTATTCATGATCTTTGTATCAAGAATTCAGCCCTTCTAGGGAAGTGGCTTTTTAAGCTGCTAACCGAAGACGGAATTTGGCAAACACTTCTTAAACGTAAATACATCGGCACAAAGGCGGTATCACAGGTGTATTGGAAACCTGGTGACTCCCACTTTTGGGCCGGACTAATGGCGACTAAGAAGCACTTCTTTCGCTTTGGTGTATTTAACATTAAGGATGGCACGGAAATTAGATTCTGGGAGGACAAATGGTTAGGAAACACCACCCTCCGGGAACAATATCCTGCTCTATACAATATTGTCCGACACAAAGGGGATACTATAGCCACTGTTATGCAGTGCTCACCACCCAATGTGACGTTCAGACGAGATTTATTTGGTCCAAGATTATTATCTTGGAACGCCTTGCTGGCACGGTTGGCCTCAGTCCAACTTACACAAGGTCCTGATGAATTTCGGTGGAATCTATGCGGGAATGGAAAATTCTCAGTAGACTCTATGTATAGGGCGCTTGCGCATTCGGATATTCCAGTCGATGATAATAAAAAAATATGGCAAATGAAGATTCCACTTAAGATTAAAGTATTTACGTGGTATCTTCGTAGGGGTGTCATTTTAACCAAGGATAACCTTGTCAAACGGAATTGGCATGGAAGTACTAAGTGTGTATTCTGTCCACAACAAGAGACAATAAAACACTTATTCTTCGAGTGTAGTTTCGCACGTTCTATATGGTCATCCATCCAGATAGCGTCTAATCTTTATCCGCCCAAGTCGGTGGCCAACGTCTTTGGCAACTGGCTTCATGGGATTGATAAAAAGCTTAGAACGGTTATTAGGGTGGGAGCGATTGCCGTTATATGGTCGCTGTGGCTCAGTAGAAATGACAAGGTTTTCAATGATAAAGATGTTTCTCATTTGCAGGTACTCTACCGATGCACAGGTATTCTCCGTACGTGGTCCACCTTACAGCGTGTGGGACATCGAGACCTCTTTACGGAGGCGTGTGCACGGCTGGAAACGGTGGCAAGGGACATTTTTACACAACATGGGTGGCCGCTTGATCGCCGGATTGGACTGCCATAGGCCGTCGAGCTTGCCTACGACATATGCGTCTTATGTTATCTTTGCTGATTGTAATTCGCCTTTTGTTCTGATGCTTTTATTTTCCCGTATGAATTGTGGCTGTGTGCATTTTTTATGCAGAGGCTGGGTGTAATACTTAAACTCTTGAGTAATAAAGCCCTTTATCAAAAAAAGGAACGCGGTGGGGGAAGTCCGCACGGCGAGTTTTTTTAAAATAATAAGAACCCAAATTACCGCCCGTGGGGACTTGAATCTGGGTTGCTGGATTGTACATACACTCCACTAGCCAAGTGAGATAGACTCACTTCTGTTAGGCGGCTTGGTGAGGCCTCCAGTCTTTTGGTGTTCATCGGTGTGAGGTCAGCGATGGCGCCCCATCATGGCCAACCATCGTCTAGTTGTTAGGTGTAGCAACATATGTCAGCTGATTTTGTGGCTTTGGCTTGGTTAATGTATTACTTAGTTGAATAATAAATAAAATGGTGTGTGAATCTTTTTATGCAGAGTTTAGGTCTAAACCTCCATTTTAAAAGAAAAAACTAAAATCCACACGGCCAATAGGCAATTACTAGCTACTCTCACTTTACCCATCTTGCTTATGTTGTTGCTTATAGTAATTTCCTGCTTATATTCCATCTACTCTCTTTGTTCTTTGGGCATCCTTGATGAATTAGTTGAGGGAACAGTTGATTGTTACTCCTCGTGCGTTTAAGTTGCACACGTTTTACAACTAATTACCGAAGTTTATTCTGCTAATCTTAGAGCATATCCAATTGAAGAAGACTAATTGGATCCATTATTTATTTACAGACAAGTATAGAGTTTAGACATTTTGTTTGAACATCATTTTTCCGTACGGGTAGCCGAGTCTCTCAACTTGTTTGGTTATTTGCATATCGGGTGGAGATTGAGAGAGGGGTAAAAGAAAGAAAAATATAAAGATAGGGCTCGGTTTGGTTTAAAGGAAAAATGTAGGAATATGGAATTTTTCAGTGGGACACTATTCATCCAGTTTGGTTCAAAAGAATTGAGTAAAGAAAAAACGTAGAAAAAATTCCTTTGATGTAGATTTCAAAGGAAAATCACAGGAATTTAAAATCCACCTGAAACTCTTTTACAAAATCCTATGCACAAAGAACGAGACCCAATTAATGTATGTCCTGACAAAATAAAAATTATACCTTCTCAAATTGTTTGACTTTGATTTGACCATGCTTATTAGAAATCCTATGTTTTTCCTATTCCTGTGAACCAAACAACCAAGTTTATAAAAAATTGATTCTTGAATCCTCTGTTTGGCACTTGCAGCAATATCATTTTTCCTCGTTTGTCCTATTCCTTTGATGTTTTTAATTATGTGAACGAAACAGGGGCTAAAGTCGTTTAGCTGGCGCCACTTCTATTGCGGCGGACTGTCCGGGTACAGCCGAGTATATCCGAGTACAGTTTCTACTCTATATATGGTTGAACATGAGAGTGACAGCCGTATAGAAGGAGGTGGGTTTTCTAGGATCTTTGATTCATTGGATAAGAAAAGTGTAGTAATAGGAAACCCATAGGATTGAAATATCATTTCTAGTTGATATCCATGGAAAGAGCAATTGTGTTTGATGACAAAGTAAAGGTAAATAAATTGTAAAAAGATATTAGAGCAAATGGTATAATTATTGTAACCTGTAGTCCAATGATTCCTTTGGGAAAATTCATATAAAATCCAATCTTATAAATCAAACGATCAATGTATAATTTTTTTCTATAGGATGAATATTTGAAAATTCTTATAAATTTTATTTAAATCATATGGACTGATCCGAGCAGGCTAATCCTACCCCAAACTCTCTTAGCATATGGAGTGAGTTTGACAATTACCGACGGGTGTGTCTGAGGATCATGACCGTGGTAGAGTATTTTACTCTTTTTCCTGTCCGAGCCATAACGTTTGAATCAAGTTTGGAAACCCGGCCGGAAATGCTCTTACAAAACTATAAACTAAGTGGAGGAGTCAATCGATCAACCATGATACTGTATTTACTCATGATGGCACAGGAGAGAGCCGAGAGCTGACCACTTGTTAACATGTCACTACCAGAAAGGATCTTGGACCTTATCCTCTCCCGCAAACAGTAAAGAGAGGCGATTTCTGATCGAACCCGTGCGTTCACCTCGCCGGCGGCGATTCGGCGGTTGCCCCGCCTCTCCGACGGCCGCTTCGGCGGCGGGAGGGTGGGGAACCCCGGATCCCGCCGTGTACATAGTGTAGAGCGGCGTGGGTCTCCAGCCGGCGGCGTCGGGAAGATGGTGGCGCGGCCGGAGTGGATTTTGCCGACGGAGATCTTCCTCTTCGGCAGCGGTGTTCTTGGTGGCTCCGCCGTGGATCTCCTGTCTAGGCCTTGCTCGCAGCTCCTCGGAGCGGTTGTGCGAGGCCACCCCTCGCCGGAGTTCGAGTTGCGGCGACTCCGGGTGTTGTTGATCTGGAAGCTTCTGCTGTTTTGCAGCAAGGTGGTGAAGATGGCGGCGCAGGATGGAGGCTCCGGTGGAGCTGAGCTTTGTCGACTTCCCGGCCATGGAGGGGCTCCTTCTGATCCAAGGCGTTCGCGTGGAAAGAGTGGTGGCGGCGCGCCGGCGATACGTGCTGTTGTTCGTCTTCGACACCGGGATCCTCAGGACCTCGTTGTAATTTCGCTTTCTTTGCTGGATCTCTCTGTATGAGCTTTGTTGCAATTTCAGTGTTTCTTCCCCGCAAAAAAAAAAAAACATGTCACTACCAGTCGTTTCATCATCAATCCATGGTTTCGTTTGGTCGGTCAGAGTCAGACCCATTCGCTGCCACCGCGCACGGCACCGGCCGCAGCAGCGGGGTTTTTCTTACGCACACGGAATCTTTGATTCTAGTACGGTCGTAGAAACAAGAAGTAGTGGACAAAGCGGCTCGTACTCGTAGCAGCCACCAAGCACGGAGCTCGTGGTGAACTCGGTACTCGTACGAAACAGACCACCCAATAATACAATTTGAAGAAAAAAACATCGTCGGCATGAAGTTCCGTTCCGTTCTCTTTTTTATAAAGGGATTTTATTACTCAAGAGTTTTAAGCATTACACCCGGACTCTGCATAAATAGGATGCACACAGCTCCAACAAGCTCCGAAGTTCCGTAGCAAACGAAATTAAAAGAAAGGCGAATTACATATCAAAATGAGAAATTGTAGAGACGCCTATAACGGTGGAGGATCGATCCGCAAGTTATGTGGCCAGCCATGCAGGGAGAATAAATCTTTCGCCGCGGCCTCCAAACGCGACGAAACCTCCAAAAACAGCTCTCGGTGCTCCACACGCTGCAGGACCGACCAGGAACGGAGAGTAGTTGTGCAACGGTAAATAACCTGCATAACAGAAGAATTTTTGTTATTAAAAACCTTGTCATTTCTACATAGTCATAGCGACCAAATAACGGCAATCGCACCCACCCTAATAAGTAGTTTGAACCTACAATCCACCCCGTTCAGCCAGTTGCCAAAAATATTTGCAACGCTGCGTGTAGGATATAAGGTAGAACCTATCTGGATAGCTGATCATATAGACCTCGCGAACTCGCACTGGAAGAATAAGTGTTTAATGGTCTCGTCATGACTGCAAAAGACACACTTTTTGCTCCCGTGCCAATTGCGTTTGGCAAGGTTATCTTTTGTAAGAATAACACTTCGACGAAGGTACCACGCAAACACCTTTGTTTTTAGCGGAATCTTCATCTTCCAAAATTTCTTATTAGTATCGACTTGGACTACAGGTTGGAGTAAAACCCTATACATAGAATCAACCAAGAATATGCCATTCTTAGTTAGATTCCAAAGAAATCTATCAGGGCCATCCGACAATTGGACAGAGTCCAACCTTAGAAGCAGGGCATTCCAAGATGCTTGTCTATGCCCTAAAAGAGTTCTTCTAAACGATACATCTGGTGGGGAAGTACCCAGCACCTTGGCGAGCGTGTCGCCTTTGTGTCGCACAATATTGTACAAAGCCGGATACTGTTCCCGGAGAGTTGTTTGGCCAAGCCATTTATCCTCCCAGAAACGAATTTCCCCTCCATCCCTGATTGAGAAAGAGCCATGTGGGAAAAATAATTTCTTCGTGGCCATGAGGCCAGCCCAGAAGTGTGAATCTCCAGGTTTCCAAAGAACCTGAGATACAACTTTATCCCCCCCACATACTTTCTCCTTAGAAGGGTTTGCCACAGTCCATCTTCGGAAAGAAGCCTGAACAGTCATTTACCAAGCAATGCTCTATTCTTGACCTCAAGGTCATGAATTCCGAGCCCCCCTTGGTCTTTTGGACGGCAAACCACACTCCATTTGGTAAGTCGATACTTTTTCTTTTCACTATCTCCATGCCAAAAGAATCTTGATCGGAAATAATCCAAACGTTTTAAGACTCCTTTGGGAAGTTGGAAGAAGGAAATCATGTACAGTACCATATTGGTTAGCAATGAATTAATGAGAACCAGTCTTCCCCCCAGGGATAAAAGTTTGCCTTTCCAGCTATTTAACCGGATTTGAAGTCTCTCCTCCACCACTTTCCATTCAGCATTAGTGAGTCTCCGATAATAGATCGGAATACCCAAATAGTTGATTGGAAATTGACCTTGTGCACAACCAAAAAGATCGGCATACGAGGAGGCGTGTTCTTGGGCCTCGCTAAAACAAAACAATTCGCTTTTATGGAAATTAATTTTAAGACCCGATAGTTGCTCGAAAGCAGACAAGATTAACTTGAGGTTTCGAGCTTTCTCAATGTCATGTTCCATAAAAAGAATTGTGTCATCGGCATATTGAAGAATCGATAAACCACCATCAACTAGATGTGGGATAACTCCTTCAATTTGGCCATCAGACTTTGCGCGTTCGATCAAGATAGCCAACATATCAGCCACTATGTTAAATAGCATTGGCGATAACGGGTCACCTTGTCTAAGGCCTTTTTTGGTTTGGAAGTATTTACCAGTGTCATTATTGACATTAATGGCAACACTTCCTCCCGAAACAAAGCTATGAATTAGCGCACGCCACTCATCAGAAAATCTTTTCATTCTGAGAGTCTGCTGAAGGAACGACCATTTAACCTTATCGTAAGCTTTTTCAAAATCAATTTTCAAAATTACCCCATTAAGCTTTTTCCTATGCATTTCGTGGACAGTTTCATGTAGGATTGCTACCCCATCTAAGATGTTGCGTCCTTGCATGAAAGCCGTCTGAGATGGACGAACCACATGATCCGCTACACTGTTCAGCCGAATCGTGGCAACTTTGGTGAATATTTTAAAACTAACATTAAGGAGGCATATAGGTCTAAATTGTTGGATCCTTACAGCCTCGATAACCTTAGGTAGTAGAATAATTTCACCAAAGTTGAGACGAAACAACTCCAGCTGTCCCGCATGGAGACAAGCGAACAGTTGAAGCAGGTCCGACTTGATTACGTCCCAAAAATTCTGGTAGAACTCAGCTGGGAAGCCATCAGGTCCAGGGCTTTGTTATGTTCCATTTGGAAAACCGCCTTTCTCACCTCATCCTCCGAGTAGGGTCTGGTGAGTAAGCTATTTTCCTCAACAGAAACCTGGGGTATATCGGCCGTTCTCGACTCATCCAAAGTGAAGTTTCCTTCCTCAGGAGCAACGAAAAGGCATTTATAATAATTAGTAATATACGACTTAAGTTGTTCGTGGCCCTCTATCGTTCCCTCCTCCTGTACAAGGGAGTGAATCCGCTTCTTCCTGTGTCTGCCATTGGCAATACTGTGGAAGTAGCGAGTGTTCGAGCCCCCTTCAAGGATGAATTGTGCTTTGGAACGTTGATACCATTTTAACTCTTCCTCCCGAAGAAGTTTTGCTAAGTCCGCATTAGATTGGCTCTTAAGCTCAATTTGTTGTGCAGATAGTAGCTGAACTTCTGCTAATGCCTCTAAGCATCAATTATGGAGGATAGTCGTATCTTCTCTTTTTTAAGTGTAACATCCTGAAATTTGGCCTTTTCAAAAAAAATTCTAGAAAATCATTTATTGGAATTTGGGATTTAAAATTTCCTTTGAGTTGATCTGCTCCTTTTAAATTCTCAAGCCATTTCAAAATCTTGTCCAAGTTTGGGATCTTGTGTTTTGGTTTCTCTCCCGCTTGGTAAACATATTGCTGGCTCATTTCACCCAAAAATATTATTTAATCATTTGCCTTTATTCGCATTTCCAAAATCCATTATTTTGGCTTTACAAAGGAAGTACCTTAAAAATCTTTCCGAAAATTCTGCAAAAATTAGGGAGTGATCCCTAGGCAGTATATAGCCCAAATATGGAAAAACATTTGATGCCTTGTTTGCAAATTTTGGAGAAACTCTCCACTTAGGTTTCTGCCCATTTTCTTCTTATTTTCAAAGTACAAAGCAAACTTTTGATTTCTTGTGATCCCAAGCCCTAGGCACAACCGCAGTGGACACACACACCTCAGGGAATTTTGTGGACCTTTTTAAAGTTCATTTGCTTCACCAAAACCAATTGTTCCCTTTTTGCCAGAACTGTTTTTTTCAAAAATCGCTATAGATCAACTTTCGATTTTGACCAAACACTAGTCAGGGAAGTTGTAGATTTTCCAATTTGGCGCACGAGGATCAAAACCCCACTCGATTTGGGTCTCTGGTTCGCGAGATATGGCTTAATGCCGGTGTCGGCATGCCCCTGGCAGCGCTCACCGCCGGCATCGACGCGTCCAGTGACGCGCCAGGTGTCGCCGGCGACGCCACGGCCACCCCCAGCCACGCCCCAGCCAGCTCCACCCCCCCCGGAGCTCAGTTACTCCTCCCCGACGACGGCAACGTCCTCGCCGCACCCTGCCAAGCACGCCACGACGCGCCGCTCGCCACTGTCGCCGACAGATGACGCCGCCGTGCCGTCCCCCCCCCTCCCGAGCCATCCCCTGCTTCCCCGTGCCAGCGCCGCCCTCCTGGCGTGCGTTAAGACGCAAGGACACCAGCAACGCCGCCATCCGCTAGCCCGCCGTGGCTAGGCGACGCGCCGCGCAGCACAGTGGCCGCCGCGGCCGCGTGTCGGCAACTCCAGCCGCGCCGAGCCGTCCACCCCTTCCCTGGCCTCCCCTCTCCTCCTGCAGCTCGTAAATGCAGCAGGACACGCGAAGCAGCCACCCGCGCCGCGACGCACCGCCCAGAACAGCGACGGCGACCATCACCGTCCACCACCGTGCGCCATTTATGGCGGACGCTCGCGAGACGCTATAAAAGGGCCTCCCCGGCACGCAGACCACCACACCACCCTCCCCTGCCCTCAGCTTCCTTCTCCTCTAGCCGTAGCTCCTGGAAAGCCCTCCATCACCGGAATCGATCCCGCCTCCGCCGCACGGGCTCTGCTCGATTCCTCCACCACGAAGCTCCCCTGCTCGATTCCCTCCACCCACAGCCTCTCTGGAACATGGCGGACCCGTAGCTGTCCTCGCCGTAGCACGCGGTGGCCGGAATCGTCGTGTTCTTCATCGACGCATCGCCGCCGCCGCGGCCGTGGACGCTCCGCTCGAGCCCGGCCTCCCCAGCACCCTCGAGCACGCCGACGGGCTGCGCCAGCTCTCCCCGAGCCCGTTCGCGTCCTCTCCCTCCCCTCTGCCTCGCCCTAGCCGCCGCAACCTCTCGCCGGTAAGCTCGCCGGAGCATCGCCGGCTTTTCTTTTTTTTCCGCGCAGGAGGGAGAAAACGATTCGGTTTTATGAGCCACTGACCAGTGGGACCCACTGGTCAGATTTTTAAACATTTCGAACCGTTTTCTGTTTTGATTTTCCTGTTTTATTTTTCTATTGGAAAAGGGCAGAAAATGATTCAAACTTTGAAATGCAATTTCTCTTTGAATATTAGTCAGAAAAATATGAAACCAATTTTGTCGGCTTAGTTTGATTTTTCTCTTTCCAATGGAACCAGAAACAATTTATTTGGAATTATTTGATTTTGCATTTATTTAAAATCATATAGGAGTTGTTTTGATGCATTTTTGTCCTGTGCTTTTAGATCCAAACCCCTCCGACGGAGTAGAAGTTATTCTCGAACCCGAAGGCAAGCCACCAACCCAACTTCAAACTTGGTCGACTTAGAAGTTATTTGTCTGTTGAAATAATGTCAGCTGCACATCGCATGTCATATTGCATGTTAACTTTCTGCACTCTATTATATTGTTATCTGTGCAACACTCACACTTCCGGGGCAATGGCAGGGCCTCCCGCCTCAGCCGAGGAAGTGGGGGAAATTATTACAACTGTGCGTCTCGCTTTGCGGGGCTTTGTTTGGATTTTCCACTTCTTCAGCGCCGAGGTGAGGTGCGGACGAATGTCGGCTTAGGATCCTCGGGGTTGGGGGCATTCGTGTTAGTTGCCTCTTGTCCCACCGTCGAATATGGTTGGCTTAGGCCATCCGGACTGCGATGCTGGGAGCTGACTTTTCCGTGGTTCTTTTGCCGAGATTGCTGACACCACGTCGAGGTAACCTTCGAGTGGAATGGATGCTCTCTCATTTTTATGAGTGCTTTTCGGTTATTCTTTACGGTGACACTCACACTTCCGGGGCAATGGCAGGGTCTCCCGCCTCAGCCGAGGAAGTGGGGGAATATATGCTATCATTGTTATTGTTTTATCACTAACCCCCGAGTAACACCGGCCGGGTTGCCCGCCACCGTCACCCGGGTATTATTGTTATTATTGTTATGTTGTTGTTTATTCATGCAAGTATTATGTTGTTATTGTTATATGCTTTGCTTGTGTTGCTTGTTGTTGGTTGGAAACTGGATATAAATTTGACTAAGAAGATAATCACCTCCCTCGACTAGATTGAGTCACTTAGTGCCACTCACCAAACACCTCGCACAACCATGCGTCGTCCGTGTGGGCGGACCATGGCCGGGTATTTTATCAGCCTCCTTTGATGCCACCCTTTGGCAAGTCTAGTCGGTTACCATAGTTGGTCGGGGCTAGGCTTGCGAAGGTTCCGGAGCTAGGCGTCGCTCATGGGTTGGGGACGTGCCGGATTCACTTCTGCATAAGGCATAGAGTTATGTCGGTGGCTATACAGGGAGTGTCTTGGTGGAGTAAACGACTGTGGAAGTACAGGTTTGTGCTGCCGCCATGGTTGGTTCTAGTACTTCGGTACCGGCGGTACAAGCCTAGACTTCAGCGTGTGGACAAAAGTTGCAACCTCTCGAGAGTGTAATCTAGATTCTAGCCCTGTCCCGGGTTATGGGACTTGTTTGGGTCAAGTCACACTAGGGGTCAGTCCAGTCGAACTTGGGAATTAATTAAGTTGAAATCAGCGAACACAGGAAATTGTTGTGAGTCTAAGCCAGAGTTGGCTAAGGACTCGGGAAGTTGTGTTTAAAGCCAGAGTTGGCTAGAGGCTTGATAGCCTAGTTGTGTTGTGGGTTGTTGAGTGAGAAACGTGATCTCACTCGATGACATGAAACCCCTACAAAGGTAAGTAGGTAAGTTATGTCCAACCGTTAAGCTTGGACTCATCCTCGCACCCGAACTCCTGCCATGTTACTTTCTGAACCATGCCATGCCATATAGGTAGACCTTGTTTGCATTGGGCTGTTGTCTTGCGAGTACTTCAAGTACTTACCTGGCTTTTCATGTGGCCAGACCCTGCTGAACCAGTTGCCGAGTACCCGCTCTACGAGAACTAGGAACCCGTATTCCAGGCAGAACCCTGTGGAGTAAAGCCCGCTGTCACGCTTCCGTCTATGCTTCCGTTACGACTTCCGCTAGAGGCCGATGTTTTAAAAATAATGTACATACTGTTGTGTGCGCCGTTGCGCCGAAGCTGGGGCCTCACCCCGTGTTGTAATATGCTGTATCAGTTTGAACTCGAAGCCTTTGAATAAATTTGGTTATGCTTTGTATCAAGCTGTCATATATCCAGTGTTTCTGGGACTGGTATATGGGGTCACTCGATCATCTGGATCGGGGTGCCACAGAGCTTGGTATCAGAGCCTGACTGCCTGTAGGATACCCTAGTTCTTGGACGGCGTAGAATAGAACCCGTTGTGTTGCCATTTTTTTTTGTTTCTCTGTCTGTTGTGCTTTTAAACTTAACACTCACTTCTTGATTTTTGTCTCTGTCACAGATGGCAGAGTTGCTCGCTGAGACTACCGCCGTGCACGTTCCCGGTTTTCCGCAGTTTCTTCGGGAAATCTGGGACCACCTCTACCCCGGCTCACCTCCCCCGACTTACCACGTGTACCAGAACCGTCTCGACAGGGCCACCACGGAGTTCACCGCCACCGTCCGCCTTCGTCCGCAGCCCTTGTCCGCAGGGGTTGAGCACGGTCTCACTTCCGGTGTCTGCACACAGGCGTCTCGCGCCATCCAGGAGGCTGCAGGAGATGCCATCCTGTTCCTCCGCACCGTCGACCCCGTGATGAGACAGTGCACTCGTTACATCTACTTTCCAAGGTTGGCTGTAGACAGCGGGGATACCCTTTTCCCCAACCCAGGTGACACTAGCTCACCCCTCTACGCCCTTATTCAGTACACCACCTCCACCAGTACCTCCACACCACTTCTCCAGTTTGCCTCACTTCGCGCCAACGTGGCCTTGGCCGAGATTACGCGAGCTTCTGGGCCCGGCACTCCTAGTCGCCCACCTCGTCTCCCCACCTTTAGGCTCAGTTCCCTCGAGCAGATTAGGAGGGGGCTTGCCCGCCACTCCTCGCCCGCCGCTCCGACGCCACCTTCCCGCACTCGTAGCAGCGCCACTTACTACTACTCGCACACCTCCCCCGTTCGGTCTCAGCGTCGTCGCGTCCAGGCCGAGCCACAGAGTTACTCCGGAGACTCCCGTGACGACCGCGCTTCACCCGACTACAGTCCCGCAGAGGAGCCTCTCGACACCACCACGCCAGCGACACCCCTCGAGATGGAGTTCTAGACGCTCGGAGACGACATCGCTTAGTGTACTATACCTTCCGATGTATCGCGTGCTTGAATAATGTAGTGGTAGGGTTGTATCCTGCATCTTGTACCGAGTGCTTTGTATCTCGCATCTTGTATCATGTATCCTGTACGGGTAGCTTGTACCTTTACTTTGCATCTTTTGTAAAATAGCGAGTGCTTGCATCTTGTATCTCCACCATCCATTGTATAACATCATCCTTGTGTTTCGTTTGCAAACTGTGCTTCCCATTTGGTTTTACCTTGGATGTTACCCCTTCCCCATATGGATGCTCATGATACGCGCCGTTACATTCAACAGTTCAGGATGAGGCCCAATACTGGTGCAAGTGGCAGCCAAGGAACCCCGGTTCGTCGTTCCGCGCGACAAGCTGGCGAGGATCCCGAGCCGCCGCAACCACCTCCTCCTCCTCCAACTCAGGAACCAAGCCCAAGTCAGTTTATGATGATGATGGATGAACGCCACAACCAGCATCTGACACAGATCATGAGGGAGTTTGGCACGTACATGCAAGCCCGTAATGCTCCACTCCCGGGCCGCTCAAAGCTGCAAGACTTTCAGCGCACGCAACCACCCAAGTTCTCATATGCCGATGACCCACTTGAGTCTGATGATTGGCTCCGTGCCATGGGAAAGAAGCTAGAGCTCGCTCGCGTGGACGAGCAAGACCAGGTGCCCTTCGCCACTCACTACCTTGAGGGCCCTGCCAACGTTTGGTGGGACAACCAAAAGGATGCCAGAGGCGATGCACCACCTATCACTTGGGCAGAATTTCAGGAAGCATTTCGCAGAGCCTACATTCCTTCTAGCATCATAAAAATGAAACAGCAGGAATTTCTGGCACTTACTCAGGGCAGCAAATCCATCAGTGAGTATCTGACTAAGTTCAACAACCTTGCTCGCTATGCACCTGATGACATCAGCACAGAGGAGAAAAAGAAAGACAGGTTTCTTCATGGGATGCACCAGACCATCAAGACTCAGCTCAGTGTTCTGCAGTTTCCAGACTTCCAGTCCATGATCAACACGGCGCTGATTTCGGAGAAGGAGCACCGCTCAATCTATGACTCCCACAAGCGGAAGTTGAGCCCCGCAAAGGCCAGCATGAAGGAGGATCGTCAAAGCCACGCACTTGGCAGCCCAACACCCATACCTCAACACCTCCGAACACTTGGAACCAGCCCAAGAAGGAGGATACCCCCGCGAGGGATTCTACCACAAGCGCCCGCTAGTGGATGATTGCAAGAGAGACAACTCCTGCTTCAAGTGTGGCAAGACAGGACACTACATCAAGGATTGCCCCTCCACAATGGCAGCGGCAACAACTCCAGCAACAACCACCCTGCCGGGGCAACCAAGCCACCTCAAGTTGCCCGTGTCCACCACATGTCGGCAGAGGAAGCATTTGAGGCTTCGGATGTAGTGCTCGGTACGTGTACTATCAACACTAAACCCGCACTGATTTTATTCGATTCCGGAGCTTCCCATTCTTTCATCTCGAAAGATTTTGTTGCCAAACACCGTTTTCCCGTTTCTCCTTTGGGCCATCTTTTGGTGATACAAACCCCCGCCTCTGAGATGAAAAAACACCATGTGTCAAGATTTGACAATCAGCATCAATCAAGTGAAGTTCCAGCTCAACTCAGCACTCTCAATGTGCCCGGCCTCGACGCTATCCTGGGTATGGATTGGTTAGTTCAGCATGCAGCTCAGATCGACTGTGCAACCAGAGCAGTTACTCTCACCAACCCAGAAGGCATCCGTACCACTTATGTGCCAAATAAACCTCACCAGATAAATGCAAAGATGTTTCTCGCTCAAGCCCCGGAGATAGGGGAAGTGTATGTGGTCAGTGAATACCCAGATGTTTTTCCAGATGAGTTACCCGGAATGCCCCCTGACCGTGATATTGAATTTGCTATTGAAGTCATACCGGGAACAAACCCAATATTCAAGAAGCATTACCGTATGACCAGTCCCGAGCTAGTGGAACTGAAGAAGCAGCTTGACGAACTGATTCAGAAGAAATTCATTCGCCCGAGCATTTCACCTTGGGGATCACCGGTTTTGTTTGCAAAGAAGAGCGATGGTACTCTCCGTTATGTTGACTATCGTGCTCTCAATGATGTTACTATCAAGAACAAGTACCCACTCCCAAGGATCAATGACTTATTCGACCAACTCGTGGTGCCCGGGTATTCTCAAAAATTGATCTTCGCACGGGATACTATCAGCTGAAGATTCGCGAGAGCGATATTCCCAAGACTGCTTTTACCACCAGATATGGACTATATGAGTGCACAGTTATGTCCTTCGGCCTAACCAATGCCCCAGCCTACTTCATGGGCATGATGAACAAGGTATTCATGGAGTATCTCGACAAGTTTGTTGTAGTGTTTATCGACGACATCCTCATTTACTCCAAAAATGAGGAGGAGCACGCCGAACACCTCAGAATGGTTCTTGGAAGAATGCGTGAGCAACAACTTTATGCCAAGTACAGCAAATGCCAGTTCTGGTTAAAGGAAGTGGAATTCCTAGGACATGTATTATCTGGAGCCGGTGTGGCTGTAAACCCCAACAAGATCTCCGATGTGTTAAACTGGAAGACTCCCACCAATGTGTCAGAAATCAGGAGCTTCCTAGGATTGGCTGGTTACTACCGAGATTTATTGAAAACTTTTCCAAGATAGCCAAGCCCATGACGGAATTATTAAAGAAGAATCGCAAGTATGCCTGGACAGACAAGTGTGAGGAAAGCTTCAACGAGTTAAAGACTCGGTTAACCACCGCACCAATTCTGGTATTGCCGATGATGCCAAGGATTTTACCGTATACTGTGATGCCTGCAGAAATGGGCTAGGGGCCGTACTCATGCAAGAAGGAAAGGTCATCGCCTATGTGTCAAGGCAACTCAAGACCCACGAGCTCAACTATCCCACCCACGACTTGGAGTTAGCTGCCGTCATTCTCGCCCTAAAGACTTGGCGACATCACCTCATTGGTCGGAGATGCGAGATCTACACTGATCACAAAAGCTTGAAGTACATCTTCACCCAGCCTGATCTCAACCTAAGGCAAAGGAGATGGCTAGAGGTGATCAAGGACTACGACCTCGGAATTCATTACCATCCAGGGAAGGCCAACGTGGTAGCAGATGCCCTGAGCAGGAAGCCCCCTAAAATCCGGCCAAGTCTGGAGAAGGAATTCGCGAAGCTAAACTTGTGCGTAGGAAACAAGGCCTATTTAAGCACCTTAGAGGTAAAGCCAGACCTTGAGGACGAGATAAAAACCGAGCAGGCCAACGACCCCAGCTTAGACAAGATCAAGGCCAAGATACCACTGGGCCAGGCTAAGGACTTTTCATTGGATAGCCAAGGAGTACTCCGCTTCGGTACCCGCCTTTGTGTACCCTACAAGACCACACTGATACAACAGATCCTCAGAGAAGCCCATGAGTCCGCCTATTCCATTCATCCAGGAAGCACCAAGATGTACCAAGATTTGAAGCAAACATTCTGGTGGTCTGGTATGAAGAAGGATATCGCCTACTACGTCGCAAGCTGCAATGTATGCAACCTAGTAAAAGCCGAGCATCAGAAACCCGCCGGATTTCTCCAACCCCTAAAGGTACCCGAGTGGAAGTGGGACAATAAGTATGGATTTCATTGTCGGACTTCCCAAGTCCAGCCGAGGAAATGATTCTATATGGGTCATTGTCGACCGCTTGACAAAGGTATCTCACTTCATCCCCGTCAAGACTACGTACCGCTCGGACCAACTGGCACAACTCTATGTGAACAAGATTGTCAAGCTCCACGGAGTCCCGAAGACCATTGTCTCGGATAGAGGTACACAATTTACCTCTAAATTTTGGACGAGCCTACATCATGCCATGGGGACAAGCTATCCTTCAGCACAGCCTATCACCCGCAGACAGACGGTCAAACCGAGCGGTCAATCAAATTCTAGAGGATATGCTCCGCTCGTGTGTACTCGCCTATGGAGCAGGTTGGGAAGATAGTTTGCCCTATGCGGAGTTTTCTTACAACAACAGCTACCAAGGCAGCCTGAAAATGTCTCCCTTCGAAGCCCTGTATGGAAGGAAGTGCCGAACCCCGCTCAACTGGTCTGAAGTTGGGGATCGCAAGCTCTTTAAGCCCGATGATTTGATGGAGGCTGAAAAGCAAGTACGTCTGATTCGAGACCGACTCAAAGCAGCGCAGTCCCGCCAGAAAGTTACTACGATCGGCGACACCGCCAGATTCAGTTCGAGGAAAACGACTATGTCTATCTTCGGGTAACACCCCTCAAAGGCCTGAAAAGATTCCACGTGAAAGGAAAGCTGGCCCCAAGATTCATTGGACCCTTCAAGGTTTTGGCAAAGATGGGATCAGTAGCTTACCGGCTGGAACTCCCCAGGAATTAGCTGGAGTACACGACGTTTTCCACGTATCCCAGCTAAGAAAGTGCATCTCACCTCCAACCAAGCAGGCTGACTTTAAGGAATTGGAGTTGAGCAGCGAACTGACTTACGAGGAACACCCCGTCAGAATATTGGATGAGTCAGAACGCCGCACCCGCAGCAAGGTCACCAAGTTCTATAAAGTTCAGTGGGACAAGCACACAGAGGAAGAGGCAACCTGGGAACGCGAAGATTTGCTGAGAGCAGAATATCCGTATCTTTTCAACGAGCAACAGGAATCTCGGGACGAGATTCATCTTAAGGGGGGAAGGTCTGTAACATCCTGAAATTTGGCCTTTTCAAAAAAATTCTGGAAAATCATTTATTGGAATTTGGGATTTAAAATTCCTTTGATTTGATCTGCTCCTTTTAAATTCTCAAGCAATTTCAAAACCTTGTCCAAGTTTGGGATCTTGTGTTTGGTTTCTCTCCCACTTGGTAACATATTGCTGGCTCATTTCACCCAAAAATATTATTTAATCATTTGCCTTTATTCGCATTTCCAGAATCCTATTATTTTGGCTTTACAAAGGAAGTACCTTAAAAATCTTTCCAAAAATTCTGCAAAAATTAGGGAGTGATCCCTAGGCAGTATATAGCCCAAATGTGCAAAAACATTTGATGCCTTGTTTGCAAATTTTGGAGAACTCTCCACTTAAGTTTCTGCCCATTTTCTTCTTATTTTCAAAGTACAAAGCAAACTTTTGATTTCTTGTGATCCCAAGCCCTAGGCACAACCGCAGTGGACACACACACCTCAGGGAATTTTGTGGACCTTTTAAATTTCATTTGCTTCACCAAAACCATTTGTCCCCTTTTTGCAGAACTGTTTTTTCAAAAATCTCTATAGATCAACTTTCGATTTTGACCAAACACTAGTCAGGGAAAGTTGTAGATTCCAATTTGGCGCACGAGGATCAAAACCCCACTCGATTTGGGTCACGGGTTCGCGAGATATGGCTTAATGCCGCTGTCGGCATGCCCCTGGCAGCGCTCACCGCCGGCATCGACGCGTCCAGTGGCGCGCCAGGTGTCGCCGGCGACGCCACGGCCACCCCCAGCCACGCCCAGCCAGCTCCACCCCCCCCGAGCTCAGTTACTCCTCCCCGACGACGGCAACGTCCTCGCCGCACCCTGCCAAGCACGCCACGACGCGCCGCTCGCCACTGTCGCCGACAGATGACGCCGCCGTGCCGTCCCCCCCCTCCCGAGCCATCCCCTGCTTCCCCGTGCCAGCGCCGCCCTCCTGGCGTGCGTTAAGACGCAAGGACACCAGCAACGCCGCCATCCGCTAGCCCGCCGTGGCTAGGCGACGCGCCGCGCAGCACAGTGGCCGCCGCGGCCGCGTGTCGGCAACTCCAGCCGCGCCGAGCCGTCCACCCCTTCCCTGGCCTCCCCTCTCCTCCTGCAGCTCGTAAATGCAGCAGGACACGCGAAGCAGCCACCCGCGCCGCGACGCACCGCCCAGAACAGCGACGGCGACCATCACCGTCCACCACCGTGCGCCATTTATGGCGGACGCTCGCGAGACGCTATAAAAGGGCCTCCCCGGAGCACGCAGACCACCACACCACCCTCCCCTGCCCTCAGCTTCCTTCTCCTCTAGCCGTAGCTCCTGGAAAGCCCTCCATCGCCGGAATCGATCCCGCCTCCGCCGCACGGGCTCTGCTCGATTCCTCCACCAACGAAGCTCCCCTGCTCGATTCCCTCCACCCACAGCCTCTCTGGAACATGGCGGACCCGTAGCTGTCCTCGCCGTAGCACGCGGTGGCCGGAATCGTCGTGTTCTTCATCGACGCATCGCCGCCGCCGCGGCCGTGGACGCTCCGCTCGAGCCCGGCCTCCCCAGCACCTCGAGCACGCCGACGGGCTGCGCCAGCTCTCCCCGAGCCTGTTCGCCTCCCCAGCACCTCGAGCACGCCGACGGGCTGCGCCAGCTCTCCCCGAGCCCGTTCGCGTCCTCTCCCTCCCTCTGCCTCACCCTAGCCGCCGCAACCTCTCGCCGGTAAGCTCGCCGGAGCATCGCCGGCTTTTCTTTTTTTTCCGCGCAGGGAGGGAGAAAATGATTCGGTTTTATGAGCCACTGACCAGTGGGACCCACTGGTCAGATTTTTAAACATTTCGAACCGTTTTCTGTTTTGATTTTCCTGTTTTATTTTTCTATTGGAAAAGGGCAGAAAATGATTCAAACTTTGAAATGCAATTTCTCTTTGAATATTAGTCAGAAAAATATGAAACCAATTTTGTCGGCTTAGTTTGATTTTTCTCTTTCTAATGGAACTAGAAACAATTTATTTGGAATTATTTGATTTTGCATTTATTTAAAATCATATAGGAGTTGTTTTGATGCATTTTTGTCCTGTGCTTTTAGATCCAAACCCCTCCGACGGAGTAGAAGTTATTCTCGAACCCGAAGGCAAGCCACCAACCCAACTTCAAACTTGGTCGACTTAGAAGTTATTTGTCTGTGAAATAATGTCAGCTGCACATCGCATGTCATATTGCATGTTAACTTTCTGCACTCTATTATATTGTTATCTGTGCAACACTCACACTTCCGGGGCAATGGCAGGGCCTCCCGCCTCAGCCAAGGAAGTGGGGGGAAATTATTACAACTGTGCGTCTCGCTTTGCGGGGCTTTGTTTGGATTTTTCCACTTCTTCAGCGCTGAGGTGAGGTGCGGACGAATGTCGGCTTAGGATCCTCGGGGTTGGGGGCATTCGTGTTAGTTGCCTCTTGTTCCACCGTCGAATATGGTTGGCTTAGGCCATCCGGACTGCGATGCTGGGAGCTGACTTTTCCGTGGTTCTTTGCCGAGATTGCTGACACCACGTCGAGGTAACCTTCGAGTGGAATGGATGCTCTCTCATTTTTATGAGTGCTTTTCGGTTATTCCTTTACGGTGACACTCACACTTCCGGGGCAATGGCAGGGTCTCCGCCTCAGCCGAGGAAGTGGGGAATTATATGCTATCATTGTTATTGTTTTATCACTAACCCCGAGTAACACCGGCCGGGTTGCCCGCCACCGTCACCCGGGTATTATTGTTATTATTGTTATGTTGTTGTTTATTCATGCAAGTATTATGTTGTTATTGTTATATGCTTTGCTTGTGTTGCTTGTTGTTGGTTGGAAACTGGATATAAACTTTGACTAAGAAGATAATCACCTCCCTCGACTAGATTGAGTCACTTGTGCCACTCCCCAAACACCTCGCACAACCATGCGTCGTCCGTGTGGGCGGACCATGGCCGGGTATTTTATCAGCCTCCTTGATGCCACCCCTTTGGCAAGTCTAGTCGGTTACCATAGTTGGTCGGGGCTAGGCTTGCGAAGGTTCCGGAGCTAGGCGTCGCTCATAGGTTGGGGACGTGCCGGATTCACTTCTGCATAAGGCATAGAGTTATGTCGGTGGCTATACAGGGAGTGTCTTGGTGGAGTAAACGACTGTGGAAGTACAGGTTTGTGCTGCCGCCATGGTTGGTTCTAGTACTTCGGTACCGGCGGTACAAGCCTAGACTTCAGCGTGTGGACAAAAAGTTGCAACCTCTCGAGAGTGTAATCTAGATTCTAGCCCTGTCCCTGGGTTATGGGACTTGTTTGGATCAAGTCACACTAGGGGTCAGTCCAGTCGAACTTGGAGAAATAATAAGTTGAAATTAGCGAACACAGGAATTGTTGTGAGTCTAAGCCAGAGTTGGCTAAGGACTCGGGAAGTTGTGTTTATAGCCAGAGTTGGCTAGAGGCTTGATAGCCTAGTTGTGTTGTGAGTTGTTGAGTGAGAAACGTGACCTCACTCGACGACATGAAACACCCTACAAAGGTAAGTAGGTAAGTTATGTCAAACCGTTAAGCTTGGACTCAATCCTCGCACCCGAACTCCTGCCATGTTACTTTTGAACCATGCCATGCCATATAGGTAGACCTTGTTGCATTTGGGCTGTTGTCTTGCGAGTACTTCAAGTACTTACCTGGCTTTCATGTGGCCAGACCCTGCTGAACCAGTTGCCGAGTACCCGCTCTATGAGAACTAGGAACCCGTATTCCAGGCAGAACCCTGTGGAGTAAAGCCCGCTGTCACGCTTCCGTCTATGCTTCCGTTACGACTTCCGCTAGAGGCGATGTTTTAAAAATAATGTACATACTGTTGTGTGCGCCGTTGCGCGAAGCTGGGGCCTCACCCCGTGTTGTAATATGCTGTATCAGTTTGAACTCGAAGCCTTTGAATAAATTTGGTTATGCCTTGTATCAAGCTGTCATATATCCAGTGTTTCTGGGACTGGTATATGGGGTCACTCGATCATCTGGATCGGGGTGCCACATTAAGTAAACCAGTAGTATGGCGTGCCCAACCAACAAGATATGCGCGTACAGCCCGGATCTTGTTGTTCCATCGCTGGATAGGTGTACTGCCAATAACTGGTTGTTCCCAAATTCTTTTGACCATCTCATGGAATCCCTCACGATGTAACCATCCAAGTTAGAACTTGAACCGTTGTTTACACAGTGGTCTAGCCATGCCAGTGGTCAATAGAATCGGAGCGTGATCCGACAAACCTTCAATACGTTCTAGAGCCCGTACCGATACCAATGGGAATTTAGATTCCCAATCGGTGTCCATCAGTACGCGGTCTAACTTATCGTATGTGGGTTCAGGTAGAGAGTTAGCCCAAGTGAACTGTCTCCCAACCATTGAAATTTCTCTTAAGTCCAAACTGTCAATGACTGCGTTGAACAGAAGAGGCCAACGGTTGTCGAAACGCCCCTTTCTTTTCTCGAATGGATAACGAAGCAAATTAAAATCCCTCCGATGATGAAAGGATGTGGATTGTCTTTTGCCAAATTACCATTTCACACAGAAAAGCAGACTTAAACTCCTCCTGGGCCGGACCATACACGGCGACAAGACTCCATATGAAATTGTCCGCTTTATTCCGGATGTGCATTTTTATGTGAAAATTGCCATCCGAAACAGCCAACACATCCATGGTATCCGTCCTGACGCCAAGTAGGATACCCCGGAGCGCCCCCGCGGAGGCCGGGAATACAAGCAAAATCAATGCCGCCCGAGATCCGGTCCAACAGATTTTGCGAGAAATCCCGCCTACCCATCTCAGAAATAGCTAAGAAATCCAAAATTATGATCCCGAATGCATCCAGCGAAGTGCAAATGTTTAGCCAAGTCACCAAGACCTCTGCTATTTGCAAACATGCCATTCATTTGGAAACATTTGGGGATTTGGAGAACTTTGCCCTTTTCCGGGACCGCTTGTTAGAGGGGATTTTGAATTCCGGCCGGTTTCCCTTAGTTCATACAATGAACTTAGCCCGTCCTCATCCAAACCATCTCCGACACATCACCAATAAGATGAGAGAGAGCTGACCATCTGATGTGGCATTCGCTTCCTCGTCATCCACATAGGTGGAAGTCAACACCGTCGAAGCTCTTGGAATAACCGTAAGACGGTCAAATTCCATATGCCTCAAGACATTAGTTGAAACCTCTACTTGACTCAAAGTACTACCAAGATTAAAACCTACACTATTAAGTTAGACTGAATCGAAACAGGCGAAAAGAAAGAAAAGACTTTGACTTCATTTCCGTACCTATAGAGTCCAAGTTGGCGCGGTGAGACGGTGTCTCCATCCGGGAATGCCGCCACCGGAGAAGCGACGCATGGGTCGGCTGAGGTGAAGGAGAAAACCGACCATCCGTTGCTGCACCTTTGCCAGTAGGAACATGAGGTGGAGTGGACAGTGTTGAAGTCGAGTCCCGTACCACCTCGTTCCCACCAAGCACGAAGAAAACGAGGAGGTGGGGCGATGAAGAAGCCTCCCCGAGAGCCAGAGAGCCAGCCTGCTGCCCCCGCGGGGTGATAGCAGCCACTGGCACAGCACCACTGGCTGGCCCATCATCGGTAGCAGGCTGGTACCGCCGGGGCGCCCAGCGCTGGACGGAGCCAGCAGATCCTGGCCTGTCCTCCCTAGCGGACCAGCAGGCGGGCTGGCCACGGAATGCGCCAGCAGGCCCCGACAGGCGCCGTCTCCCCAGGAGATCGCACCAAGTCCTGCATCGGGCGGAGATTAGGGGCATGCTGCTCCTCCAGCCCACAGGAAACTCACCTTCTCGCACACAACAGCAGATGCGAACGTGACTAGAGCCAGAACCAGAAACCTCCACTGACAAAACACCATGCGGGGAGGACGCTGCAACAGGAGCTCGCAGCAAGCCCGGTGAAAACACGACGAATCCGTGACACGATCTCATTCCCACGAGGAGTTTGTGGGTTCGGGTTGTAAGGAGTAATTGCCATTAGAGTCCGGTGAGTAAAAGTATCTGAAGTACCCACTGTCTTCCCGTGGTTACCCGAACCAGAGGATTGATTGGCATCAACCTCCATGCTGGTAGACTGTGACCCACTCATACCCACAGAGTCCAAAGGGCCCTCCAGCCATCCTCCATCCCATCCTCGTCACCATCGACATCATCCCCCTAGCGGCGCCAGAAAAAGGGAACAAACTCAGAGTCAGGGACAAAATCGATGCCTCACGTCGAAAAATGAAAGCATATTCCTTTAACTTGACCACACATGCCGTGCCAATGTATGGTCCAGTAGGTGCAGAGCTCGGCATGGCAACAAGGATACGACAATACACGGCTCCTGAGCGCGACAAGATCAACATCCAGAGTTGTCCCAATAAGAGACCCCACAGCCCAAATACCGAGGAAATGTTTGACCGGATATGGAACCCCCTGAACATGTACCCACACCTGCTCAAGAACACGCATGGGAAGCACATCCTGTCTCTTCCATGCCGAGATAGTAGCAGTTGCTGCAAAAGAGGGGACACCCATCTGCATACCGTCTATCCGCTGCAGGTCACCGACAGAAGGGAGTCCAATGAGAAAAGCATCAGACCCATGGGGTAAAGCCTCCACGTCCACGACGAACTCGACGGACACATCCTGGACAACAAGCTCTGAATAGCAGTCGCGGGAACAGGATCCCCCACCACCTTCACCATAGCGGCGGGAGAACTAGATGGAACCAAATGAGGCTTATACACACTATCAGGCAGTTGCGTGACGATGGTCTCCTCGGTGCCATAACCTGCAATAAAAGCCGCGGGCCTGGGAGCTTCAGAGTCGGACACCTCATAGTCGGATGTGCCCCATTGTCACAAACAAGGCAATAGTGCTTAACTGGACAACTTTTTGTAGAATGAGTATCAACTGCGCACTTCCAACACTTGTTAGATTTCTTCCCTTTACCGCTGCCCGGAACCTTTGCATCAGCGTGACTAGCAGACCCGACAGCAGCCGGGACACCATCCAAGCTGACCATCTCAGGAGCCAACGAGGTGGCCGCGCGGGAGGAGGTGCCATCAGTTGCTGCCCCTGAACAGGAGCTGGAGGTGGCAAAAACTGCTGCTGGACCTGCGGCGCGGGCTGGAAGGTAGGCTGAAACTGAGGCTGCCGTTGAACGGGAGGCTGTGGCTGCTGTAGGGACTTCTTCTTCTTCCTCTTCGGCCGCGGCCCCTGATACGTCTCCAACGTATCCATAATTTCTGCTGTTCCATGCTTATATTATACCATTTGCTACATGTTTTATATACACTTCGTATCACTTTTATGCATTTTCTGGGACTAACCTATTAACAAGATGCCACAGTGCCAGTTCCCTGTTTTCTGCTGTTTTTGGTTTCAGAAAGTTACTTCTGGAAATATTCTCGGAATTGCACGAAACAAAAGGCCAGTCCCTATTTTTCCAGCACGTACACGGAGTCCGAAGGAGAGACGAAGGAGAGCCACGAGGTGGCCAAACCACCTGGCGCGGCAGTGGGCCCAGCCGCGCCTGTGGTTTGGGCCCCTCGGGGGTCCGCCGACATCGCCCCTTCGCCTATTTATTCCCCGAGACGCGAAAACCCTAAAACACCGAGCCTTTCATCCAGAACATATTCGCTGCCGCCGCCGTCGTCAACCCTAACTCGGGGGGTTTCTGAAGCTCTTCCCGGCACCCTGCCGGAGAGGGGAATCATCACCGGAGGGCTCTACATCGCCATGCCCGCCTCCGGAGTGATGCGTGAGTAGTTCATCCTTGGACTATGGGTCCATAGCAGTAGCTAGATGGTTGTCTTCTCCACTTGTGCCATCATGTTTAGATCTTGTGAGCTGCCTATCATGATCAAGATCATCTTATTGTAATGCTACATGTTGTGTTTGCTGGGATCTGACTTATATTGATACCTATGTGGAGCTGAATATTATATTATCATGTCTATGTCATTTGTGATCTTGCATGCTCTCCGTTACTTGTTGAAGCCTTGGCCAAGTGAATACTTGTAACTCCAAGAGGGGGTATTTATGCATGATAGTTGGGTTCAACCTCTATTTAACCTGGGATAGTGACAGCAAGTTCTAAGGTTGTAGATGTGTTGTTGCCACTAGGGGTAAAACAGCAATGCTTTATTCAAGGATGAATGTATTGTTTACATTACGCACATTACTTAATGCAATTGTCTGTTGCTTGCAACTTAATACTGGAAGGGGTACGGATGTTAACCGGAAAGTGGACTATTTAGGCATAGATGCATGCTGGATAGCGGTCTATGTACTTTGTCGTAATGCCCAAATGAATCTCATAGTAGACACCACAGCTCACACATGCATGTTATATGCACTTATCAATTGTCAATTGCCCAGCTGTAATTTGTTTACCCAGCATGTTAGTTATCTTATTGGAGAGACACCACTAGTGAACTGTGGACCCCGGTCCATTCTTTTACATCTGAAATACAATCTACTGCAATCATTGTTCTCTACTGTTTTATGCAAACAAACATCATTTTCCATTCGATACGTTTAACCCTTTGTTTTCAGCAAGCCGGTGAGATTGACAACCTCACTGTTAAGTTGGGGCAAAGTAATTTGATTGTGTTGTGCAGGTTCCACGTTGGCACCGGAATCCCTGGTGTTGCGCCGCACTACACTCCTTCACCAACACCTTCGAAGCAAACCTCGTTTTCCTACTGGTTCGATTAAACCTTGGTTTCATACTGAGGGAAAACTTACTGCTGCACTCATCATACCTTCCTCTTGGGGTTCCCAACTGACGTGTGACGTACAAGCATTGTTTCTGGCACTTTGCCGGGGAGATATTCCCTCGTCAACTAGAGCCACCAACACGTTTTCTGGCGCCGTTGCCGGGGAAAACGAATTGCTTCTGCAAGGGGAGTCTCTCACACCCAATCTCTTTACTTTGTTATTTGTCTTGCTTAGTTTATTTTTATTTAGTCTTGTTTGCTCTCTTTATCAAAAACACAAAAAAATTAGTTACTTGTTTAATTCAGTTTGATTTTGTTTTTCAAAATGAATGCTCCTGAAGTTGAAGTTCGTTCTTTTAGGCAACTAGGAGGTGAAAATTTGAAAGATGCTTGGTATAGAATTAGTGATGCTCATCATAGATGTACTAAGAAACACTCTACCACTATCCTCCTTAGGAACTTTTATGTTGGTATCTCTAGTTGGTATAGGTATGTTCTAGACACTCTTACAGGTGGAAATTTCTTGGGTACTCCTGCTTTAGAAGCCTGTAATATTATTGAAAGTTTGGTAGGAACACCACCCACTAAAGATATTAAATTGAGATCACCTTGGAGGATGTTATAAATAAGTTAGACTCTATGGAGAATTTTTTTCCAAATTTTCTTGATTGTATTGGTAAGACTAATGAATCAATAGCCACCATCAATGAAAGAATCACTGTTCTTGAGGATAATAATATCCATGACACCCAAAATCATAGAATTGATGAGTTAGAGGAAGCTATTGAAACCTTAAGTTCAACCTTTACTTCTCTTAAGTCTAAAAAGGAGAAAGTTTATGTGGGTAGAGAGCAAAAGTTTATGTATGTTCCTAAAGTGCCAAAACCAAAGACTCATTATGAGCTTAAAATTGATAAAACTTTTAGTACGGTTAAAGGTAATGAAACACCTCCAGGAACATCTAAGATACCCATTGTTACAAGCTGTGTGTTGGAAGAAGCTTTTGATGATTTGAATGATTTGCCACTTGACAACACTTGATTTTCACTTTCTGCGCCTAGCTGAAAGGCGTTAAAGAAAAGCGCTTATGGGAGACAACCCATCGTTTTTATTTGCTGTTATTTTTGTTTTCTTTGAGTCAAGGAGTTTTGTTACTTCTGTAGCAACTCCTTTGTATCTTTATTTTATCGCAATGTTGTGCCAAGTAAAGTTCTATATTGAAAGTTGATGCAAGATTTGGATTTCTGCGCAGTGACAGATTTTTAGCTGTCACGGATTTGAGCTTATCTCCCTGTAGAAAATTCAAAAAATTCTGAAAAATCACGCATATTCCTGAGATATGTACGCAACTTTCATTATTTTAGGCCAGATCCATCTGAGCAACTTAAGTGCCTCGAAAAAATTCGTCATTCCAGACTGTTCTGTTTTTGACAGATTCTGCCTTTTGTTTTGCATTCGCTCTTTTACTGTGTTTGTGTGGATTTCTTTGCTCCACAAAGCATTGGTGGCTGTAGCTAATGTCCAGAAGCTTTGGGATTGATTGTATCATTACAGAATATGAGAATTTTTGATTATGCACTAACCCTCTAATGAGAACTGTCTTGAGTTTGGTGTGAAGGAAGTTTTCAAGGATCAAGCGAGAAGGGTGATATTATGTGATCAAGAAGAGTGAAAAGCCTAAGCTTGGGGATGCCCCCGTGGTTCATCCCAACCATATTCAGAGAGACTCAAGCGTCTAAGCTTGGGGATGCCCAAGGCATCCCCTTCTTCATCAACAAACTTATCAGGTCATCTCTAGTGAAACTATATTTTAATTCTTTCACATCTTATGCGCTTTACTTGGAGCGTCTGTGTGTTTTTATTTTTGTTTTTGTTTGAATAAATTCGGATCCTAGCAATCCTTGTGTGGGAGAGAGACACGCTCCGCTTTTTCATGTGAATACTCATGTTCTTCACTTATATTTGTTGAGTATTCTTAACTAGCTACTGCAGTGCTTTTAGCTCCTGTTTTTCATGCATCTCTTCGAGCTGTTAGCACTTGTTTATAAATACTCTCTTGCTGCATTATATTATCATTTGGAGAGTTTATGTTTAAATAAATTGATTGGTGTTTGTTTGGAAGAAAGAAAATGCTACATGTAGTAGTTGGTATTGGAAAAGACATATGCATTCTTGTAGATCATTGTCTTGTTTCGATTTGATGCTTTGCAATTGTTTTGAGCTCTCAAGTAGATCATGTTTAAGCTCTTGCATCATGTAGTTAAAGCCTAGTAGTGGAGAACTACCGTAGAGCTTGTTGAGACTTGGGATGCATATTTGTTCTCTCTAAGGTCTAGATATTTTCTGGTAAAATGTTTGAGCAACAAGGAAGACAGTGTAGAGTCTTATAATACTTGCAATATGTTTTTATGTGATTCTTGCTGTACCGGTTTATACTTGTGTTTGCTTCAAACAACCTTGCTAGCCTAAACTCTGTACTGAGAGGGAATGCTTCTCGTGCATCCAAAACTTGAGCCAAAACCCATGCCATTTGTGTCCACCATACCTACCTACTATGTGGTATTTCCTGCCATTCCAAGTAAATATTTCATGTGCTACCTTTAAACTATTCAAAACTTTATTACTCCTTATTTGTGTCAATGTTTTATAGCTCATGAGGAAGTATGTGGTGTTTTATCTTTCAATCTTGTCATTTACTTCTGACAGACTTTCACCAATGGACTAGTGGCATATACATCCGCTTATCCAATAATTTGCAAAAAGAGCTGGCAACGGGGTGCCCAGCCCCAATTAATTACAACTTTCATTAATAATTCTCTTCACATGTTTTGCCCTGATTTATCAGTAAGCAACTTAATTTTGCAAATAGACACTCCTCCATGGTATGTGAATGTTGGAAGGCACCCGAGGATTCGGTTAGCCATGGCTTGTGTAAGCAAAAGGTTGGGAGGAGTGTCATCTATAAAGAAACTAAAATACATGTGTAAACAAAAGAGAAGAGGGATGATCTACCTTGCTGGTAGAGATAACGTCCTTCATGGGAGCCGCTCTTGAAAGTCTGGTTGACAAGGGGGTTAGAGTGCCCACTACCATTCGTTGACAACAACAAACACCTCTCAAATACTTATTTTGTGCTCTCTATATGCTTTCGAAAACTTAAAAAGCTCTAGCACATGATTTAATCCCTGCTTCCCTCTGCGAAGGGCCTATCTTTTACTTTATGTTGAGTCAGTTTACCTACTCCTTTCTATCTTAGAAGCAAACACTTGTGTCAACTTTGTGTGCATTGATTCTTACATGTTTACTTATTGCACTTGTTATATTGCTTTATGTTGACAACTATCCATGAGATATACATGTTACAAGTTGAAAGCAAATGCTGAAACTTAATCATCCTTTGTGTTGCTTCAATGCCTTTTACTTTGAATCTATTGCTTTATGAGTTACCTCTTATGCAAAACTTTTTGATGCTTGTCTTGAAAGTACTATTCATGAAAAGTTTTTGCTTATATGATTCATTGTTTACTCTTTATCTATTTGTTAGCAAACTATAGATCATTGCTTTGAGTCACTTCATTCATGACATGAGCCTTGCAATATATTGATCAAGATTGTGTGAAAGCATGTCTCCTCAGAAATTATTTGTTGTTATCGTTTTACCTACTCGAGGACGAGTAGAACTAAGCTTGGGGATGCTTGATACGTCTCCAACGTATCCATAATTTCTGCTGTTCCATGCTTATATTATACCATTTGCTACATGTTTTATATACACTTCGTATCACTTTTATGCATTTTCTGGGACTAACCTATTAACAAGATGCCACAGTGCCAGTTCCCTGTTTTCTGCTGTTTTTGGTTTCAGAAAGTTACTTCTGGAAATATTCTCGGAATTGCACGAAACAAAAGGCCAAGTCCCTATTTTTCCAGCACGTACACGGAGTCCGAAGGAGAGACGAAGGAGAGCCACGAGGTGGCCAAACCACCTGGCGCGGCAGTGGGCCCAGCCGCGCCGCCTGTGGTTTGGGCCCCTCGGGGGTCCGCCGACATCGCCCCTTCGCCTATTTATTCCCCGAGACGCGAAAACCCTAAAACACCGAGCCTTTCATCCAGAACATATTCGCTGCCGCCGCCGTCGTCAACCCTAACTCGGGGGGTTCTGAAGCTCTTCCCGGCACCCTGCCGGAGAGGGGAATCATCACCGGAGGGCTCTACATCGCCATGCCCGCCTCCGGAGTGATGCGTGAGTAGTTCATCCTTGGACTATGGGTCCATAGCAGTAGCTAGATGGTTGTCTTCTCCACTTGTGCCATCATGTTTAGATCTTGTGAGCTGCCTATCATGATCAAGATCATCTTATTGTAATGCTACATGTTGTGTTTGCTGGGATCTGACTTATATTGATACCTATGTGGAGCTGAATATTATATTATCATGTCTATGTCATTTGTGATCTTGCATGCTCTCCGTTACTTGTTGAAGCCTTGGCCAGTGAATACTTGTAACTCCAAGAGGGGGTATTTATGCATGATAGTTGGGTTCAACCTCTATTTAACCTGGGATAGTGACAGCAAGTTCTAAGGTTGTAGATGTGTTGTTGCCACTAGGGGTAAAACAGCAATGCTTTATTCAAGGATGAATGTATTGTTTACATTACGCACATTACTTAATGCAATTGTCTGTTGCTTGCAACTTAATACTGGAAGGGGTACGGATGTTAACCGGAAAGTGGACTATTTAGGCATAGATGCATGCTGGATAGCGGTCTATGTACTTTGTCGTAATGCCCAAATGAATCTCATAGTAGACACCACAGCTCACACATGCATGTTATATGCACTTATCAATTGTCAATTGCCCAGCTGTAATTTGTTTACCCAGCATGTTAGTTATCTTATTGGAGAGACACCACTAGTGAACTGTGGACCCCGGTCCATTCTTTTACATCTGAAATACAATCTACTGCAATCATTGTTCTCTACTGTTTTATGCAAACAAACATCATTTTCCATTCGATACGTTTAACCCTTTGTTTTCAGCAAGCCGGTGAGATTGACAACCTCACTGTTAAGTTGGGGCAAAGTAATTTGATTGTGTTGTGCAGGTTCCACGTTGGCACCGGAATCCCTGGTGTTGCGCCGCACTACACTCCTTCACCAACACCTTCGAAGCAAACCTCGTTTTCCTACTGGTTCGATTAAACCTTGGTTTCATACTGAGGGAAAACTTACTGCTGCACTCATCATACCTTCCTCTTGGGGTTCCCAACTGACGTGTGACGTACAAGCATTGTTTCTGGCACTATTGCCGGGGAGATATTCCCTCGTCAACCTAGAGCCACCAGCCCCTGCCCCGCTGGCGGCACCATGGCGGCGCGAGCTGCTGTTGCATGGGCGGGAACATGGGAGAGGCCATCGACGCCAACGGAGGGAATTGAAACTGCCCGGATGTGGCATATACGCCGGGAAGCCCGGCTGCCTTGACGGGTTCTGGAGAGGCATGAACGGCGGCGGACCTGCCGGCGGTCGAAACTGTCCGGCCGCGGCAGTAGGTGCCCTCCAGCCATAGGCTGGTATGCCCCAGCCTGTAGCTGGCCTGCTCCGGCGCCATGACGCGGTGGTTGCGGCCCTGGCAGAGGATGCGGCACAGGGGCCGGAGGGCGAGGGCGGCCATCTCGCCGAGCTGCGGACGGGGTGGATCAGCCATGCGGTGAGGCGGCGTCGCGACGATGGACGCGAATGTCCTCTCCCACCGCCTCGGAGGTGGCACGGCAGCAGACGACGGCGGAGTGGCGGCGGGTGGAGAGGAGGCAGGAGCGGACGAAGGAATAGGAGACGATTGTCGAGGACGGCGGATGGGGCGGAGCTGAACCGATGCAGAGCTAGGGCATGGGCGACGCGGACGGTGGAGATGCGCCCACAGCGAGGGATGGTCCAGATTGTGTCCAAATCCAGCCTGACCCGTGGGCCCAGTCGGACTGAGACCGGGGCGGACGGCGAACGGTCGGAGGCTCGAGAGATACTTCCTCGACGACCTCTGACGCCACCAGCACGGCGACGTGCGATCCATCAAGGCCGTCGAGACCGGAGGGCTCGCGCTGAGTCCACCAAGGCAATCGAAACGGGATCCCGAGCCACGCGTCCCCCACGCCGGTGGCGCAAGCCCATCAAACGCATCCGCCGGCGAGTCCCAGAACTTGCCGGTCAACTGCACCGCGGGTGCGCCGCCAGCACCCGGCGCGTCGCTACCCGATTTTTCCGCGTTGCGAGAGTCCATCTCATCCAGTACCTTGAGGCCTCATCTGCCTTCGCATATTTGTTCGCGATGTCGAACAGCTCCTGGCAGGTTCTCGGCCTCTTCCGGTTCAGCTTGAGGAACAAGTCGCATTGCGGGCTGAGCCCTTGATGAATTTCTTGATGACAGTCTTCAAATCAGAAATACTTATTTATCTACCTGCTCACATATAAAGGATTTCTGAAAAAAATCGGATAAATCATATGCCTATCAAATCATCCATGGTCTCACATTCGTTTTTGTACAACAAAAGACCCTTTTAGACCTTTCTCGAAATAGCTTTCTCCCCGCTTTATAAATAAAAAAATGCCAATGCAACCACGAATGCAGGCTAGAAAGAAATAATGCGGCAGCAGATTAGCCCAACAACAAAAAAATAACAAGAGGGGCAAGGATGGAGGGTAGCAAGGAGTAGGTACAAAAGCCGAGACCCACCGGCGCTAACTGATAGATGTAGAGAAGAGGTGATGCATGGTCTCCAAAAGTTTATCAAGCATGTCATCTAGCGCCCCTGTCACGTTGCCTAGAAAGCAGGTGTCCCTGCTGCAAGAAAGCTAGAAATTTAAACATGGACTCAGACGCACGCCAAAAAAAAACACCCGCTCAATCACCATCTTATTATGAATCGTCCAAAGAGTTCACGCCACCGCGGCGAACACTAACCAAAACAAGGGTCGTCTGCCCCCCGGTACGGTTCGCTTGGATCTTAAGGAACTCGCCAAGGTCTGATGCCTGCCAAGTAGGTCCAAGCGCCCCATGGACAAAGTTCCATAGAAACCTGGCAGCAGGACATGTGAATAGGATGTGGGTTCCCGTCTGGGGGATCTCACAAGTGGGGCAAAGCCCATTCCCTGGTCCACGTCGCTTTCGGACCTCCAAGCGGTTCCTCGGGAGTTATCGCACGAAGATTTTGATTTTAAGGGGGAGAGAGGCCTTCCCCAGAGGGGGAGGCCCAAGCTCTAACTGAACCACACAAAAACTTCGATAGGACGACTTTACGGAGATCCCAGAGGGCGCCAGGCGCCATGACACAGGTCTTGGCCCCTGGCAAAGCCTCTGGGAGCGAACTCCGTTTAAACTGTAGCCTCGGCAAGTCCAAATGTTCGTCGGAGCGAGATGTTCCAATTCCTATTATGCACTGTCGAGACCACCAAAGCATCGGGTCGGAACAGATAGCAAAGAGGGAAGGAAATCTATGTTGTAACGGGCTATCATCAAGCCACGGATCCCGCCAAAAAACATCGAGATAATAATTTCCATATGTTAAAGCAATTGAAGTGTTGATGTATTTTGCCAGTTGCCCCAAGCCCTACGTAGGATTTTCCAGCAAATATTCCCGCTAGACATATCATAGCTCCAACAAAATGCACACCCAAGGCAAAAGATATTGAATTATTCAATATGGAAAAGATATACTCCCTCCATTCGAAAAAGGATGTCAAAAAAATGAGATATAGGACATGCCTTCAAATTTCCGCTGCTTTTAGACGAAAAGAATTCAACGCTAAAACTGAAATTGCATTTCCATAAAACATACATCATCTTCTCATTTGGCATTCCTTTCTTTAACAACAGAAGTCTTCATTAGTACATAATCCTTCAGATTTCAGAGTATACCGTTCAGAAAGAAAAAGAAAAATATTCCAGAGTATCCACACCATATACTTTGCGGGTCCGACAGGTTTAGCTGGTTAAAACGGGACGGGAGACATGTTCACTTTCGTTGAATTTTGAAGCGGTCCGTGGATGGATGCGTCAATCGAATCCATCGAAGAAGTTTTGGTTGCGTAGGAGAGTGGAGAGGTGTCGTGTTCTGCCGCGCCAAGCAACCGATCGAGGAGGCCGGCAGGCCAGGTTTAAATCACGAGCTTCCCTTGATGGCGACCATGAATGTGAATGAGAGACGAGCCCGAGATCGCAAGCAACTGACCGACCTGGTCGGCCCACCTCGCCCTTACAAAAGCTGTTTTCCCCGATCGTCTTATCTGCATATGGGTGCCAGTGCCACAGTCGCTCGCCATGCGTTGCAAGTATCCTTCAAATTAGCTGTCTTGTGCACCCTCGTGGTCGTGGGTGACCATGCATGCATGTCCTGAGTGTTCTAGTGGTAGCTAGCCTTATACGTCGATTCAGTTCGTATATATCCGTTTTACGTTCTCCTACTAGCTAGAGCATAGAGCCATGGAAGAAGTTTTTGGTCATCAATTTGTGCTGACTTTAGAGATAAATTTATCATTGACTTTAAAAGAATATCAGAATACCTTTTTACTAATGCTATTGGCATTCCTCGGGTCACTTGAGTAATCTCTTTTCACCTTGACGTATACGGGTCGGTCAACACAAGGGTGTGTATCTACCATGAACAACGGGTGTTTTCATGGCCTATAATTCACTTTCGGAGTGAGCGGAACCAGTGTCTTGGACTAGCCCCATCCTCGCCCCCGAGCCCGCTCCCTCGCCCCAACCCTAGCCGCCGGCCGGCAGCGCTGCCACCTCCCTCCCCTCCCCTCTCCTCCCCCCCCCCCCCCCCCCCCCCCCGGCGCGCCCGTCGCCCCCCGTGGCGGCGGCGCGCCTGCTGCCCTCCCCGCCCAGCCCTCCTCCCCCCTCTCTCCCGTCGCCGCCGCCGGCACGGGCTGCCGAGCTTGGCTCGGTGGACGCCGGCGGCGGCGGCCTGTCCTCACCCGCGCCGTGGTTGACTGGAGGCGGGGCTCCCTCTCCGGCGGCGGTGCTCTTCGGTGGCTCTGGTCCGGTCTCGGCCGGGAGGCGGCGTGGTGACGACGGCGCACATGGGGCTGCAGGGCAACGCAGCGCCGCGGTCGACGACGACCTGCAGGAGGCTCGCCGAGCTCGCGAGCTCGGCCGTGCCCAGCCATGGTGCCCAGATCGGGCCCTGGGCCCAGGCGGGGCCCGACGGGCCCATCTGGATCGGGCTGGGTAGGCCTCTTTCGTAGCGTGTTCGGCAGTGGACGGCGAGGTAGGCGGTGCAGGGGCAGCAGCGATGGCGGCCGGCTTGTTGCAGCTTGACAGCGGGCTTCACGGGTCCGATCTGGACCCGGCCGGACCCTTTTAGGATTGGTTTGCCCCCAAGGGGGCTTTACGGGCCAGGCGGGCCCGGCCGGACCTAGCGGGGACTGGTGTGCTCTGTTGTCGTGTCCGGTCGACTACCGTCTTTGACGGTGGAGGTAGTTTCCTCCGCGCGGCCGCGGTTTCTGCTCTTCCCGGTATTAGCTGTCTTTGCCTTCGTCCTGTCGGTCTCGTGACGGTTGCTTCGGGGAGACGACGATGATGACTTGGTGGCCGTGGTGGCGCATGTTGGCGGGTGGTGAGTTGGTGGCGGCGAGGTCTCGCCCTCGTGGGCTCCTGTGCATCGGATCGTTCGGGATTGCGGACATGGTTATCGGGAGAAATCCTTGTTGGCTTCGCCGACACCGACGCGGTGCCGCCTTTGGGTGGCATCATCCTTCCTGAAGGGCGTCGTGGCTATCTGTCGTCCGTCTCCCTGAGTGTGCCGGGGGAAACCCTAGGACCAGTTTGCGGGTCCGGGCGGCAACATCTCCCTTCTTGAAGGGGCTGCTTGGTACTAGATGATTCGACGCAAGGAGCGTGGTGGTACTTCTTTGGAGAGGGCGCAACGGTTGCAAGTCATCGTAGTTTAGTCGATCCACCTTTGTCTCCATTTCTTTCTTTTTTTTCCTTGTTTTGGGCTTTTGTGTGTGTTTGCTGCTGCCCCAGCGTGTGTGGTGTCGAGTTTGTATCGTGTGTTGTATACTGGTCGGTGCTTTATTTATAAAGCGGGACGAAAGCCTGTTTCGTGGATAATTCACTTTCTGTTAATATGCTACCAGAAAATCATCCAAATGTTATTATCCACGTCCAGTTTTGTGCTTTCGACGCTCTTCTCTAGCTATCGAGTGCATGTGGAAATTTTGGGTGGACCAAGTAAACTGAATACTACTCCTACAAGTTTCGTCTACACAAACATTTATACCGACGTAATTCAGACTCGGGTAAGCAAACTACAAACACAAACGGGCTCCTCCGGTACGTTTCCCATACAATATACAGTTTTCACTTGTAGAGTTGTGGTCAGCAACATCACTGTCGAACGCTTGGGATCATGTATGTTTTGTGCTGTAACATGTAACCGTGGTGCTCTGACAAAATAAAACAAAAGAAAAACAACTGACGATTGTCCGGCCTGCGTGAAGTACACACATAATACAAGTACTAGAAGGAAACAGCGCGCTTTGCTGCGCCCATCGTTTGTTCTCCAGCATCGCCATGGCATTTCTTTTCTGAATGTCTCATATTTTAGCTCTTCAAGTATGATACGATACCCATTTTTGGAAAATATATGGCTGCATGCGGGGCATATGCTATGTTTACAAAAAACACATTTTTAAATATTTCTTTTAAAAAAATCACCCTACGCAAAGTTTTCCGAAGAACCACTTTTTTCCCTTGTCTAGCAACAAAAAACCATTCTTTCACGAAAGTTTGAGCAAGGACACGATGTAGAGATGACGCGTGGATTCTTTTTGGACTTCGACTTGAAAAGCATTTAAAATGCATAGTTCAAAACATGGTGTAGATGCCCTACGTTCTGACCATTCACTCTCACCATTTGCACACTGTTGTATTTCAATGAAATTCCCTTTTGTAGTAGAACAGTCATGGATAAACCGATGAAATACCATTTTTGTAATAATATTCATAGTAACATGCAGTAATTAACATATCCAATTATTCATAGAATCAATAGTAATTATAATGCAACTACGGCGGCTATTTTGTGTAGGAATTAACCACGCTGCCAGAGCAGTCAAAGATGTAATAACACTTTGTAACCAATACATATGCACATATGTGCTTGCCAGTTTTTTTTTTTTTTTGTTGACAAACCACATGTATGCCTAAATCCTAGTCACCTATAAGGCTAGAAACATGAACTGCTTGTGGTTGCCGTCAGCGTCTCAAAAGTGCTAATACCTAGGAAAACAACGACAAAATTGAGTTATGTTCTTTAAGCAAGTTATAAGGGATAAAAAAATTAAAACACACACACGGACCTAAGAGTGAATTGATGAGCATGTCTGCAATCTGCATATGGCTTCATATTTTTTCTATTAGGAACCTAGAAAAGAGCATCTATGTACGACCTTCGATGCCTTGTCCAGCTGTTCATGAAATAAACTGGCACAATTAGCAAGAGAAAAGCTTGATGTATGTTTTGAGAGTACCAAAAAACTTGTAGCATAGTACATGAGAGTCTTTCATTGACATTGCAGTCAACCCTCTTGTAAGAATGACTTCTCTTCATGTTAGAGAAGATACAATATGAACACAATAATGTAAAATCAAACATACATGACGACATTTAGTTTGTCTAGTTTTCATGCCTGCATTTTGTGTTGTGGTGCTGCATTCAACTTGTTCATGGAGTGAATCTGAATAGCATCATGGATGTATTTATAAAATACCTAGATATTGATCTGGAAATTTGTCCAAAGGGCTAAAAGAGGCAGCCTCAACTGACGTAGACCAAGCTAAGAATATAAGTTTCTTGGAACAACACAGTGTGTAGTAGCGAAAGAAGAGGTCAAATTGTGAAGTTCGTATTGTTCTTTATGTAGAAGCTACTGATATTCACATTTGTGATTTGATATGTGAAGCACGTCTTACCTTCGACCTTCACAGCCTTACTCTGAAATTTGGTGGTTCTTCTTCTATCAAAACTTTGTTTTGAGAAGTTATAAACACAAAACATGCACACATCAGTAATTTAATTGAACTGGAGCTTTACAACTTGTAGAAAAAAAATATGACAACCAAAGAATGAGACATGAAAGCTATTATGGTCTTACTGACACAAGTTATACATAAGCAAATATCGATAGCTCTAAATATGACAGAAGAATATGAGCTGCTAGTGATTCTTAACTTCTAGTTGAACTTGTTTCTGAATTGCTTATAGTTTACTATGATTATAGATTTTCAATGTAAGTTTATTACCTTCTTGAACCAAACTACTGACAGTGACACCTTACGTCACTATGATAACTGAAGGTGAGGCTCCCACCTTTTTGCCGACGCAAATGCAAAAAGAAGTGCACCACACTAATTTTTGTATAAGAGATAGGGGCCATGAGAATATCTAGGTTATACATGCAGCACAATGGCCGACGGCTAGCCATAGAGGAGGATAACAAATGTTCAGTACTATACGGAAAATTTGTGACTAAAATCAGAAGGCATAACAAAATCTAGTTCAGAATTGCATGCCAATCACAACCACAGGATTCTTTGACATTTCACCTCTGAGAATGCAATAATTCTGTTTGAGCTACATATCAAACTGACAACAAGAATGAGCGAAATTTAACTAATGATTTATGCAAAAAAAAACTAATGACAAGTTAATGCGGGCGCATAACAACATATATGGGTCACATATGGTATAAACAAGATATACATGCATGATTACCAACAGAATTATTCATCCATTTTCCTTATTCGTCGAATGTGATCTATACTTCGAAGCTACTCGCTCCTTTTTTTATATACAAGGCCATTTCGTTTTTCGTGTCAAACTTTGGCTTTTAATTTTGGTCAACAAAATATGAGTTATATTTCATAAAAAAATTCACTGGAAAGTTCTTTGAAGTGTGCATCCAATGACATACTTTTTGTGGTATATAACTTAGATGTCGTTGGCAAAATTAATGATTAAAGTTTGCCCCAAAAATATGATGTGGCCTTGTATTCAAATACGGAGGGAGTATTTATATTTTGAATGCAAATGATCAAGACATTAATCCAAAGATTACAATTAAGTTTTGAAAGTTGTACGGCTGACGCCTTCACACCCACTGTTTCGCAACATAACAAATGGTTACAAACTATCTATAGGCTGCTATGCGCAGACAGGGGTAGAGCTGTTTCGGCTGATCCTAATGCACGCACATGCATCTCCAAAAAATAAGCCTTAACACCTAAAATGACTTTATGCATCAGGTTAGTCCACCAAGTGTGCATCAAGTAGCCCATTTTTCTCAACCCACAAGGCTGATCACGAGGCATCAGGATTACTGCTACTCCAGCTCCGCCTTGTACGCAAGTGAGGTTAATAGCAATCATTTCAGAAAACAAAAAAATATTTACTGATTTGTTTCTCTCACCTATATTTTGGATCGTTTTATATACTACCAACACCATCTTGATCTGCTGCCCCATTCGTAGTAGAAAATTAGAGTGGAATTCTTCTCCATCTTCCACTTGCAAATTCGGGATTCTCCACAATAAAGCTCCTAGAGCAAGTTTCTGAAATATACAAAGATAACAATAAGCAGTTTCACCACAAAATCAATTCAATTATCATAGTATATGCGATAAATAGGTTGCTAAACCATGAACTCCAGCTTGTCATCTTTGCAAATCAAGTACTAAATTATTTAGCGTAACTTTAAAGGGAGCAATTCAATACTATTAAATTCAAACTATAAAGGGAGTACATAACATAACTATTCAAGTACATAAAACATCTTAAGTACGCCCCACTTGAGTGATCTAATCAAACCACTGAACAAGCTTCGAATATGTGTTTTCAAAAATGAAGAAACAAATACGCAGTTCAGCGTAACATATATATTTGTTTACAGCCAAACAACTCACAAATCCCAAAAATTACTGGACAACAGTAACTGGAGACATAAGAACTGTTGTATGAATAGGCAGCGCTCAGCTTGAGCAGAAGAGGATTCTAGTAAGTGCTGCTGGGAAAGTTCATTGAAGTATTGCTTGGAATCTTTTGCTGACTTTCAAATGGCAAGATGTTAGAAGCACAATGTGAACAGAACAACATTACCTTGTTGGCACTAAATCCTCTAATGGTCGTTCCACTTTTCAAGCAGACGCAGTCATGCATCGATGGACCTCCCAATCCAGGTGCTTGCTATATATATTCATCACATACTGCTCACATTAGCACAAATCATTGGTACTCCAAAAGTTGAATCTATGAAAAAGTGATACCCACAGATATTAGATGCGATAGGCATCTGATGGAAATCATGCCTGCTATTCAGACCTCCCATGCTAAATTAATGATTCAGCTCTTGGCTGTAACTTTGCACCTAAGATTAACAGTAGCTTATTACATAAATAATGTATGTACCTAAAAATTGACACTCCACACCAAGTCTCTCCAATCATATAGAGAAACGGATCTGATGCAAACTTGAAGAAAAATAGACATTCATGTAAAAACAATAGGAAAAGAGTGAGTAGATGGCCTCACCTCGTTGGAGGAGAGGAATTGGAGACGCACGAGATTGATGGTATCGCTGGAGGAGATCCCGATGTCATTCCCCATGTGGCGGCGGCAGCAGATTCGTCAAGGAGGCTGGGAAATAACCGAATGGGGTAGGGGCAAATGATGAGGCCGGTGCAGCTTGTTCCGCCTGTCAATGGCAGCAGAACGGCCAAACCCCTGCCGTCTCTTTTCTTGTTTTGAGTACGCCCATCGCTCTCTGTAGACTGGAGCAAGGAAGGAGTAGGACGACCAGAGGGCCAAATCTCGCGTCGCATAGGAAGCCGACGGAGCCATAGAGCATCCCCGCCGGCGACGCGGCGCACGGCGAGGGCGCTAGTGGTCTCCCGCAGCTCATCCACGACCTGCTCCTAGGGTCTGCGCGCCGTCGTCGCCACCCATTGCCTCGGTGGGCGACCAGCTCGCCGCTGTCACCAGCAACCAGCGCCTCAAGATGGCGCCGCGGCGGCGCGGTGGTGGACTTGGACGAATACGACGGCGAGGGCGCCGGGCCGCGCTGGATGGTGACGCCTTAGTTCGTCGAGGTTGCTAGAAGTGAGAAGAGGCCGACAGCGACCTTGTGCTGCGTTAGAACTTAGAACTCATCAAAATCCGGACCGAGGAACAGGAAGGAGGGGCCTTGGAAAAGAGAGGTGGGGAAGAGCGGCTGGGCCATTTTTCTGGTGGCCGTCGCCGGCGGTCGAATCCGAGCCCAAACCCCAAGCTCCACCCATGGCGTGAGAGCGATTGGTGGAGGGTCCGAGAAACCTGAAGAGGAAGAGGCGTGGGCGAATAGGAGAGGAGACAACCAAACGAGCAAAGGTGTGGCGAGCAAGGTGTGGCGCGTGTACAAGTTGGAGAGACCAACCGACTATGACTGAACCGACCCAAGCAATGGTTAAGATGGATACACTTTTTATCTAACGAACTACAAACGTCTAAACCGGTGGAGGAATGAGAGCTCACCATTTCTAGGGAGTTTAGATGTTGTAGAGATTGATCGAGGATACCTTTTCACTGTTCCTATGTCCGGGAAACGCTTCCAGAGGATAGAAACTCTGTTGGGATTGTGCACAACCTCTTTCAATCTCATCTGTAACCGGTGTTTTGGTTAATGTTCTGGTGATTTTCGAAGGAAAAGCCTAAATAACCACCGGAGGATGATCCTCGGGTTTGGCTAGAAAAAACAACAGGTCGATATTGTCCTGCTCACCTGCATGCTTAGAGCATCTCCACCCACAACCGTCAATTTGTGTCTGACGCCCTCAATTGTGTCCTCTTTATGGTGCTGGACATGTGTCTGGTTAAAATTGGAGGAGTGCTCCTAGCGAGACCCTCAAATAGACCAGACAAGTGCCTATGTAATAGATTGTAAGACACTGACAATGCACACATGCAGTTATCAGAACGTCTTATAATTCGATAAGGAGTAAGTAGTAGCCAAACGACATAACACATTATCGGTGGGGAGGTAGATAGGAAGTGGCGGCACCGGCAAAATGAGTTGTGGCGACACCAAAGTAGCATCGAGTGGGCCTACTTGGTGACTGTTGACTCGCGGTGTTGAGTTGACGATGACAAGGGTTGTGCAAATCGGTGGCCAAAGTAAACTGGAGCAAGGTGGTGGGGATGACCACATGTCTCTAGCGCTTCGTACCAATTACTCGCTCCGTTTATAAATGATGTGATTATTTTATCTAAATTTGTATGTATCTACACATACTAAAACATGTTTATATACATATAATTTAGACAAAATCAGGACATCTTTTTTTATATATGGAGGGAGTACTAGCGGCATGCGTGTGGAAGGACTTGTCTCGGAGCTTGACAGCCACTCTAGACGTTTGGGGTGTCTAGGGTGCTGAATTTGGTACGAACGTTTGTGGTTTGGCTGGACCGATATTTCGGTACAGACGCAACGGGTCTTTGAAAGTACCCGTGGAGATATTGAAGGGGCCTCTGCTCCGATAGTGGTAGTGTTTCTTTTCCAAGACGGTCGCCTCACCCTAGTCTGCCAGCATAGCAGCGCTACTGGCTCTCCTCAGTCTCAGTCAGCTTCGTGATCTGACGGCCTAGACCGAGCGCGATAAGTTCCTACAATAACCGAACTATACCTCTGCGCTTCGGTGATCCCAGTCCGTCCACGTCCCATCCGAGGGTCCACGCAAAACCAAGGAAAACCCAAGCAGCATTTCTCCTCCAACCTCCGCCGCTCGCGTCGCGTGGGAAGGGGCCACCCGGTGTCGTGATTGCCGCGGGCAGTCAACACAAAATCTGAGGGAAATATTCTTGACCGGGACGAGCTCGTGCCCCAAGCTAGCCCAACCCAGCCATCAACTTGCCTTTCACCGAGGATTCACTCATTTTTGGGTGCTCCCGCTTCCTTGCCCGACATTCCTACCTCTCCACCTTTTTTTAACAAGAGAAAACCCCAAACGTTGCAACCTTTACCGATTTTTAAAACTATGCCAAAGGTGGGAGGTAACCCAAAACCCAGTTTGGCAGTGGCACATCTTACAAGTCTAGGCTATATAAAAACCGCAATCCAAAACTAGGTTTTCCCCTAAGCTTTGGCTTTGCTCCAGCTCGAGGAGCTCCAGCCTGTGTTTTCTTTGGCTTTCCATGTCAACCCCATGTCTACGTCGCGCTTCTCCGCCCAGCACGCAACCTCCTCCTCTGCCCGTCGTGTTTAAACCGTTCCCGCGTTACGCCACCCACCTTATTCGGAGTGGAGTGGAGTGGATTGCCGTGCACAGCGTGCATGTAGCCTCGAGCCCAGGCAATGCATGACGCGAGAACTACCACACGAATTTAAGGTTAAGAATGTTTTTGGAAACAATCACGTTCAAAAAAAATTCAAATATATGAACAAAAAGCATGCATGTCAATGATGTATCACACCGACATGCATAATCTAGATCTGAAATATTGTACTTTATATTATGTGCTACGCAAAATGGTGACATCTTGTACATTTAGATCCAAACATTAGTCACTTTTGTGCCGTTCAGAATATAGGGTATTCAAATCGAGATTTTTCATATTTGTGGGTTATATCATTGACAACATGCAAGATTTTTTCTATTTGTTTAAACCCCATAAATACATTTGTTGATATATTTTTAATAAATAGATCAATGGAACCGGGAGAAACGACGCATATTTGCCAAGGGGCTGTGATTCGTTCCAAGTCCACTTACGTACGAACACTGGCACGAAGAACAGATTGCTTGATTAATCTGACAGTACATTAGTCTCAGGCTTTCAGCGCACCGCAGCATAAGCAAAGCTGTTAAGCAGCTTACAAAGCCTAACGGCATCCTGCTCACCACAACACATTACAAAAGCTTCGTTTGCTTACACGCTCTCCTCAGCACTAGCTTCTCACTCTACTACTCCCAGCTGTCGTTAATCAGCTGCTCCTGCTCGTGCTCTCCTGCTCCCGGCAATGCTCGGCCGACGCGTCGGTCACGCAACTCGACGATAGCGGGGACGCCGCAGTGCGCGGCCGACGGCGCGCGTCAGCTCGCTCTGCCGCGAAGAAGTCGATCAACCGGACCCCGCCGCTCTTGTCGTCGTCGTTCACCGGATCTTGCGGCGAGTCGTCACTGGTACTGTCGGTCCGGTCGGCGGCCGCGCCCTTCTTCTTCCGGAACACCCGGCACAGCACCCAGCCCTCCACAGGGTTACCCTGCGCGCGGCGGCACGGGGCCAGGCCGGCGCCGGCGAGGCGGTACTCGTGCATCACCCAGTCCGTCTTCTTGCCGCTCGGCGCCTTCCCGCGGTAGAACACCAAGGACCGTTTCATGCCCACCACCACGGCCTGCCGGTCGCCGCCCCCCTTTGGCGCCGGCACGCTCACCGCGACCTGCTTCTCCTTCCCCGTGGCCTTCCAGTACCCCGCGCCGGTGGCGCGGTTCGCGCGCCGGCCCTTGACGTACTTGGCCTCCTTGCAGGTGAAAAAGTACCGCTCCTCCTCAGCCCACCCTGGTGTCGGCAAATCAAGCTAGCAGGAGTCAGCCCAGGCAGGAATCCCAACAGCATAGATAGACCGTGATTGGACTGGGTGACTCACCTGGGAGCAGGAGGTCGGAAGGGTCGTGCGCGAGGATACGGACATCGGGGATGTCGACGGCGGCGGGAAGCGGGGACGAGAGCGCCTTGCGCCGGAGGTAGTGCACGACCAGCTCCTCGTCGGTTGGTCGGAACCGGAACCCCGGAGGCAGCCGAGCGTGAGTCCCGCTCGCCACTCGCCCTGCCACCGTGGGTTCCTTGGTCTCCATGGCCGAAATGATGAATCGAATCACAAGGCGCAATATTTAAGCGGCTCAGCTGGTGCTGGGTTGCCGGCCGGATGTTCTTGGCAATTGATTGGATTCTTGCGCTCGCAGCCTTGGTGGCGGCGGCGGTGAGCTAGCTGTTGAGTGCAGAGAGCAAAGGGGGGAGGAGAGAGAGAGAGAGGTAGGAGACGACGGATTTATAGAAGGAAGAGAAAGATTGTGTGCGGAGGTAGGAGGCAGTGGCGTGAGGGAGACTCAACCCGTCTACCCTGTTTTAGCCAACACACTCTGTCTCGCTGTTGATGTTGGTCTGCTTTCTCCTACGCAAGGCTGAAGAAAGACGTTTGGTTGGCTCGCCATTTTTGTTTATTTAGAAGTTTTTGCACTACCTGGGTTCATCAACGACTAAAGAAAAGGAAAATGTTGGCTTTCTTTTTCGTGAAAACACCGGAGATCTGCACCGAAAAAAAAAATACAGAGTCAATTACAATCAACAGGCACTTGGCAAAATTGGGTAGCAACCACCACAAAATATTGAAGGCCTGGTCAACAACATAAGATCATCTCCACTCGTGTCCCCATATAAAATTCCCATGTTTTGCTGAACAGCCGCTATTGAAAACGTTAAATATGATATGTTGTCTGTATGGGTGTCACTTCCTACTTGCGGTTATAGCATGTAACTCAAAATTTAACGATTATCAGTCAAACTTTAAGAAAAAATTACAGGTTTGAATGAAATTTAGATAATATGTAACTAAACCTAAATTAGAGCCACCGCAACCACTCCCTGTCCTCCTCCTTGATGACCTCACTGGTTGCACCATCGTCAACGACTTCCTGGCCGCCTATGTCTTTGGGCCCTGCCTCGCCGTCGTCGCGGGAGAGGTCAACGAAGTGCGTGCCTGTCATCTCGACGTGGCCTTCAGAGACCACGTGAGAGCTTTGTCAAACGACGACCCAAGACGTTGTTCGCGTGGCTTAACCCCTAGAGTCTTCAGGATCGGTGGTCGGGTCACGTGTCTCCTCTGCACCTGGAGCAGGTCGGCTAGGCTCTAGCTTCACCTTCTTCGCCGGAGTTGCGAACACCCGCGTGTGCTGACGTGGTAATGTGCTCGCATTGTCCTTGGGGGTGAGCTATGCCGAGCAGGGCATAGCAGAGTGCGACGAGGACGATCGCGAGGAGGACGGTACTGACAGGGTCGTTGTCCTCATCGGTGCCCAACGGTTTGCCAGGGGTGGAGGATCCGTCGGGGGTGGGGCAAGCAGGGGCGGGCAATCGGTGATGTGCACCATCACAGGGGGAGTGTGCACCCATGCGCCCCAAAATGCCTCGCGCCCAGCCAAGTTTTGTCCTGCGGTGGGGCTCACGGTCATCCCAGCAGTTCGTCTCCTTGGCATGGATATGGCGAAACTAAGTTTCGTAGCAATATATTTCCTTTCACCTATTTCTCGGGCCGCGGTTAACGATTTTCATTCAAACTATTTCTCCGTGACCCATTTTTTGTCCTTCATACTCACTTTGGTATTTATCGTAAGTTGATGTTGTTAACTATTAAGAGATAGTAAAACTCACTTAGCTACAAGCAATCACAGCGATATCTTCCTAATCGTCCGATCAGCCGCACAAACGCCAAACCCTATTTGCCGCTCAATGTGTGTGCATATGTGCTCCACATACCCCTTGTTCCTCTCAGCGCGCTCAGGTGGGCTGACCCACCATCACGAGCGACAGGAGGAAGACGAGGACACGAGAGAGTAGCACCCACTTGAAAGGACAATGATGTCACCTAGAGGGGGTTGAATAGGCGATTAAAACTTTTCCGGTTTAGTCTTGCTAATTGCGGAATAAAACTAGGTGTTTAAATTAACAAGCCGACAACTTAAATAAACTAGGCTCACCTATGTGCACCAACAACTTATGCTAAGCAATACAAGCAACAAGGTGATAGCAATAGAATACTTCAAGCACGAAGGCTATCACAATGTAAAGTGCATAAGTAAAAAAGCTCGGGTATAGAAATAACCGAGGCGCGCGGAGACGAGGATGTATTCCTGAGTTCCTCCTTGTTAAGAGAGTATGTCTCGTTGGAGAGGTGTGAACCAACACAATGGTTCAACAACCACAAAGGTTTCACCTTCTTCTCCGATGAACCGCACCACAAATGTTTGGTTCACCTTCCACTATCGGAATCCTTCGAGGCGGAATCCGGAGCCTTTCAACAACAATCCGGGGCACAACCCACAACGGGATTGGGGGCTCCCGAACGGCTTTACAAGTGACCACAAAGGTCCAACCACCACACGGGCGTCTAGGGTCCAAGGACCCAAGAGTAACAAGCTCACAAACTTTCAACTTCCACGAATCCTCGTGGAGAGCACACCGATGCCCCAAATGCAAAAGGTAAGAGCACAAGTGCTCAAATCATTCACTCTCAAATCCCACCAAAAGCAACTAATGCTTATGGGGGGAAGAGAGGAAGAACAAAGAAGAACCACACAAGAACTCCAAGATCTAGATCCACTAGGTTCCCCTCACTTAGAGGAAAGGTTGATCGGTGGAAATGTAGATCTAGATCTTCTCTCTCAAATCCCTGAAAGATATGCAAGAATCATGGGAGCAATTTGATACGTCTCAAACGTATCTATAATTTTTGATGTTCCATGCTGTTATTATATCAATTGCTACATGTTTTGGTTACACTTTATATCATTTTTATGCATTTTCTGGGACTAACCTATTAACAAGATGCCACAGTGCCAGTTCCCTGTTTTCTGCTGTTTTTGGTTTCAGAAAATCTATTAAGGAAATATTCTCGGAATTGGACGAAACAAAAGACATCGTCAATAATATCACGAGGAGATCACGGAGTCCAAAGGGGAGTCGGAGCAGACCCACCAGGGGGCCACGCCACACTAGGGCGCGGCCCAGGGTGGGCCCGCGCCCCCTATGGCGTGGTGGCCCCCCTCGGCCACCGACGCCGCCTCTTCGCCTATATATTCTCCGCGACGCGAAAACCCTATTACGGTCGATCATATTCCACGAAAAGTTCCGTCGCGGCCGTCATCGTCAATCTCAGATCGGAGGAGTTCTGAAGCTCTTCCCGGCACCCTGCCGGAGGGGAGATCATCACCGGAGGGCTCTACATCACCATGCCTGCCTCCGGAGTGATGCGTGAGTAGTCCACCCCTGGACTACGGGTCCATAGCAGTAGCTAGATGGTTGTCTCTCTACCTTGTGCCTCCATGTTTAGATCTTGTGAGCTGCCTAACATGATCAAGATCATCTTATTGTAATGCTAGATGTTGTGTTTGCTGGGATCCGATGAATATTGATACCATGTTTATTCAAGTTGTTTATCTATGTGCTCTTGATCTTGCATGCTCTCCGTTGCTAGTAGATGCTTGTGACTCCAAGAGGGGGTATTTATGCTCGATAGTGGGTTCAGTCTCTAGATATCTGGATCAGTGACAGAAAGGTCTAAGATGGTAGATGTGCTGTTGCTACTAGGGATAAAACATTGGTGCAGTGTCCAAGGGCACTTGTATTGATTACATTACACACTTTACTTCATGCAATAATCTGTTGTTAGCAACTTAATACTGAATGGATGCGGATGCTGCCTTGAAGGTGGATTATTTAGGCATAGATGCGTTGGAATAACGGTCTATGTACTTTGTTGTAATGCCCAACTAGATTTCATAGTAGACATCTTGGCATGTATTGCATTGTTATGCCCTCTCTATTTGTCAATTGCCCAGCTGTAATTTGTTTACCCAACATGCTAGTTATCTGTTCTGAGAGAGACACCACTAGTGAACTGTGGACCCTGGTCCAATTTCCTCATACTGTTTACACAACCTGCTGCAATCATCTGTTTCCTGTTACTTGCTGTTTTTCCTGCTGTTTTCCACACCATACGTTTAACTCTTTGTTTCTGCAAGACCGGAGAGATTGACAACCTCTCTGTTTCGTGTTGGGCAAAGTTCTGGTTTGTGTCTGTGCAGATTCCACGTTGGTGCAAGCTCCCTAGCGCCAGGGGGAGTCAACATCAACAACCTTCCGATAGATCGTCAAGTCCTACTGGATTGATAACCTTGGGTAGATTTCTCAAGGGAAAACTTCTGCTGTCTACATCATAACCTTCCTCTTGGGGTTCACCAACACGTAGCCATCAAGCTGTTTTCTGGCGCCGTTGCCGGGGACTTGGAGGCTATTGGAAAGGGGAGTCTCTCAGTTCCAATCTCTTTACTTTGTTTTTTGTCTTGTTTTATTTTTGTTTTGCTTGCTGTTAAAAATCAAAAACCCAAAAAAATTAAATTCCTGCATCTAGTTTTTAATTTCGAGTTGCCCTGTTGCTTGTTTTAGGCTTGCTAAAATGAGTAATCCTGAAAATACTAAGTTGTGTGACTTTACTAGCACAAACAACAATGATTTTATCTGTACACCCATTGCTCCACCTGCTTCTAAAGCAGAATTTTATGAGATTAAGCCTGCACTGTTAAATCTGGTTATGAAAGAGCAATTTTCTGGTGTTAGTACTGATGATGCTGCTGCCCACTTAAACAACTTTGTTGAACTTTGTGATATGCAAAAGTATAAGGAGGTAGAGAGTGATATTATTAAGCTGAAATTGTTTCCTTTCTCTTAAGAGGAAGAGCTAAAGATTGGTTGCTATCTTTGCCTAGAAATAGTATTGATTCCTGGACTAAATGCAAAGATGCTTTCATTGGAAAATATTATCCTCCTGCTAAAATTATCTCTTTAAGAAGTGGTATTATGAACTTTAGGCAACTTGATAATGAGCATGTTGCCCAAGCTTGGGAAAGAATGAAGTCTTTGGTTAAAAATTGCCCCACTCATGGACTGACTACTTGGATGATCATCCAAACCTTTTATGCAGGACTAAATTTTTCTCAAGGAACTTATTGGACTCGGCTGCTGGAGGGACCTTTATGTCCATCACTTTGGGTGCTGCTACAAAGCTTCTTGATGATATGATGGTAAATTATTCTGAATGGCACACTGAAAGGGCTCCAACTGGTAAGAAGGTAAATTCTGTTGAGGAAATTTCCTCCTTGAGTGATAAAGTTGATGCTATTATGACTATGCTTTCGAATGGACATGGTGTTGTGGATCCAAATAATATTCCTCTTGCTTCTTTGGTTGCTCATGATGAGAAAAATGTTGATGTAAACTTCATTAAAAATAACAACTTCAACAACAATGCCTATAGGAATAATTTTGGTAGCAACAATTATAGGCCATATCCTGCTAATGGTAGCAACTCTTATGGTAATTCTATGGTAATTCCTACAGTAACAATAGAAGTGTGCCCTCTGATCTTGAAGTCATGCTTAAGGATTTTATTAGCACACAAACTACTTTTAATAAAACTGTTGAGGAAAAGCTAGGAAAAATTGATACTCTTGCTGCTAAAGTTGATAGTCTTGCTCATGATGTTGAAATGCTGAAAATAAAAGCTATTCCTAGTGATATTAGAGAGAGTAAAACACTCAATGCTATCCAAATTAAAATTGATAATAACATTAGGATGCTTGCTGAACTTCATGAAAGATGGGAGAGAGAAGAAAGAGAAGCTGAAATTGCTGAACAAAATAGTGTTGTTAGAGTTTGCACTATTTTTACTAATGAAACAAATGATGCCTCACATGCTAATGCGCCCCCTACTGTTAGTGAAAAGATAATAAGTGTTGGAAATGTCTCTACTACCTCTACAAAAAGTTTTAAATTGCCTGATAGCACTACTTTTGTTCCTAGTAAAAGTGCTGAAATTTTTAGAGGTGTTGGTGATAATTGCTCCATTGTTTTTGATGACAACAACTTCAATTTCGAAAATTGTAACATAACTGAAGTCATCATGTTCTTGCAAAAGCTAGCTAAGAGTCCTAATGCTAGTAAAATAAATATGGCTTTTACTGAACATATTATCAAAGCTCTCATGCATGCTAGGGAAGAAAAATTAAAACTTGAAGCTTCTATCCCTAGGAAGTTAGATGATAATTGGGAACCTGTTATTAAAATGAAACTGAGTGAGTTTGAATGCAATGCTTTGTGTGACCTTGGTTCTTGTATTTCGGTTATGCCTAAAAATTTATATGATATTCTCAAGCTTGCACCTTTGGAAAAATGTCATTTGGATGTTCACTTTGCTGATTCTTCTATGAAGAAACCTTTAGGAAAAGTTGATGATGTTTTGATAATGGTTAATAACAATCTTGTCCCTGTTGATTTTGTGGTTTTGGATATTGAATGCAATCCTTCTTGTCCTATTGTTTTGGGAAGACCTTTTCTGAGAACTGTTGGTGCTGTTATTGATATGAGAGAGGGGAATATAAAATTTCAATTCCCACTCAAGAAAGGTATGGAACACTTCCCTAGGAAGAAGATGAAATACTCACATGATACTAGTGTCAAGACAAATTATGGTTTTGGATTTTCTGGTCTTGACAATACTTGATGCATCTCTTCATGCCTAGCTCAAAGGCATTAAAGAAAAGCACTTCTGGGAGATAACCCATGTTTTTATTTGCTGTTTTATTTTTGTTTTCTTGAGTCAAGGATGCTTGTTTACCTCTGTAGCAACTCCTTTGTATCTTTTATTTGCTGTTTTGTTGTGCCAAGGAGAGTTACTAATGCAAAGTTGGTTTTATTTTCGGGACTGCATTGGGACAGATTGCTGTTCGTCACCGTTTAATTCAGTAGAAAATCAGAAAAAATCGAAAAATGCTGAAATTTTTGTGCATGTTCCTGATGATGTTACGCAACTTTCATTATTTCAAAAGTTTTTCATCTGAGCATCGTAAGTGCCTCGAAAAAATTCGTCATTACAGACTGTTCTGGTTTGACAGATTCTGTCTTTTATTTTGCATTCTCTCTTTTACAAGTTTTTAAGTGGTTTCTTTTCGTGTAAAAGTGCCCACTTGAGCCTAGTAACAGTGGCTAATGTTTAAAATAGTTGGCTTGTGAGTTTTGTCTTTGCTAGAACTTTGAAGTATTATCTTTTAGTGCACTAACCTGCTAATGAGAAAAGCTGTTAAGTTTTGGTGTGAAGGAAGTTTTCAAGTGTTGATAGAGGAGAATGATATTACATGATCAAGAAGAGTGAAGAGCTTAAGCTTGGGGAGGCTTACCTCCCCAGCATATTTCAAGAAGACTCAAGCATCTAAGCTTGGGGATGCCCAAGGCATCCCCTTCTTCATCTACAAATTATCAGGTCATCTCTAATGGTGCTATATTTTTATTGCTTCATACTAGTGTACTCTTCCTTGGAGCGTCAGTGTGTTTTTGTTTTCAGTTTGTTTTGTTTTGTTTGCTGTGCTATACTTGTTGGATCCTAGCATTCATGTTTGGGAGAGAGACACGCTCCACTTTTTCATTAGAATACTCTTGTGCTTCACTTATACTTGTTGAGTATTCCTGTCTAGTTGCTGTTATTGCTGTTAGCTCTCAGTTTTTCATACATCTCTTGTTAGAGCTTTCAGTTTCTTTTGAAGAAAGTACTCTCTTGCTTCACTTATATCTGTTTGGAGAGTTGTCAAATAAGTTGATTGGTGTTTGGTTGGACCAGAAAAATGCTATGCATGTGGTAGTGGTATAAAATGCTTACATGAATCTTTTTAGATCGTTGTCTTGAGTAATTTGATGCTTGCCAATTGTTTTGAGCTGTCAAGTAATTAATGTTTAAGCTTGTGCATCATGTAAGTAATGGCTATTAATGAAGAACTACTATAAGGATTTTCTGCTATAATAATCTGTTGCATGATTGGAAGTCCATAGTAGTCTAGATAATTTTTGGATGAAGGCTATGTGTTAACAAGGAAGACAGTGGGAGTCTATGGTTCGTCAAACCTTGTGTTTTATGTACACTCTTGCTATTCCAGTTGATAATGATGTTTGCTTATAATAACCTTGCTAGCCTAAACTCTGTACTAAGAGGGAATGCTTCTTGTACATCCAAAACCTTGAGCCAAATCCATGCCACCTGTGTCCACCATACCTACCTATTATGTGGTGTTTTCACCATTCCAAGTAAATTTCTTCATGTGCTATCTACTAACTACTCAAAACAATTACCCTTTTTGTGTCACTACTTGAAAAGCTCATAAGGACGTAGTAGTGAGATTTGTCATCTTCCATGCTAATTAATTTACAAGGATTGGCAGCTTCATCTGCTTCTCCACCTTTTATTTTGCATTAAAGAGCTGGTTAGTCCACCCTATAAATAAATAAATAAATAGACACTCCTCCATGGTGAATGTTGGTGGGCACCCGAGGATTCGGTTAGCCATGGTTTGTGGAAAGTAAATGGTTGGGAGGAGTGTCACCAATAAGTGCTTGTTACAAGTGCAGTCCTAAAAACTCTCGGAACCGCTCTAAAAGTTAGTTAGCCATGGAAGATGACAAGTACCTGCTATTTGATTTGTTGACACCTGTATACACCATTACCTTACAAAACAATATTTTATGCTCTCTATATGCCTTCGGGAACTACAGCTCTAGCACATGATGTTAATCCCTGCTTCCCTCTGCGAAGGGCCATTCTTTTACTTTTATGTTGAGTCAGTTTTCCCACTTCTTTCTGTCTACTTAAGCAAACATCATTGTCAACTCCAGTATAACAGTTTTTACATAACTTTGTGTTTGGTTGATCATATTCTTTGCATTGACATTATCTATATGATATACATGTTGAAAGTTGAAGCAAAAGCTGAAGCTATTATCTTCCTTTGTGTTGATACAAACACTTTCATGTTGAGAATTATTGCTGCTGTGAACTAACTATTATGTTAGACTATTATATCTCTAAATGTTTTATAGTGTTATTCATGAAAGTTTGCACTTGTGTGATCACTTATGTTTACTCTTTATTTACTTGCTTGCAAACTATAGACCATTGGCTTGGATCACTTCATTCAGATCATGTGCATTACATTGTTATTTGATCAAAGATTGTGTTGGTAGCATGTCACTTCAAAAATTATCTGTTTTTATCGTTTACCTACTCGAGGACGAGCAGGAACTAAGCTTGGGGATGCTTGATACGTCTCAAACGTATCTATAATTTTTGATGTTCCATGCTGTTATTATATCAATTGCTACATGTTTTGGTTACACTTTATATCATTTTTATGCATTTTCTGGGACTAACCTATTAACAAGATGCCACAGTGCCAGTTCCCTGTTTTCTGCTGTTTTTGGTTTCAGAAAATCTATTAAGGAAATATTCTCGGAATTGGACGAAACAAAAGACATCGTCAATAATATCACGAGGAGATCACGGAGTCCAAAGGGGAGTCGGAGCAGACCCACCAGGGGGCCACGCCACACTAGGGCGCGGCCCAGGGTGGGCCCGCGCCCCCTATGGCGTGGTGGCCCCCCTCGGCCACCGACGCCGCCTCTTCGCCTATATATTCTCCGCGACGCGAAAACCCTATTACGGTCGATCATATTCCACGAAAAGTTCCGTCGCGGCCGTCATCGTCAATCTCAGATCGGAGGAGTTCTGAAGCTCTTCCCGGCACCCTGCCGGAGGGGAGATCATCACCGGAGGGCTCTACATCACCATGCCTGCCTCCGGAGTGATGCGTGAGTAGTCCACCCCTGGACTACGGGTCCATAGCAGTAGCTAGATGGTTGTCTCTCTACCTTGTGCCTCCATGTTTAGATCTTGTGAGCTGCCTAACATGATCAAGATCATCTTATTGTAATGCTAGATGTTGTGTTTGCTGGGATCCGATGAATATTGATACCATGTTTATTCAAGTTGTTTATCTATGTGCTCTTGATCTTGCATGCTCTCCGTTGCTAGTAGATGCTTGTGACTCCAAGAGGGGGTATTTATGCTCGATAGTGGGTTCAGTCTCTAGATATCTGGATCAGTGACAGAAAGGTCTAAGATGGTAGATGTGCTGTTGCTACTAGGGATAAAACATTGGTGCAGTGTCCAAGGGCACTTGTATTGATTACATTACACACTTTACTTCATGCAATAATCTGTTGTTAGCAACTTAATACTGAATGGGATGCGGATGCTGCCTTGAAGGTGGATTATTTAGGCATAGATGCGTTGGAATAACGGTCTATGTACTTTGTTGTAATGCCCAACTAGATTTCATAGTAGACATCTTGGCATGTATTGCATTGTTATGCCCTCTCTATTTGTCAATTGCCCAGCTGTAATTTGTTTACCCAACATGCTAGTTATCTGTTCTGAGAGAGACACCACTAGTGAACTGTGGACCCTGGTCCAATTTCCTCATACTGTTTACACAACCTGCTGCAATCATCTGTTTCCTGTTACTTGCTGTTTTTCCTGCTGTTTTCCACACCATACGTTTAACTCTTTGTTTCTGCAAGACCGGAGAGATTGACAACCTCTCTGTTTCGTGTTGGGCAAAGTTCTGGTTTGTGTCTGTGCAGATTCCACGTTGGTGCAAGCTCCCTAGCGCCAGGGGGAGTCAACATCAACAACCTTCCGATAGATCATCAAGTCCTACTGGATTGATAACCTTGGGTAGATTTCTCAAGGGAAAACTTCTGCTGTCTACATCATAACCTTCCTCTTGGGGTTCACCAACACGTAGCCATCACAATTCAGAGGGTGCAAGCTTTTACAAGGTCAACAATGGAGGAGAGAGAGGGGAAAAACGAGCTACTTGGCTGGAGGTAGGTGGAGGGGTATTTATACCCTCCCAGAAAAATCTGCCCGTTGCAACTCTCCAGGCGCAGAATCACTTGGGCCGGAACTTCCGGCAATTCTTCCGGTACTTCTTCCGGTCGAGTACAGAGAGCAAAACGGTGGAAAAAAGCTGGCGGCCGGAACTTCCGGCCCAACCGGAACTTCCGCCCCTACAGAAAAACTACTGAAACACCAAAACTGGAAACTCAATAACTTTTGCGAGAAAACTCCAAATGAGATGAAACCAACTTTGTTGTAAAGATAACGACAAGAGCTTTGCTACAAATAGAGATAAGTTGGCACACATTGGAAGGTGTGGACCTTTTCTCAAGAATAAACCGATAATATTTTCAACACGAAAACGCAACAAGTTTTCCGTAAGAAATTCGTTTTCGAAGAACTTGGTCTTGTCATGAAGATCACGACAAGCACCAAAACCTAACAAGGAGAAAAGGCACATAAGAACCAAGAAAGATGAAATGCCAAGTATGCAAAGGTTTGAGCTCTCCACAAAGATGCGATCAAGTTACTCACTTGAGAGCCTCTCTTGATAGTACGCCGTCTATCCTAAAACCCAGTCTCCCACTAACAACATGAGACCGGTAAAATAGAAAACCTATCAAGATCATACCTTTGCCTTGCGCATTTCACTTAAGCTCGATGATGACGATCTTGACTCTCTCAAGTTGGAGCACCTTTCTTGATTGTGCTTGCTAGCACATGCTTGATGAAGACTTCTCCAAATGCTCCTCATACTCCATTATGGGAGGGACTCGCTAAGCTCTGTCTTCATGTCTCATTTGCAAGCTTCAATCAAATGATATCTTCCGAGATGCATCATATTGAAGTTGCACTTCATCTTCTTCTCTTGATATGTATGGTGGCTTGGAGTTAAACATGATTGTTCACTCAATCTTCTTTTCCAAGCCATACTTGCAATGAGCTCAACTCTACACATGATCATTCTTCATATAAACCCTTGAATAGAGCATTAGTCATCATGTCATCTTCAAGAGTCTAACACTTGAACTCCTATATTTTCCATGGACAAGATTTATAAGAATATCTCAATGTAAACATTAGTCCATAAGGATTGTCATTAATTACCAAAACCACGCATGGGGGCAACCATGCACTTTCACCACTCACTGGCGGTGGGAAGGAATCGGTTGGCGCGTCGCCCAGCGGAGGTGAGGCCAGAACTCGTGGGAGATGGGGACGATGGGTCATTGCGTCGTCGGCGAAGGCGAGGAGGAATCTTAGCGTAGGGGGTGCGGGTAAGGAGCTCGACGATCGGAGAGGGGTGCGAGCATGTCGCCAGCGGCCAGAGTTGGGATTAGGGACCCTGGCGGTTTATTGGGATGGCCGACCAACGGAGGTAGCGACGAGGAGTCTTGGTAGTGACGCTGACCACAGGTGGCGGGAGACGACGGTTAGGCAAGCGGGCGGCGGGCAGGTCTTTTTTTTTTTTTTTAAAGAACACGCCAAAAGCGTGGCTTTGATTTATAGAAGCAGAAAGAGTTTACAAGAATGTCAAAATCCTGTTAAGACAGGCCTGACAAAAACACCATACAGAATACAAAAAGCCTAATCTCCGGCTACTGTCTGGACACCTACACCTACATCTCTCCCTCTTCCTCTCTTGGCCATGCTCCATAGTTTCATGTCCTCAGCCACCCTTGCCGCAAGCACGTCCTCATTGCACTGCTGGCTCACATTCCCGAAGACTCGCGCATTTCGTTGCTTCCACAAACCCCAACTGCAAGCAGCTACCAGTGTGTCAAAAACGACGACGCTCTCGCTTGTTGATCTGCTGTCTCACCAAAAGCCACCACTCCTCCAAGCGATTTGCATTTTGAGGCTCAAGTCCAGGGAAGCCGGCAGTTTGGCAACACCTGAACCATACCTGACGCGAGTAAACGCATTGCACCAACAAGTGATCCGCAGTCTCGCTCTCTTGATCACAAAGATGACAGTTATCCACCTCCTCCTGTAATCCATGTCGAACCCTCCTGTCTGAGGTCCAGATCCTATACTTCAGTGCCAGCCACATGAATATCTTGCAGCTTGGCGTCGCCCACGACTTCCATACACAGGCCTCGTAGCTAACTCTGATTGTCCCTTGCGTTAGCATCTTGTATGTAGACTTGGCAGTGTAGCTGCCTGTCGACGACCATGGCCAAGTGAATCGATCATTCGCGTCCACATCTCTGTCCAGTTGGCTGATCGCAAACCAAAGCTGAGCACATTGCAGGGCGCCAGCACGCGACAGCACCCCGCTCATGTCAGTCAGCCACCTGTTACCTTGCAGCGCCTCCTTCACCGTCCTCTTATTGGCGATCCTATTGCAAACCAGATCAGCAGCCTCTGGCGCAATGTCCCGCACTGATCTACCACGAATCCATCGATCTCTCCAAAACAGTACATTGTCACCCGTGCCCACCTGAATCATTACCAGACTGTCGAAAACCTTGCGGGCATCCGGGTCATGGATCATCGGGAGACCAAACCATGGTCTGCTGTCGTCAGTTCGCCTAAGCCATTCCCAGCGAACTCGCAGCGCAAGACCATGCAGCCTAAGATCTTTGATTCCCAGCCCGCCATAGCAGAACGGCTTGCACACCGCCGGCCACGAGACAAGGCATTGGCCGCCGCTCACCTCATCTTTCCCTGCCCAGAAAAAGACGCGCATCCAACTGTAGATTTCCTCCAACATCCAAGCAGGCGCCTCGGCCACAAGCAATTGGTGAATTGGCCGCGCTGCAATTACACACTTGATCAGTACTAGCCGCCCCGCTCGATCGATAAGGCCTCTCTGCCAAGCCGGCATGAACTTGATGATCTTGTCCAGGGCCGGCTGCCATTCGTCTTCGTGAGAGGTCTGAGGGCAAGCTGCAATCCGAGATATTTGATCGGAAATTGGCTCAGCTCACAACGCAGCACATCACGGACCAGCTCCTCATCCTCCTCAACTCCTCTGATTATCGTAGCGGAAGATTTTCTGTAATTTATCCGGAGCCCCGATGCTTCACCAAAAGCACCTAGCAGGTGTCGCACCGCCAGCAGATCTTCGGCAAGGGGATTGACAAAGAGAACAACATCATCTGCATAGAGCGATAGCCTCTGGAGGTCTACAAGAACGTGGAAGAGGAAGAGAGAAAGAAGCGCCCGGTCCAGAGCGGGAGCAAGCGCACACATCAAGCAGGAAATAAGAGCACCCCGCACAAACGTACCGGATCAAAAAGAGAGAAAAAAAACTTAGGGGAACCGAATCAATTGGTCGTCCCGCAGCTCGTTGTCGAACTCATTCACGCCTGCCTGCCGGCCCAAACATAGCAGGGCTGCTGCTCTGCAAACCGATCTCGGCCACATCTGGTGAACCGGGCTAAGTTCTGCGTGGGGCGATGGAAGCAAGCTAACCCAGGCCCCGCCCAATGGGGTTTTGCAGCGCTTTTCTTGGGCCGATGGGCACATCCAAAGTTTCCACCGGGTCCTCGTCACCTCGTGAGCGTGAACTGTAGCATTGTACTCATGAGCAAGGCTCCATTGCCTAAAAAAAAAAGAACAAAGACCTTTCAAAAAAAAAAAAACTATTTTTTCGTGTGTCGTTTGTCCTTTACCTCCAATCAGGCAAAAGGTGCTGAGAATGTGAGATGTGTTACTGTTCTTTTCACCTTCCCTGGTGCATTTATCGCCTGGAAATTCAGATTGGCACCTGACTTCATATGCTCCCGCCCCAATATTGAATTTAAAAAAAGTAAAGCAACGCAAAAAGTTCTGGAGCGAATTTGACATAGCACACATATTTAACTGTTTTACATACATGCAAAGTTCGCGCATAATCACATTTTTTGTGCTCTCGGCAAATAACAAAATCAGTCAAAGTGAGATTTTGAAGAAAAAAAATTGAGGACTGATTTTTGAAATACCAGAACGAAATTTGCGTGAAACAACCGATAAAGCAAGACCTCACATGTTTGTGCAGCTGAGCAAACAGCTAGTTCCACTTTTTTCCCCATTTGAGAGTAAACTAATTGACTTGTTTCCATTATGTGATCATGAAATTAAGTTTCAATATTGTTATTCTCGGTATGACATGATGTGTGATTGTGTTATGTTGACTGAAAGATTCTATTTTCATATCTTCGAAAAAAGATTAACATTTATTTGTCCTTAGAGCATCACTAGCAGTGCCCTCATTCTGGTCAAACCCTCAAATTAACTGCTTTTTTGAGGGTTGAGGCCGAAAGTTGGCGCGGAACAGAGCCCTCAACCCGTAAACCTGCAAAAAAATTTGAAGGCCCAGCCCTCAAACTCCATCCCAACCTGCACAAACACGGGTTGAGAGGAAAAAACGCAGGGCCCTGCATTCTGGTCAACGACGCGTCGCGGGAGGGAAAAATCCCTCAACCGCTCGAGCCCTCCTCCTTCCCTGCGCCGCCGCCGGCCCTCGTCCGCCCCGCCGCCGGCCATGGAGTCCCGCTGGCCCTTCCCGCGAGCGCCCCCGCCCCGCCGCCGGCCATGGAGGCCCCGCTGGCCCCTCCCGCGAGCGCCCCCGCCCCGTCGCCGAACCCCGCGCCCGGCCGCGCCTCGAGCGCCCCGCGCCGAGCGCCGCGTGGTGGCCTCCACGCACGTCGGCGTGAAGAGGAGGAGGGCGCACGTCCTCACAGGCTCCACACCCGCCGCCGTCGCCCCCGCCCCCGCACCCGCCCCGAAGAGGAAGCCGGTTCTCTCCTCGCGGCCAAACCGCGCGCCCGATCGAAGAGGCCGCCAACCGCCACTGAGAAGAAGCCGACCACTGAGAAGAAGCCGGCCAGCCGCAAGAAGGCCACTCCTCCGCCCGTCTCCGTCCCTCCGCCGCCAAGCGCCAATGAGGTGCTCGACGAATATTCTGTTTTGAGGGTTGGTTTGAGGGCACTGATCTGCGCCGGCCGTTTTGGGCATTCAAATTCGCGTTTTCCCGGCCCTCAAACTGGCTTTGAGGGTTACCAGTTTGAGGGCACTGCTAGTGATGCTCTTACCTCACGCCTTCTCACTTGGTCTAGCATCTCAGAGCTCCTGACGCGACGTCCGCGGCTCTTGTACGCCGTTGCGCCACACCAGAGTCCCTCTCAGCTCTCGCCGCACTTAATATGGATGTCACATATACGAGAATTTGATGGTGGCGGCCTGGCGGGCCTGAGGGCGGTCGAAGTGATTTCTCGTCACCAAAGACGCTAGACGTTTGCGCCTGCTCTACTTCCTGATTCCCAGACCGTGCCATAGTTTTATTACGATATATCAGAGAGATTTAATAGAGTAGAATGAGTAGAATGATCTAGAGTAGAATGGTTTTGATCCTCGTGGGGCTATTTTTGTTTCCGTTGAGTGTTTATGTTGAGGGCAGGCCAACGCTACACGCTGGACTACTGCCTCAGCTATCCACGTAGGTTCGGGTGGTCCAAAACTACTGATGGTGCTGCTTGCAGACTAAAACGGGATCCTGTAGAGAAGCCCGCCTCCTCCCTGACAAAAGCCTTCTAGGACCACGCCGATCCATGCTCTCTGCATACTCTCAGAGCATCTCTATCGGGGGCCTTTAAAGGACCCAAAAGGCCCATTGGGGGGCCGGACACGAAAAACGCCCACTAGCGGCACCCCCAAAGCCTCGCCCCGAGCGATTTTGTGTCGGCACCCCCAATAGGGCCTCCAAGTTTGGAGGCCCTCCTGGGGGTGCTGGACATCGCCTCGGGCATTGCACTGACAGCGATGGCCCGTCCGTCATACACACAAGCGCCGCGCCCAATTTCCCTTCCTCTACATTGCCGCCCCCGGCGTCAAAATTCGCAATCTTCCCTCCATTTCCCAAACCCTCGCGCCGCCACCGCGACCTCCTCGCCTTCCGCCACCATGCCGCCCAAGGCTGTCGGCCTCTCGAAACCCAAGGGACGCAAGCCGCCGTCATCGGCGCATCCGAAGAAGAAGCAGATGAAGCGGGAGCCAAGGATCTTCCGTTGCCGGCGGCCAATCTCCCGCGCTCAGCCAGGCCCAGCTCCGCGTCGCCGCTTCCCAGCTTCGGCAACAACGACGAGTCAAGGCGAAGGACAAGTCGGCTGATCTGTCGTCGCCGAACGACAACGCGCCGAGATGTTGATCGCCATGAGCCAAAGCAGCTCTAGCCCAGCATCCATCGGCGGGTTTGTCGGGTCGCCGTCTGTCCCGGCCTTCTTCGACGGCACCTCCGGCTACCCGTCGCAGGTGTCACGGTTTTTCCCCGAAGAGTCGCCCATCGATCTGAACGCCGCGCCGCTGTTCAGCGAATCGCCGGCGTTGCGGCGGACACCTGCGACGAGCCAAGACGCGACTGCTTCCGCGGCCTTTTCTTCGGCGACCAACTCGGCTATGTGAGTGCTATTTATAATCTTGATCTCCCTCATTTATTGTGTTCCCCGGCCGATTGTTGTTGGGCGCAGTTATTGCGAGCGGCCGGATGCAAATTGTTGTGTGCATTAATTGCCGACGATGCAAATTGTGGTTTTTGCTGGGTAGGACGCTGGCGCCACGTACATTACTTCAATCATCGACGATGGTAGTACCTTCGCCGCCAGTGCCTGCGCCGAGACAGAACAGTTCGGCCAGGGCGACGAAGGGGATGCCGGCGAGGGCCAGGAAGGGGATGCCGGCCAGGGCCAGGAAGGGGAGGTCGATGAAGAAGAGGATGGCGGCGAAGAGGATGGCGTCCGGAAGGCTGGAAACAGAGGCAAGACTGTGTGCGCGACTGAGGACGTCTTGTTGGCCGAGTCCTGGATGAACGTGAGCATGGACGGTGAGAAGGGCGCCAGCCAAAGGAAGAAGGCCTACTGGATACGTATTCAGAAGGACTACACCGAAAAAGGTCGTATCCTACTCATGAAGATTTGCCTAACCGCAATGCCAAATCGGTTGAGAGCCGTTGGGGCGTCATCTCGGCTCTCACTACCAAGTTTCACCATTGCAATGAGCAAATCTTGATGAGAGAACAGAGTGGCAAGAACGATGCCGACAAGGTTAGCAGATCATCTTAACTTGTTACCATCATGTTTACATGCATACTTGACTTGGCCTTTGTTTGTGTAGCTCAAAGACGTCAAGTACTTGTACCTTGACTTGGAGTCGGATGGCAAGAAGCCATACAAGTTCATGCATGTTTGGGAGGTGGTTAAAGGTTGCCCGAAGTGGAAGAGCCATATAAAAGACCAAGGCACCGCCGAGGGAGATGAAAGAAAGCTGTCGGCTGCTACGCCGAGCGTCCCGAGATGGGAGTGAAGGCGTACAAGGCGGCCGCTAGGGCTAGCAAGAAGCCAGGGGCCTCGGGCACCGCAGGCAGCATCCAAAAGTCGGTGAAGCTATACGTTGCCGAGGTGGCCGCGTCGACTGTCGAGAAGAAGAAGTTACAAGCCAAGTCCGACGAGAAGTGGCAGCTCTACTTCAAGATGCAGGCGACCAAGCTCAAGAACCAAGAGAAGAAGGAGCGTCTCTTCATGGCCACGAACACGACCGGCATGAGCCCCAACCAGAAGGCCTACTTCGTGACCGAACGGAGGCGCATCCAGGCTGAGAAGCCAGAGGCCGAAGCGGTGGAGCTCGAGGGTTCCGAAGAGGACGGCGACGACGAGGAAGTCGACGAGGAGGCCGCCGAGTGATCGACATGAACTGCGCCAGGGAGGCGCCCTTTTGATGGCCGGCCTTGGAGACTTGTTCTCCGGCGCGGTCGATCTTTTTTTGATGGCCGGCGTTGGAGATTGTTCTCCGGCGCGGTCGAAACTATGCCAAGTCTCTGACTTGTTCTCCGGCGCGGCAAAACTATTTGATTGCCGGCATCATTTGAGACATTTTTATTAATGCATGCACCGCCGTCCTGTTCCTCATTTGTGCTGTTCATCGGCGGCGACCACGGCATGTCCACAAGGTGTTCGGCAGTTCGCTCAAATGTTGGGCGCGTTTGGGGTGGGCCTTTGGAAAGTGCCGCTGTGGCCGCCTCTAAATGTTGCTCGGACACATGTCCGGCACCCCTAAAGGAAACCCAATTGAGGGGTTTAGAGGCCCAATTGGGGTTGCGGACACTGATTTAGAGGCCCGGTGGAGATGCTCTCAGTTTTGTGAAGAAGTGGGACAAAGCAATGGAAAAGTTAGTTGGAGAGAGAGGAAATGGGGCAAGCGAGTAGACTGACAGCGTTGGATAGGTGGTGGCAGGCATGGGGCGGTAGCATACCACTGCCACCACTGCTCGTGCCCTGAGAGTGGACCCTGACCTGTCTTTTCTTTTTGATATCTGTTGCTGTCGTATCATGTTTGCTTTTTCAAAAGTTTATTTTTCGTTGTAAAGACCGCGCAAATCTTTTTTCATTACGTCTTGTTTTTACTCGTACATTGAGAGTTACTTTACGTATTGTGTAAGTTAAAATTGCTTGATGTAAAATGTCCCACAACCGGATAAGATCAAATCAACAAACAGTTTTGAGAGGATTTCTTGAGTTTGAACTTCCTTTTTTTTCTTGGCCTGAAGGAAAAGTTTTTTCTCCGCTAAACAATGGTTAGCTTAACCAAAACAATGTTTCTCTTTCGCAAAAATTCTAGACAGTCCAATAACAAGGCTCATCTCGAAAAGAAAACTAAACATATCAAGTTTAGCATAACCCAGAAAAAGCACACAGCTAAATCTGAACCAGTAACACTTACAGCAGGCTCATGAAACGAAGTTACAAATTGCCAATTCTGAAGAAAAAAAACAGATACTCGTAGATAACAGGCTTAAACAGATCCGCGCTTCCTCATAAGAAAACGAACACGCACACACAAAGTAAACACAACAATGATTTCTCTCGCAAAGAGAAATAACGCAACAACGAACGAATGTACAGGGGCGCATGGATAACGAAGACACGAGAGCGAGTGTCAGTCATCAGTCCTCACTCGTAGCTCGCAGCGGGCGTCGGCGCCGCGGCAGGGGCTGGTGCAGCAGCAGCACCGTGCTGCGGCGAGGAGACAACCGAGCCAAGGTGGTGCACAGCCTTGTCGTAGCTGACGAAGCCCATGAACCAGAAGTCGTGGGAGTCCACGGTGACCACGTGGACGTACCTCTCCGGCGGGTTCACCTTGGCCGTCACGGGCTCCACCGCGGCGACCTTGGCCAGCGGGATGACGACCTTGTAGTAGCTCCACGCGGTCTGCCCGGACGGTGCGGCGAAGGAGAGCGGGCGGTCGCTGCAGAAGGCGACGTTCATGTTGGTCAGGTAGAGCGTGCCGGCGACGGGACCCGTGGCCGTGGATAGATAGCACGCGAAGGTCTTCTTCAGGTTCTCGTCGGGGCTGGAGGAGAAGGTCTGCTTGTACAGCTTGTCGAAGCCGCCGCCCGTGATGGCCTTCGCGCCGAGGCTCAGCTTCCCCATCGCGGCGTCGGACATGGATGGCGCCGTCTTGACTGGAACGAGATGTGCGGAAACGATGTCAGTATAAGCAGAGTAGAACAGAGTTCCCTTAGAACAGAGTATCCATGCAAGAATAGAGGTGCCTAAATCATAGCTATCGAATCAAATAATTCTACCACCATATTTTTGACCAACGACCGATTTAGCTAGACCAAAGCAAGAGCATGATGAAAGTGCTTACGGTTTAGCCAGATGTTGGAGGAGAGCTCCTCGGCCTTGCGGCTCCAGATGTTGAAGAAGTCGAGGATGTGCTCCATCGGGGTGTCCTTTCCCTTCTCTGTCCGTTGCGTCGGCGCAGGCGCCGGCACCGGTCCCCCCATGATGACATACGGCGGTAGCTCCTGGTCGCCGCGCGAGGCCGTCCCTTGCGCCGCCTGCTGGTTCTCTGGGTGCGCCCCCGGCGCAGCCGGTGCGCCCATCTCCCGCGTTCCCCACTTCGCGCCCTCCGCGGGTGGCGCGGGCTGCGGCTCACCAGGCTGTGCCGATGACGCAGCGGCGTCCTTGCCATCCATGGCCTGTTGCTTTAGGGGAGAGGAAGGCGGCGCTCCCTCAGCCGGTGGCGCGTGCTGCGGCTCACCCGGCTGTGGCGATGACGCGGCGGTGTAATTGCCCTCCATGGCTTGGTGCGTCAGGGGAGAGGACGACGGCGCTCCCGGCTGTGGCGCGGCGGCCGGTACGTTGGTGTAGTCCTTGCCGTCCATGGCTGGTCGTGCTACGGGAGAGGAAGCGTGGGACGGGGAGAAGGAAAATGCTGGCACGGTGATGAGCTGTATGGAAGTAGGAACCGAAACGGCGAGAGGATCGATTCTGATGTTGAGGTGGACAATGGCGGGCCGGGTTCTTATATAGGCTGGGGCGGTGGCATGTCGACGGGGAGTACCAGAAGCTGCGAATTTGTGCGCGTCTACTTCATGACCAAGGACCTTCTTCCAGCTCCAGCTGGTCGGCGATGGCGACGGGGGGAGTACGTGGAGGACGGAGGCTTAGCCGCGGCGACGACGTGTTGGGTCAACTTTTGGCTTGCTGTCGGCCGAAACAACCTTTCTCCTGGAAACACCTCGTGACATGGGCATTTGGATAGAGCTGATGAGATGTACGAGTACGAGTGCTCGTGTGATTAAATATCTGAAACACAATTTCCGCGGATACACATATAATGTCTCATACGGGAAAAGACGAGTAATGACTCCAAATTGTCGCGATAAGCCCTAAAGCATCTGTCATTTGAGAAGAAAGGAGGCGATGGAGATGAGCTATGAATGAACAAACTGCGAATGAACATTCAATAAATCAGATAAACTTATTCGCTACTGTGCTTGTGTGTCAGCCGATCGATGAACATGTCGGGTACCTGATGAACATGTAATGGGGTATCCTGATTAACCAAACCAGAGCACCCCATATATTGCCCCACAATCTATCGAGCCGTAACCCTATCCTCAGTTTGCCTTTTCATCTTAATATTTTCCAAAATCTATCGAGCCGTGGAACCCTAGCGTGAGTTTGCCTTTTCATCTAATTTTTTTGTATATATATTCTTCAGCTAAATGCCTATGTGTTGCACGGGACAACAAATCAATATATGAAACCAAAATTATTAACCAATCTAAATATTTTGGTTGGCTCTTTTATCTATGTCCGGCATGGTTTCGACGAAGCTATTCTATTTGACGCCAACAGGTCTTGAAAATTATAGCAAGTGTAAATGAGAACCAACTGTATGACAAGAATAATTACCCAGTTCGATCTATTGTTGCATAGTGATTCTCTAATATTTCTGAAGTAATTATACAAGGTAAAATCAACTGGTCTAACACGAACAAAAACATTGTTCCAAAATCTATCGAGCCGCGGAACCCTAGCGTGAGTTTGCCTTTTCATCTAATTTTTTGTATATTATATTCTTCAGCTAAATGCCTCTGTGTTGCACGGGACAACAAATCAATATACGAAACCAAAATTATTAACCAATCTAAATATTTTGGTTGGCTCTTTTATCTATGTCCGGCATGGTTTCGACGAAGCTATTCTATTTGACGCCAACAGGTCTTGAAAATTATAGCAAGTGTAAATGAGAACCAACTGTATGACAAGAATAATTACCCCAGTTCAATCTATTGTTGCGTAGTGATTCTCCAATATTCTGAAGTAATTATACAAGGTAAAATCAACTGGTCTAACACGAACAAAAACATTGTCAAAACAGATCGCACACCTAGAGAATTAGATGGAGGTTCAGATGTGGTGTCGCTGTACCTAGCTAATTGATTCCGCCATGGAAATGTAGGAACCTAAAAAAAAAACATGGCCATAGGAACGTAATGGAAGCAAGACGCAATACAAATCAGAAAACATCTGTAGATCGCAGCGAGAGACACATACGAATAGACCGATGCAATCGATCACGCCGGCAGTCACAACCATTTGCTCCCTTCTCTGACCCTCTCTCCCTTCGGTGCCGCTGCTCTCCGGTCTAGGTCGTGGCCCATGCCGGCGCCCCAGTGTCACCTACGAACAACTCGAGGTTCGCGAAGGTGGAGATGTGGCGGCAGGTCGGGGCTTCCGTCGGCAGCGGCCGCTGCATCTCCCGTCGGTTGCCACCGTTCCGAGGAGAGAGGAGCGAGGGGATCGAGCTGAGTTCCGGTGGGTCGGTGGTGAGGTACTGGGCCAGGATGGCGACGGAAAGTTGGATCGATGGTCGCTGGGAGCTCCGCGAGATCCATGGCAGCGGGCAGCAGGACCGGGATCCTTGGCGGCGGGCAGCAGGACCGGGATCCTTGGCGGCGGGGAGCAGGACCGGGATTCTTGGTGGCGGGGAGCAGGGGTACCGTCGAGGGGCTGGCTAGGCGTCGCCGTTCTGGGTCGGCACCGCGGGAGAAGGTGGCGGCAGGTCGGGCTTATGTCGGCGGCGGCCGCTGCATCTCCCGTCGGTTGCCGCTGCTCCAAGGAGAGAGGAGCGAGGGGATCGAGTGGAGGTTCGGTGGGTCAACGGGTTTGAGACCGCGGGTTGATTTCCTGACTTTAGAGGGGCTAGATTGCAAAATCGCTGCGACGTACGACCGACGGCCAAGGAGGACTGCGGGTTGTTTTACAAAGAACTAAGGGGCTAAAGTGACAAAACGTCCGACGTACGTCCACTAAGGATATTATATAGTAGAGATTGTAGATAGATAAGATATCACATATTACTCATTATATTAAAGCTGGGCGAATCAGCGGGCCTGGGCGGCTCGGAAACGGCGATGCACGGCATGGCGACACGGCGGCACGTCGGGGCGAGGGAGAGAGGTAGGGGATGACGTTTTGCAGAAAACCCCCTGCCTCCTCTCTGCTTTCTTTTTATTTCTGTTTCAGTCCTTCTGTTAAATCCAGTAGCACTTCTTGAATTTATTTGAGGCAGTAATTCAATTTAGAAAAATTTGCAAAAATTTGTGGGGCCTTCCCATAACATGTAGAAGCTCCACAAAATTTGGCTTTGCAAAATAAAATGTTCTGAATCATTTTCTTTCATAGTACTTTGTTTATGTTATTTTAATTTATTTCAATTTGTTTTTATTTTAGAATTTTAAAACTAGTTCAAAAATAATATTTGAGAGGGGAAAGTGGTAGGAACAAAATGGGGAGTGTTTACATTACATCTCCACTGACTTTGGTTTGAAAAATAATTGAGTTTGTCACTTTGAGATTTTTAAGTGACAACTTGTCACTTTTATTTTCTTGCTTTGATTTTTATTTTGTTTTCATTCTTTCTTACTAGTGTTCACTAGAGCAAACACTCACACAAACAGCAAGAACAACAACTCAAGTAACAAGAAGCAATTAACATACAATAAACAACAAAAAGTTTTTGTTGGCTCTCATTTTTGGAATATAATCCTGATAATAATTTTGGGATGTTACATACACAGACCGCCATCCAGCATGCATCTATGCCTAAATAGTCCACCTTCAGGTTAGCATCCGCACCCCTTCCAGTATTAAGTTGCAAGCAACAGACAATTGCATTAAGTATGGTGCATAATGTAAACAATACAAATATCCTTAGACAAAGCATTGCTGTTTTACCCCTAGTAGCAACAGCACATCCACAACCTTAGAACTTTCTGTCACTATTCCAGATTAAATGGAGGCATGAACATACTATCTAGCATAAATACTCCCTCTTGGAGTTACAAGCATAAACTTGGCCAGAGCCTACACTAATAACGGAGATCATGGAAGATCCTAAACAACATATATATAATAGATCAATAATCAACTTGACATAGTATTCAATACTCATCGGATCCCAGCTAACACAACATGTAGCATTACAATAAGATGATCTTGATCATGATAGGCAGCTCACAAGATCTAAACATGATGGCACAAAAGGGGAAGACAACCATCTAGCTACTGCTATGGACCCATAGTCCAGAGATGAACTACTCACACATCACTCCGGAGGCAGGCATGGCGATGTAGAGCCCTCCGATGATGATTCCCCTCTCGGCAGGGTGCCGGGAAGAGCTTCAGGAACCCCCGAGTTAGGGTTGACGGCGGCGGCGGCGGATGTTTTCTGGAATAATGACTCGGTGTTTTAGGATTTTCGCGTCTGGGAGAGTAAATAGGCGAAGGGGCAGCGTCGGTGGAGCCCCGAGGCTTGCTCCCCACTAGGTGGCGCGGCAGGGGGCCCACCCACGCCATGGGGTGGGGACGGCGCCTCGCTGCCCCCCTTCGTCTCTCCTTCGGACTTTTGGAACGTGTCGGAAAAAATAGGAACTTTGCAATTTGTTTCGTCCGATTCCGAGGATATTTGCAGAACAGCTTTTCTGAAACCAAAAACAGTAGAAAACAGGAACTGGCACTATGGCATCTTGTTAATAGGTTAGTCCCAGAAAATGCATAAAAATGCTATGAAGTGTGAATAAAACATGTAGCAATTGGTATAATACAAGCATGGAACATAAAAAATTATAGATACGTTGGAGACGTATCAGTACTTCTCTACAAGAACTAACAGCTCTGAACAAGAGATGCATGAAAAAACAAGAGCTAAAAGCATCGCCGTAGCCAGACAAGAATACTCAACAAATATAAGTGAAGAATACGAGTATTCATATGAAAAAGCGGAGTGTGTCTCTCTCCCACACAAGAATGCTAGGATCCAATTTATTCAGAAGATAAAATAACAAAGCAAAAATAAAGCACACAGACGCTCCAAGTAAAGCACATAAGATGTGAAAGAATTAAAATATAGTTTCACTAGAGATGACCTGATAAGTTGTTAATGAAGAAGGGGATGCCTTGGGCATCCCCAAGCTTAGACGCTTGAGTCTTCTTGAAGTATGCTTAGGTGACCCACGGGGGCATCCCCAAGCTTAGAATTTCACTCTTCTTGATCATATCATATCATTCTTCTCTCTTGATTCTTGAAAACTTTCTTCACACCAAACTCAAAGTAATTCTCATTAGAGGGTTAGTGCAAAATCAAAAATTCACATGTTCTGTAAGGACACAACCATCTCCAATACTTATGGACATTAGCTACAGCCACTGATGTTTTGTGGAGCAAAGAGATTGATACGTATCCAACGTATCTATAATTTCTTATGTTCCATGCTTGTATTATACCAATTGCTACATGTTTTATTCACACTTCATGGCATTTTTATGCATTTTCTGAGACTAACCTATTAACAAGTTGCCACAGTGTCAGTTCTTGTTTTCTGCTGTTTTTGGTTTCAGAAAAACTGTTCTGTAAATATCCTCGGAATTGGACGAAACAAAATGCCACTTTCCTATTTTCTGACACGTTCACGAAGTCCAAAGGAGAGACAAAGGGGGCACCGAGGCGCCGTCCCCACCCCATGGCGCGGGTGGGCCCCCTGGCGCGCCGCCAGGTGGGGAGCGAGCCTCGGGCCTCCACCGACATCGCCCCTTCGCCTATTTATTCCCCCCGAGGCGAAAACCCTAAATACCGTGCCATATTTCCAGAAAACATCCGCTGCCGCCACCGCCATCAACCCTAACTCGGGAGGGTTCTGAAGCTCTTCCCGACACCCTGCCGGAGAGGGGAATCATCACCGGAGGGCTCTACATCGCCATGCCTGCCTCCGGAGTGATGTGTGAGTAGTTCATCTTTGGACTATGGGTCCATAGCAGTAGCTAGATGGTTGTCTTCCCCTTTTGTGCCGTCATGTTTAGATCTTGTGAGCTGCCTATCATGATCAAGATCATCTTATTGTAATGCTACATGTTGTGTTTGCTGGGATCCAATGAATATTGAATACTATGTCAAGTTGATTATTGATCTATCATATATATGTTGTTTATGATCTTGCATTCTCTCCGTTATTAGCGTAGGCTCTGGCCAAGCTTATGCTTGTAACTCCAAGAGGGAGTATTTATGCTAGATAGTAGGTTCATGCCTCCATTTAATCTGGGGCAATGACAGAAAGTTCTAAGGTTGTGAATGTGCTGTTGCTACTAGGGGTAAAACAGCAATGCTTTGTCTAAGGATATTTGTATTGTTTACATTATGCACCATACTTAATGCAATTGTCTGTTGCTTGCAACTTAATACTGGAAGGGGTGCGGATGCTAACCTGAAGGTGGACTATTTAGACACAGATGCATGCTGGATAGCGGTCTGTGTACTTTGTCGTAATGCCCAAGTAAATCTCATAGTGATCATCATGACTTGTATATGCATTGTTATGCACCTCTCTATTTTGTCAATTGACCAACTGTAATTCGTTTACACAGCTTGTTAGTATTTTATTATGGAGAGACACCACTAGTGAACTGTGGACCCCGGTCCATTCTTTTACATCTGAAATACAACCTACTGCAATCATTGTTCTTTTTCATTCTCAGCAAGCAAACATCATTTACCACACTATACGCCTAATCCTTTGTTTTCAGCAAGCCAGTGAGATTGACAACCTCACTGTTAAGTTGGGGCAAAGTAGTTTGATTGTGTTGTGCAGGTTCCACGTTGGCACCGTAATCCCTGGTGTTGCGCCACACTACAATCCTTCACCAACAACCTTCAGAACATCGCCGACTTCCTACTGGTCCGATTAAACCTTGGTTTCTTACTGAGAGAAAACTTGCTGTTGTACTCATCATACCTTCCTCTTGGGGTTCCCAACGAACGTGTGTCTTTCACGTCATCAAGCCAGTTTTATGGCGCCGTTGCCGGGGAAGTCGAGTTGCTTCTGCCAGGGGAGTCTCTCACTTCCAATCTCTTTACTTTGTTTTTGTCTTGCTTATTTTATTTTTATTTTGTCTTGTTTGCTTTCTTTATATCAAAAACACAAAAAATTTAGTAACTTGCATTCATCTTTATTTTTCGGCCACTTGTTTTTATTATTCATCATGCTGCTCCCTAAGTTTGTTTTAAAGGATGTACTGGTAGGAACTGGCTCTATCATTGGAAGAGATAACATTGAAGATTTTTTTTGTCATGTTAGCAAACTAAAAGATTTTGAAGACAGATCATTGGTAGAACTTGCCCCTAATTATGAAATTGCTGTTGCCTCTTTAGTCCACATGCTTGAAGCTGGGTTTGTTAACCTTAATCCTATAATGCAGCAAATGTTTCTTAAACTTCATGATATAGAAGAGGGCGAAAAGAGGGATTTTGTTTTAGAAACCCTTCTCAAAGGATTTGGTGATGTCGCTGGTGAAGCTAGAAAGTTTTTATGCGATATAAGATGCTTGGTTATTATATTGATATTGCTAATATACTTGAAAAATTAGAGAAGGAGAGATTCAAGTACACTAATGAAACTAGTTATGAGGGAGAGGGTAAAATACCAATTCATTTTAAGCTTGTAGGAATGCATGAGGCATTAGAAAAGAACTTTAATTGGATTGTGCCTGAAAATTTATTTGATGAGGATAGTTTGCCTAAAAGTAATGAAAGGGGAGTCTCTGAAACTTACATAGATAAAATACAATGCATCGTTGAGAAAACTTCTAATCTTTCCGTTGATGCTCTTCTCTTGAGAACACTTGATTTTCACTTTCTGCGCCTAGCTGAAAAGCGTTAAAGAAAAGCGCTTATGGGAGACAACCCACCTTTTTATTTTCTGTCATTTTATTTTATTTTGAGTCAAGGTGTTGCTTACTTCTATAACAACTCATTTATATCTTTATTTTATTGCATTGTTGTGCCAAGTAAAGTCTCTAGTTGAAAGTTAATCCTAGATTTGGATTTCTGTGCAGTGACAGATTTTTGTTGTCCACCGTTTTGAGCTGTATTCACTCCATAAAAATCGAAACATTCTGAAAAAAATCACACATGATCCTTATATATGTACGCAACTTTCATTAGTTTTGATTTTTCGCATCGGAGCAAGTTAACTACCCCGAAAAAATTCGTCTTTCCAGACTGTTCTGTTTTTGACAGATTCTGCCTTTTATTTTGCATTGCCTCTTTTACTATGTTTGATTGGATTTCTTTGCTCCATAAAACATCAGTGGCTGTAGTTAATGTCCAGAAGCATTGGTATTGATTGTTTCACAGTAGAACATGTGAAATTTTGATTATGCACTAACCCTCTAATGAGAATTACTTTGAGTTTGGTGTGGCAGAAGTTTTCAAGGAGCAAGCGAGAAGGATGATATGATGTGATCAAAAGAGTGAAAAGCCTAAGCTTGGGGTTGCCCCCGTGGGTCACCCCAGCAATATTCAAGAAGACTTAAGCGTCTAAGCTTGGGGATGCCCAAGGCATCCCCTTCTTCATCAACAACTTATCAGGTCATCTCTAGTGAAACTATATTTTTATTCTTCCACATCTTATGTATTTTACTTGGAGCGTCTGTGTGCTTTTATTTTTGCTTTGTTGTTTTTATTTTCAGAATAAGTTGGATCCTAGCATTCTTGTGTGGGAGGGAGACACGCTCCGCTTTTTCATGTGAATACTCATATTCTTCACTTATATCTTTTGAGTATTCTTATCTAGCTAATGCTATGCTTTTAGCTCCTGTTTTTCATGCATCTCTTTTAGAGCTGTTAATTCTTGTGGAAAGTACTCTCTTGTTTCATTTGTAAAATTACTTGGAGAGTTGCTTGGTTGATGTGTTGGTTCAGAAAATGTTGCATGTGGTAGTGGTATAATGAATAACTTACATAATCTTGTAGATCATTGAACTTTGATAACTTGATTCTTTGCAAACGTTTTGAGATATTTAGATGGTAAAGCTTGCTGGTTAGTTAAGTTAAAATCATTAGTGGATTGTTGTCTTTAAGCTTGTACCGTACTACAAACTCTACTAAAATTGTTGAATGTGTAGTTGGACTTGATAGCTTTCCATGTCTAAAGATGATTCGTAATAACTGAGTTGTGCTGAAGGTCGAGGGATCTAGCGGGATACTTGTACCGCCGTGAACGGCCCTTCTTGGAGTGAATTTTAATCATGCTCTTAATGTTGAACCTGCTAGTTGTCTGCAATAAGCTTGTGAGTTCTTTTTTACTAATGTTAAGCTACGGTTTTTGGCACTTTCACCATCCAAATTTGCTAGCCTCTTCGGTGATGTGCATTGCCTTCTGCTCACATTGAGAGTTGTGCATACTTCGCCAGTACATCCAAACCCGTGGGAGGACTTTCTCTTGTTCTCCTACACATAAACCCATACATCTTCCTCAAAACAGCCACCATACCTACCTACCACAGCATTTCCATAGCTGTTCTGAGATATATTGCCATGCAACTTCGATCTTACATTACATGACTTGTTGTCATTTATCATTTATATATTGCTTTGCATGATTCTATACAGCTGATGTGTGGTTTACCCATGTTACGTTAGATCATTGCACATCCTGCTACACTGGCAGAGGCATACAGTTTTATACATCATGTTTTGTTCATTATGAGTTATTTGTACCAAAAAGTGTGTTGTCATATTAGGATGTTGCCCCTAAAAGTGAAAAGAGCCATGGAGGCCATTGAAAAGAGAAACAGAAAAAGAAAAAAAAAAGAAAAAAGAAAAAAGAAAAAAGAAAAAAAGGAATAAAGAAAAAGGGGGCAACATTACTATCCTTTATCCACACGTGTGCTCATGTTTCAGCACCTACAGTATTCATAGTCATCATTTGTGCTCATGTTTAGCACCTATACTCCATGTGAGAGAGTGTTCATGTCTTACTAGTATAACTATGTGGGGAATTTACACTATAGAACTTGGGTTGTATATTCCAATGATGAGCTTCCTCAAAAAGTGCTCTAAGTCTTCATGAGCAACCAAGTTGGATGCACACCCACTAGTTCCATTGGAGAGCTTTCATACACATATAGCTCTATGTGCATCCGTTGCATGGCAATCACTACTCCTTACATAGCTTCGATTATAAGACTTCCTCTTGTCTAATGATCACTTATAGCTTTGTGAGACTTTCTTCCTTTGGCCTTCCAAACCCCCATTAATATTCTGTTAGCCATAACATCCTGGTGCCAATACCAAATGCTTACGCTCACCGGTTGAGTAGGCTTCGAAACAGTTGATTCATGACGTTCATGTTTATATTTACTTGACTGAATCCTTCTATGTTATGAAAAATTTCTTGATGCTTGGAATTGAAGGATAGAACTCCTACCCATGGCGCGGGTGGGCCCCCTGGCGCGCCGCCAGGTGGGGAGCGAGCCTCGGGCCTCCACCGACATCGCCCCTTCGCCTATTTATTCCCCCCGAGGCGAAAACCCTAAATACCCGTGCCATATTTCCAGAAAACATCCGCTGCCGCCACCGCCATCAACCCTAACTCGGGAGGGTTCTGAAGCTCTTCCCGACACCCTGCCGGAGAGGGGAATCATCACCGGAGGGCTCTACATCGCCATGCCTGCCTCCGGAGTGATGTGTGAGTAGTTCATCTTTGGACTATGGGTCCATAGCAGTAGCTAGATGGTTGTCTTCTCCTTTTGTGCCATCATGTTTAGATCTTGTGAGCTGCCTATCATGATCAAGATCATCTTATTGTAATGCTACATGTTGTGTTTGCTGGGATCCGATGAATATTGAATACTATGTCAAGTTGATTATTGATCTATCATATATATGTTGTTTATGATCTTGCATGCTCTCCGTTATTAGTGTAGACTCTGGCCAAGTTTATGGTTGTAACTCCAAGAGGGAGTATTTATGCTAGATAGTAGGTTCATGCCTCCATTTAATCTGGGACAGTGACAGAAAGTTCTAAGGTTGTGGATGTGCTGTTGCTACTAGGGGTAAAACAGCAATGCTTTGTCTAAGGATATTTGTATTGTTTACATTATGCACCATACTTAATGTAATTGTCTGTTGCTTGCAACTTAATACTGGAAGGGGTGCGGATGCTAACCTGAAGGTGGACTATTTAGGCACAGATGCATGCTGGATAGTGGTATGTATACTTTGCCGTAATGCCCAAGTAAATCTCATAGTGATCATCATGACTTGTATATGCATTGTTATGCACCTCTCTATTTTGTCAATTGCCCAGCTGTAATTCGTTTACCCAACATGTTAGTATTTTATTATGGAGAGACACCACTAGTGAACTGTGGAGCCCGGTCCATTCTTTTACATCTGAAATACAACCTACTGCAATCATTGTTCTTTTTCATTCTCTGCAAGCAAACATCATTTTCCACACTATACGCATAATCCTTTGTTTTCAGCAAGCCGGTGAGATTGACAACCTCACTGTTAAGTTGGGGCAAATTAGTTTGATTGTGTTGTGCAGGTTCCACGTTGGCACCGGAATCTCTGGTGTTGCGCCACACTACACTCCTTCACCAACAACCTTCAGAACATCGCCGACTTGCTACTGGTCCGATTAAACCTTGGTGTCTTACTGAGGGAAAACTTGCTGCTGTACTCATCATACCTTCCTCTTGGGATTCCCAATGAACGTGTGTCTTTCACATCATCAGAGATCCACTCAAACATAGTAAAAGAGAGAATGCAAAATAAAAGGCAGAATCTGTCAAAAACAGAACAGTCTGTAAAGACGAATTTTTTCGAGGCACTTAAGTTGCTCAGATCATAAAACTTAAAACTAATGAAAGTTGCGTACATATCTGAGGATCACGCGTGAATTTTTTCAGATGTTTTCAATTTTTCTGGAGTGCGTACAGCTCAAAACGGTGGACAACAAAAATCTGTCTCTGCGCAGAAATCCAAATCTAGCATCAACTTTCTATTATAGAAGTAAGCAAGCTCCTTGACTCAAATAAAAGAAAACTGCAGAAGATAAAATAACATGGGTTGTCTCCCATGAGCGCTTTTCTTTAACGCCTTTTAGCTAGGCTTGAAATTTTTGATGATGCTCTCATATGTATAAGAGTTCAATATAGAAGAGCATCAAAAAGCAAATATCAAACACATTTAAGTCTAACCCACTTCCTATGCAAAGGAATCTTGTAGGAAAATAAATCAATGAAGCACAAAGTGACTAGAGTAGGAAGGCAAAACAATTGCAACTTCAAAACTTTCAACATAAAGAGAGGAAATTTAATAACTTGAAGATTTCTATAACCATATTTTCCTCTCTCAAAATAATTTTCAGTAGCATCATGAATAAACTCAACAATATAGCTATCGCATAGAGCATTCTTATCATGATCCACATGCATAAAAGTATCAATATTTTCCACATAAGCAAAGTTCTTATTAATAACAATGGGAGTAGGATCATCATAAAGAACTTGAACATGATAGACAAGTTGTATATTAGAGAGATGGTTTTGGGTAATCCCTCCATAACTATGAAAAGTTTCATGAGGATGATTGTAATTATAACATATGTCATAGTTGTCATTATGATTATTATCAAAGATTGGAGGCATAGTATCATCATAAAAACCAGAATAGTTATCTTCCAAAGTGTGTTCATTTGTAAACATATCATCATTAATTTTACTAGAAGGAGATGTCTTAAATATATAATCATCAGTAGCAAAAGGATTTTCAAACACCTCATCCCCAAGATTGGAGCTTTCCATGTCATAATTGGATGGAACATGGATAGTACTAATAGTAGAGACATTATTAACATCATCATTTTCAGAATTGGTACCCCAAAGATTTTCAATATCAAAAGTAGTTTCATTTTCCCAATCATTATCACTACAAGAAGTAACAGACATATAATCATCTTCAATAGTGCCTATAGATTTAGTGTCGAGATAATAATGACCCCAAGTATGTGAATCTTCTTCAATAAATTTTGGTAAAGGTACATCTTTTATAATTTTTTCTATATAAGGATTACTGTGGCTCTTATCAACACAATGGAGACGGCATCCCCGCAAAATACTATTCATATATAGAACTCATATCTAACAAAGAATATTTCCTTGATAACTCTTCACACCCCAAAAATAATTCAAGTTCATCATAAAGATCGGGATGGATCATGCTATCATCAAACAAACTCGAAATTGTATCATTAAACTTTGAGCATTGGAATTCGAAATGACCTTCTTCATAGCAGAGTTCACAAATAAAAGGATATAGGGCACAAACCTTTTCAGCAAGATCATTTAGAGGCCTACTCCATATTCTAGTTTTCTCATGCTTATGAAGTTTACAATATTCTTCTTCATTATTAGTCTTTTCACAAGGTCTAAGCACTCCACAAAAATTAACATGCTTATAAGAAATAGCATTTTCAGAAGTTTGAGCATGTTTATTGCAATCATTAACAACAATTTCATTTTCCATGCAAGTGTCTTTGAAAGGTTCATGATACATGTCCTAGCTTTCTTTAGGAACATTAATATGAGAAGCAAAGGTTCTACAACAATCAATAATAATTTGAGAATCAAGACCATAATTGGCACTAAGCTTTTGAAAACCAGCAGTTTCAACGAAAGACTTAATGCATTCATATTCATAATTTATACCTGATTCTTTACCTTTGTCGTTCTCCCAATCTTCAGTATTGCTTTGAATTCTTTCAAGAAGATCCTATCTAGCTTCAACCTTCTTACTTGTAAAAGAACCCTCTGAACAAGCATCTAGATAATCCTTGCAATGACCTGAAAGCCTTGCATAAAAATTAGTAACAATTATTTTCTCAGGAAGCTCATGGTTAGGACATTTGAGTATTAATGTTTTCAGCCTTCCCCAAGCTTGAGCAATGCTTTCTCCATCATGAGGATAAAAATTATAAATGTAATTCCTATCTAAATGCATTTCATGAGGAGGATAAAATTTAGAGTAAAAGAGAGATTCAAGCTCCTTCCACTCCGAATGATGAGGATCATCCAATAGCTCATACCACTCCCTTGCTTTGTCCTTAAGTGACAATGGAAATAATTTCTTCATGGCATTTTCTCTTGATAAACCTGCAACCTTAAATAACTCACAAAGTTCTTTAAGTTTCAACAAGTGATCACTTGGATGGACTGTTCCATCCCCTGCATAACGTTCATCCATAACTTTTTCAACAATTTCCATAGGTATTTCAAAAGGAATACTTTCAGTAGGTGGATTTGGAATATCACAAGCATCATTAGAATTATCACATATGGGAGACAAAGTATAATCAGGGCAAACTTTCTCCTCCAAAGCTGGGGAACTAAAAAGATCATTTTCATAAAAACTAGCTTCCCCAAGCTTAGACTTTTCCATAACATTAGAATTAATAGTGTTCAAAGAATTCATGCTAATAACATTGATATCACTATTATGCAAACAAACTTCCATAGGTTTTTTAAATTTCTCTTCAAAAGCATCATGTCCTAATTCAATATAAACTTCCACTAGTGAAAATAAAAACAAGAAACAAAAATAAATAATTGCAGAATCTAAAGGAGATACCTTCCAACACGTACCTCCCCGGCAACGGCGCCAGAAAATAGCTTGATGTCTACGCACGCTTCTATTCTTGTAGACAGTGTTGGGCCTCCAAGTGCAGAGGTTTGTAGAACAGCAGCAAGTTTCCCTTAAGTGAATCACCCAAGGTTTATGGAGGTAGAGGTCAAAGATCTCCCTCTCAAGCAACCCTGCAATTTAGATACAAGAAGTCTCTTGTGTCCCCAACACACCTAATACACTTGTCAGATGTATAGGTGCACTAGTTCGGCGAAGAGATAGTGAAATACAAGTAATATGGATGATTATAAGTAGTAGTTGCAATCTGAAATAAAAATGGCAGCAAGCAAAAGCAGAACTTGTTGTAAACGGTGTTTCAATGCTTAGAAATAAGGCCTAGGGATCATACTTTTACTAGTGGTATCTCTCAACATTTTAGCACAACTGAACGCAAGTAAGTGCTACTCGGGATTATTCTCCTTCTTGGTGAAACAAGAGTACTATGCATAGGGCTACAAAAGCACACCTCAAAGTCTGAGTAAACAAACACCATAATTCCACAAAGAATAAGCCATGACAGTATCTAAATTATTCATAGAGTCACACACAAGTACCCACACTGTCACCTTGATACCGTGTTGTCACAATGACTCCGGAAACTAGATAAAATCACTTGAGTAGCATAAACATTACATATGAATTCAGTGATACTAGCAATGCTCATGATCACATAAAGATCACACCATGGGAGAGAGAGGTAAACCACATAGCTACCGGTAGAGCCCTCAGCCTCGGGGGAGAACTACTCCCTCCTCATCATGGGAGGCAGCAACGGCGATGAAGATGGCGGTGGAGTCGATGGAGATGGCTCCGGGGGCAATTCCCCATCCCGGCAGGGTGCCGAAACAGAGACTTATGTCCCCCGAATTAGGGTTTTTGGTGGCGGCGGAGCTACGGAACTCTTCTGGAGAGATCGTCGATTTGCCTAGGGTTTTCGGGGCAGGAGCAATATATAGGCCAAAGGGCAACGTGAGGGGGTGCACGAGCCGTCCACACCATGTGGCGGCGCCACCCCCCTCCAGGCCACGCGACGGCATGGTGTGGAGGCCGTGGGCCTCCACTGGACTTGCCCTTCTCGCTCCATGGGTCTTCTGGTGAAATAGAATTTCTGTAATTTTTCTGGATTTTTCCGAGCACTTTGGTTTTCGGGCCTTTTCTGCAATATACAGACATAATAAACAGAAACTGGCAGTGTGGCATCTTGTTAAAAGGTTAGTCCAATAAATGTCATAATATGATATAAACTGTATATAAAACATGTGATAATTGGTATAATATAAGTATGGAACATCAGAAATTATTGATACGTTGGAGACGTATCAGTGCGCCACAGAATTCCAAAACGGTGCGCCACTAGTAGGCGTTTTCCTACTGGTGTGTTACTAACTCTATAGTGGGTAGTAACATGTGTGTGGTGTCATACAACTCTACATTAATTAGGTTGTAGACTCATATTGCATTGGGTTGCGTGATGTTACGGTAACATAGCTAGTTACTCCATTTGCTTCTCTCTTCATTAATTGCATGCCACATCATCATTTTTGCCTACGTGGCACTTATGTTACTACCTATATTACTCCCACTATGAGTAGTCTGACGGTCATGGTGGGCCAGGAGGAAGTCGCGGGTGGAGGTAGCACGACGCCATGAGCGACAGACAACGTGGCATCGGAGGAGGGATTCTGGGGGGAGGTGGACGAGGATCTCCCAGATGAAGATCTCCTCTGGGAGGCGGTGACAGGGAGGAGTCGCCATGGTCGCCGGTCGGGAGCCCATGCTGGCTGCTGCAACCGTCCAAGAACGAGCCGAGCTTTGCTGGCGGCGGTGGAGGAGAAAATTAGAACGGACTTGAGCTGGGCTTTACCACGGTTCGTACAAGAACTTCTGGCCGAATAGAACTCTATATGAAATATTAGATCTCAAACGAGATGGGCTTTAGCCTAGAAGGAGAACAATGTGAACTTGGTAATACAACATTTTTCCCTTTCACAATAAAAATTGGTATTTCCAAAATATTTTCAAAATTCTTTCTTGAAAAAGAATATACTACTCAGATAAAAACTAAAAAAATGTAGTTATTTATTTTATTATGTTATATTTAACTCACTGCAAATTCGTTTTGCCATGCTTTCGGCTAAATAAAGTAGAGATCAAGTATGGGCCGGAACACTTTGAACAAATCTATGGGTACCTCCGGATGCAAAATTTCCATATATAATTTTTGCAGGATTATCATTTACTTGAGATGGTTTCTTTTTTATTGTATAAAGAAGAGATAATTTTTATGAAAGGATCAAGGCACTAAAATTTATATAACTCTTTTCCGTAACTATTACATGTATGACATTCACCAGATTTTTTTTAAAAAATATTTCCTCCATCCCAATAAGTGTCTTTGATTTGTCTAAATATGGATGTATTTTATGTCTAGACACATTCATATGTGGTCCAATCTAAAACACTTATTTTGGTACGGAAGGAGTGCTAGTTTCATAAGTCCATATCCATAGGAGTGGCGCTGCCAAGTTATTGGATATATTTTCGACTCTGAAACTATCTATTCCAGCCGTTAATTAGCAATGAATTGAGAATGGCCCACGTATTTTTCCTCTAAAAGGAGGAGAAGCCCCAGCCCCAGCCCCAGCCTATGCATCAAGTAATGCACACAGGTTTTTATTAAAACATTATTTGAGTATCTCCCATCTAAACGATCATATATGTAACTTCTTGTATTTTCTTAATCTTTTTGCGCTTACATTCTTGCCACTTTCTCATGTTTTCGTACACTTGTGCTCTTAGATTCTTTTATTTCAAATCTACCTAAAACCGGTTTGTGTGTTCTTAGCTTCTGTAAGAATTGATGCCTCAGATGAAGTAAGAGACGACCCTGGACGTCTCCCCTCTCTCGCTACTGTAGCAGAGGGACGATTTTTTCACCTCCCCGGCCAATCGACCTCCTCACCGTCGAATCGCCGGATTCCTCGCCCTCCGACGGCCGCTCCGGCGGCGGGAGGGCGGGGGATCCTCGTCTCACGGTTGTAGATAGTGTAGGTTTAGTTGGGTTCTCAACCGGCGGCGCCATGGAGCGGACGGGGTCGTCGGTGGTGTGTTTGTTGCAGGTGCGCGTCCTCTCCGGCGGCGGCGCTCTCAGGAGCTTCGCGGTGGCGCGCTTGCTTGTCCGGTACCCGCGAATCGGAGGATTCGTGCCGTGCCGGGTTCCCCGTCTAGATCTTCGGTGGCGGAAGATCTGGGACCTGAAGCTCCTCACGGCTGCTGCTTGCGTTCACTTCGTCGGCGGCGGAGATGGTGCAAGGCGGAGGCTCTTCGGAGCTGAGTGGCGTCGACTTCCCGTCCGTGCAGGGGGGCCTCCCGATCCAAGGCTTTGGGGAGGTCGTACGGCGGCGCGCCGGCGCAACGTTCTCGTCGTCGTCTTCGTCAACGGGTCCAGGAGGACCTGGGTGTAATTTTTATCTTATTCCTGGACTGTTCTGTTAGAACCGGAGTGTAACTCTGGCAGTTGTCTGTATCGCAACAAAAAAAAAAAAAAAAGAATTGATGCCTCGGGACATCCAATACATAAAGCTAGTTCTGCACTTTGGGCACATAAAGCACAAGTAGTTCTCGTAAGTAGATGGTTGAATCTGTGCAGCTGTGAAGTTTGGACAAAAAAATTGCACATATGGGTGTCCATGTAACTTGACCACAAATCAATTTAAAGACGTCGTTTTTGGAGGGTTTTTTTTATTCCGGATGTTGTTTTTGGTGGTGCTTTGTTGGGATGCTGCTGCGAGGGATTACCGTGTAGGGACTTTTTTTTTTCCTTTTCCAACTTATCTTTCAGGTTGTGTGCATCCTGGATGTTTTTGTGACATTTTGTTGATATAGAGGCCAAGTATAATTCGTATATTCAGAATATTAATATATTCTACTTATAAAAAATCACGAATCAACTCATTTTGTTTATCACAAACACACACATTCCTTTCAATTTTGTGATAACATCTGGTGCAGTTTTGTGATTCATTTACCCTGTTTGGCGTCAGTTTTGTGAACTGTGAGGTTACACTTGATTCCCCATGTTGTGCTGTGAAATACATTAACAAGTTACAAAGTAAACCGGCCGTGACAATTGCATTCAGTCGCGGAGGTTCTGTGCTATCTTCCAGACCACAGGGCTGCGCAGTTTCCAATCCACAGTCAGCAACATTCAGAGTTATGAACTCGTCACAGTCGTTTGGATCCTTTCCAACTGTTGCTAGGCGGTTGATGGCGGCACTCAACATAGGACATTCCAAGCCGTGAATCAACAATTCCGGCCGTCACGGGTTTGAGTGAGCCCGTGAAATCCAATCAAAGCCTGTGATCTCTGTTGTTAAATGGTGGCACGGCTGCAAAAGGGTCCAAACGCCCTTCACATGCACTTGTTCCATGCGAGTTGGAGCGATGCGTCATCGGTCCTACCTAGTGAATTTCTGGTGTTCTTCAGCATTCCCTCCCTACTCACAGATTGCACGAGTCCTATCCAATCGATTCTTCTTTTTGTTTTGGAAGAAGGACGCCTTCGTTTCAATCATCTCCCAACCACTAGTCTTCGAATATAAAGCAGACAGGAGTCGAGGCTTATCACAGCTTCTTCTCAGCTCCCAGGGAAGCTGTTCAATCCAGGAGCTAGTCAAGGCCATGAAGAAGACAATGTCGTTTCTTGTGTTGGAGGTGCTACTGGTACCTGCTCTGGTTCTTCTCCTTCTTCCTGGTGCCAAATGCCAGGGGCCCCAAGGCGGCGGCAGGGGAGCCAACATCACGGTGACTGGCACGGTGTTCTGCGACGCCTGCTCCTCAAGCTCTTTCTCCAACCACAGCTACTTCTTGGCAGGTACGCAGGTGGTAGAACTTCTGTTGGTATCATGGTTTAAACATGCCCTTATGCAGATATGCCTGCGATGCAAAACCCTTGTTAGTTGTTAGGAAGAACTGTATGTCGTCTGGAATTGATTCATATATGAATGCAAGTACTCCGTTTTCACTGTTACATAGCTGCAAGGAATTTGTTGCAAACCTTCATGAATGGATTGATTGAGTCCGTACTCTGCTTTCGCTGTTGTTACGCTGTTGCCCCGAAGTTCACAGTAACTCTGGACATCACGGAACTGGTAATTGTACCCACTGAAATTTGTATCAAGTTCCTCCCATGTTCTGACGCAATTTTCCACTGTTCATCAGGTGTCAAGGTAAGAATCGACTGCATGATCAGGGTGAACTCCACGTCCAAGGAGGAGATCAAGATCACGGCCGAGAAGTCCACCAACAGCTACGGCGCCTACCAGCTCGACATCCCGGCGATCGACGGCCTCGAGTGCACCACCGGCGGCGAGACCGTCTCCTTCTGCCGGGCCGCCGTTCTGGACAACCCGTCCACGCTCTGCGACGTGCCGGCCGTCACCACCACCGCCGGTCACGTCGCCTTCTCAACCCAGGAGCCCAACGTTTGCCTCTACAACCTCAACTCCCTCTACTACCGACCGGGCAAGAAGAGAACCGTCGGCCGGTGCCAAGGCACGGGGACGTCGACGGCGCCGGCCGCACTCAACACGTCCTTGTTCTACTGCCCGCACTGGCCGTGGCCGCCCATCCCGTTCTGCACGCCGCGCCCATGGTTCCGCCCATACCGTTCTTCACGCCGCCACCGCCGGCGTTCCCGTTCCCGCTGCCGCCGATACCGTTCTTCACACCACCTTCACCGCCACCGCCGGCTTTCCCTTTGCCGCCCTGGCCATGGACGCCACCCGCGGCGCAACCTCCACCGGCTTTCCCATTCCCTCATTTGCCACCAATTTTCTCAACGCCGTCTCCGCCGCCGCCACCTGTATTCCCATTCCCTTTGCCGCCGATTCCGCACCTACCTCCTTTTCCGCATTTCCCGCCACTGCCGTCGTTGTATTCACCACCGCCTCCTCCGCCCCCGCCACCACCTCCGCCACCTTCGTTTCCTTGGCCTTTCCCGCCACTACCTTTCTTCCCTCCAACTACAAGCCCTTCGATCCCATCTCCTCCACCTTCAAAGCATTATCGGAAAGATCCAAGCACCTGGTCCTCTTCTGAAACAAAACCTTAGCTAGTACAAGTAAACACCAAGCAATCTATTCTGCTCGTGGTACATTTTGCGCCTAAGCATATACTCCTTTGTACGTAGATAAACAAATTGTAAACGAAGGACTCTCTCTCAAGACCTAAACAAACGATCGTGCTCCTGTACCTATAAAAAATGTTGTGTAATAGTTTTGTTGAGCCTTAATTAATGATTTGTCATGAAAATTAATCAACTCATCGAAATCTTATAGCATGGCTTTATTATCTACTAATAAAACGTAGGCTCCTTTCAAGTCCCGGATCACAACGCAAAATGTAAAGTAATTTAAGTATTACTTCAAACTTTTATTTTTTCTAAAGTTGTAGGAAGTAGAAACATATTAAGACACGTAGCATATTAATATCGCATTCAAAACAAAATCAGATTTACTAGTTTAAGGGTGTCTTTCCTTCCTAGTACGAGGGTGCGTTTTGAGTCCTCACGTGACACCACACCAACCACGAGGGAAACACAACGCTGACAAGTGGGTTTGAGGGAGCATGGGTGGGTTTTCTTCTCGGCGAAGTATCGGGTGATAACCCAGATCGGGTGAAAACCTGAAAACTATCATCCGCGACCGTCGGATCATCAATTGATGGCGCAGATCAGAGATCGTCTTCCCACCGGCAACTTAACTCACTTTTACACTAAACCCCCTACGAATTACGCACGACCAGGAAGCCTAACTCCACGACCTACCTCTACCTGTCCTCAACCTCCACGAGTTTGATCTCGTGTAACATGGTGCCACCGCCGGTCGTGACCTCTGGCCCTCCGCCGGACGTGATGGAGACTCCCCGTTCAAACCCGTCGGTACCAGCTCTCTTGCACCACGCCATTGCCGCTCCATCTCCTTTCGTGGACCTGCCGCCGCCGCCGGCCAACGTGCTCAATCTCACTTCAGATCATCTTAGGATTGTTTCTCTCAACGGACAATCCAAGCGATCCAATAGCGTCACCGGGAGGTGAGGGATTGGCGAGTAATCGCAACTACAAGAAGAGGTCTTGAATCCACAAGAGGGATCTTCTCCACAAGCGGAGGCCTTGAATCCACAAGGGGATCTTCTCCACAAGGGGAGGCAACACCAAGAGGTGTGAAGGAGCCTAGCTCAACTCTATCTCATATCCAACCTGCTTCTCTAGTTGGAGGGTAAGCCCTATTTATAGTCTAGGCCTAAAAGGGTAGGTGGGGAAAGGGTACATGGGCTGCAGCCCGTTGACTGCGCGCAGGTAGCGGTAGTACCGGTGGGACAGCGGTAGTACTGGACCTGGGAAGGTGGCGGTAGTACCGCTGCACCAGCGGTAGTACCGGTGGACTCGCTCGAATATGAATGAAGCGCTTCTCCAGCGGTAGAACGAGGCAGGTACCGGCAGGTACCGTTGGCGATGTAGAGAGCATTTCCCGTTGTGCGGTAGCGCTGGCGGTAGTAGCAGCGGTAGTACCGCTGGTGGTACTCGGCCGTAGTAACGGTGGTGTGGCGGTAGTACCGTCACTCCTGAAGCTCATGGTTCCTCTTCCGTCTCCTCTTCCAAGCCATCGTCTTGTCCGGCTTGCTTCCTCTCATGCCTTGGCCATCTTCCCGTGGTCTTGTACCCATGGTGACAAACCTAGCGATGCAAATGGGACGATGGTCAAGTAGCATGTCGTTCGAAGGTGACATATTGTGGGTCATATAAAGGAAGGAGTTCACCTTTAAGTTCGATAACAAGCTTAGGGTGGTTTGCACTACATCATCTCCCCCTTTAAAAAGAGTCGTCCTTGACTCTTGCTCTTCATTACCACGCAAAGGAGGTAGATATCTTGTCGAAGAATTGGCATTCACCATGCCTACAAACACCAAAGACCAAGCAAAGCATGTGTGCGCAAGATAGAGGAGCATATCAACAATGACATGTCCATTCTTTGTCATTGCACCATTAGCACAACACAAGAATATAAAAAGGTAGTGAAAATTCAATGGCAAAGTGCAAGCAATCCAATGGAAAATCTTCAAAATGTGGTAACACAAAAACTCCATGAAAATATGAGAATGCCATCTAGCTATCTCATCTTGAACCATATGATTGTTATTGCACACAAGGCATTGGAATGGACACTTGTCATCATCCTTGATGCAACAAGAGGACTACTTGGTAAAAACACACAATGAAGAATATCCAAAATAGCATCATGGGTGCAAACAAAGCACATGAAAGAGCAAGTTTTCAACATATTTGTTGCAACACCAAACTGGTAGAAACCATAACTCTCATGACAAGACATGCACAAAATGTCATTATGGTTGCAAACAAGCCATCTCAAAGAACAATTGTTCACACTTTTTGCAACACATAAATCATCGATGTGAAAGATCAAGTATACATGCTTCTCAAAGGTAGAACCAAAAACACCATCATGATTGCAAACAAACCATAAGCAAGAGAATTTTTTCAACTTGTTTGATGCAAAACATGAGAAAGATTGGAAAGTTGGATTCAATACACTACTCTCATATATGCTCTCAAGAGCTCTTTTTGTCAACTCATGCTCAATTGAGGTTGACATTATCATTCGTTTACCGGCACACAAGACACCATAGAAAGAAGTTATGTGCACGATATATGTACACATCATCCATCATGAAATGTGTCTTCATTTGCACATCACCAACCACATAAAAATCAATGGGAAAATTATTGGGTTGCGGGGAAAACTTTAAAATTTATCCGTAACCTTACCGCCAAGATCTATTCTATGAAGATATGTTGCACCCCATAATGCGATGATCAAGATACTTACAAACACCTTTGCGGAAGATCTTGTGTTTGTCGAAGTAGATGTCGGTGTAGCCTGTTGAAGAATCTCATGTCCACGCCGGGAGGTGAGATTGTTGTCGTGCGTCGTCGTAGATGTAAACGTTGATGAAGTTGTTCCATTGTCCAAGGAACTTGCTGGCGCAAATCCCGCTCTAGCGGTATCCACACATACACCGTGTCAACCCACCCCGTGCGTTCACCGCCTAGCTACTAGCACGTGGTGAAGAGAGACAGCCTTGCGGCGTAATTTAGGTGGTAGATCTAATCAACTAGATTAGATCTATATGAGAAGATTAGATGTCTAATTCTCAACACATGAGATCTACAAGAGAGAGAACTTGCATGGAGGCAAACTTGTGTGTTTCTTATGTCAAACCCTAGGGGCTTGGGGTTGCTTATAAAGGAGGCCAAGGGGTGGAGGTGCTTGGGGAAGGGCCCAAGCCCTTCCCCTTTGGGCCGGCCGGCCAAGGAAGGTCCCTCCCAAACCTGCCTTTCCCAACAAGGAAGGGGGAGGAAACCCTCGCCCACTCCAACTTGGGTTGGAGGGGGGAGTTGGACTCCTCCCCCACCCGCCTCCTGCCATGTGGGGCCCGCCCTTGGCCGTCGCCCGGGAGGGGGAGTCCCCCCCCCCCAACTCGGACTCAGCCCCTCCCCACATACCATGTGGGTGCGGCTGCCTTGTGGGCCCCATGGGCCCACTTGGCAGCCCTTTTTATTGGGCTCCAAATAAATCCTTTATTTATATTTTCCAATATAATTAATTAAATAAATAAATAATTGTTTTGTCTAATTAATTCCTAAATGAATATTTCCTTTTACAGAAAATTCCCGGAATTAATTACTTATCATATAACTCATATTTATATGAACCGGGATACCTAGTATCGCCGACAAAACATCGGAACAATATTTCCTTCTTTATAAGCACTCGGATTAAATCCTGATGATAGAAACATTCTATCATCCCGGGACATTAGATGTCCGCATTCTCTCTAACTTATAATTCACCGAAACAAATCCCAGTGACATCGGAGCTACTCCGACACAATCTCATTCCCACTAAAACTACATCTTTACTCTCAATCAAAGATTGACCTACAGCTTAAGGTGTGACCCGAAAGGTTCAGCAATCACAAAGTATTGTTTGGGAGCTTACCAAACAATAACCAGTGGTTAGGCATTCGTACTGGCACCCTTGTGTTGTGAATGAACAACAGAACCTGTGCGTTACTCATTACGCTTAATCCCCTTACGTACACGATACCAATGATATCTCGAGATTGAGACAATGTGCTCTAGTGTGATCAAACCCTTTGATCATAACACATATTATTCTCGTACCAATATCATTCTCTTTTCTCATTCCGTATATATGTTGTCCCGTGATAAATCACGCTTGTGTCTGGCCAGACGATTGGGTGACAACAATAATACTTGAGATGGCCTAGAGGATGTATCTCTCCATCGTCTGGAGGAGTAAGTGCCATTCTTGAACGATCTCTGTTCCAATACATTATCTAGTTCAAGCCCAAAAGCCACCTATCATAGTCCCATGTTACTGCAAGACGTTTGATGGAAATCAAAGCTCGAATGTCGAATAAGCGGTCACAAGATATTCTCATAGCATAGGGATCTAGCTAATGATAACTAAATAGATGATCAATCGCTATTTCATCGTCGACGATTTGTCTCATAGCAAGATCATACGGTGGGTCGGTTCAGTGCGATTATCATTCCGATAATCCACTCCTATAGTTGAATGACTTATACAAAGTCCATGATCAGGAAAACACGATCATCGAGCAACAAGATAGGCTAGTCTTAGAGACAAGACCAGGAACTCTTTTTCCGTTCATATCTCTACACGTGTATCGGAGGTTTTCCTCTTGCATACGTTGTATTTGCTATACAAGTACCCAATACAGTTGTAGCATAAAGATACAAACATTAATAATAAACATGGAGATAAATAATAAACTTAATTATTATTGTCTCTAGGGCATATCTCCAACAGTCTCCCACTTGCACTAGAAACAATAATGATTCTAGTTAGCATGATGACATGACACCAAATGGAACTAAGGTGCCACTCACGCTTTCGCATGCGGATCTGAAACTGTGTCCGCACTTTGATCCAACCAAAGTTCATAAACTTTTTATCACCTCACATGCCAAACTTGACTATGTAAGTCGGATTTATTAGGAATTGGATATGGGCTTTCCGGTTCCGTAGTAGCATTAATAATACCCGGTTGATATTATCATACCATCTTTATGAAACCTCACCTGAGTAATGACTCATCCAATAACTTGCTTATCATGACGTCTCACATCAATGACGCAACTATCCTCGATAGATAAACTATCTTTGTTGTAGAATCCACTCATAAGATACAAGTGTTTTTGAAATCAAAACACCAAGTATTTATCAATTGAAATTGCATTATCAGATTAAATTGATTTCATAATTCCACCACAAATAATACGAGTAACTTCTCTATACACTATTTGAAGCTTTACAAAATCCACCTTGTGTTTTTTTTGTAATCTCACCATCAGGTTCTTTTACCAAACCTTTATATGATCAATTACAATCTTAATTAACTGCTCTTATGAGAATATCCTTATTAAGAATTTCTCATTAACGCCGGTGGCAAAACTTTAAAAAGTTTAGCACTTTGGAAACTTTCCGGCTTTATGTACTATATATAGCAATGATAAGCAAAATCACATTAAATATGATTTGATCTTATTCCTCTCTATTCGCTCATCCAGGACTACGAAGGTCAAGGTATCTTGCAAATATCACGCTATGAATTCTTGATCAAATTTCTTTGACTCAAGACACAATTCGAAATTACCTTTCAGAATTGCACTTTAGTACATTCATACTCATGTTTATTAAATTCTATCTTAGAGACAAAACTTTAATAAGACATTTTTGACCTTTTATTTAAACTCTTTAAATCACGAGATTTATATATTATTAATTCGGCCTAGCCTTATTCAATAAATATAATATCAGCTCCCACTGTCTTTTAAGTCCCTTCGATTTATATAATGAAAAGAATGAAATTCTTACTCATTAATACGACTGACTTCAAACATTCATAATATAATTATCTAGATTATTTTCATAATCCAAATAATTATCCTTAGCAATAATTTGCTACTTTAGTTCAATAACAGCATCAAGCAATTGATATGAAAAGTATTGCAACTTCTCACTATCAGTTATTCGTCCTTGATAAAAAATTTTAATCAAGACTAGCTCTATGAATATTAGATATTCATATATGTCCTTTCTTTATGAAATATTCATGCACATGATTTTACATCACATCCAAACACTCTCAAGATTGGATCTTGAGTCTCATGAATTTTTCTTGAACTCCTTTTATGACAAATGCCGTCATTAATGAATGTTCTTATTCTGCTTGTAATTGTTTTGCTTATATCATGTTCCTGGACATGATTTCAATCACCTAGTGATTTAATCATCAAATTCCTCACATGACCTTTAATACTTAATTCGAATCATGTATGCCTTACATGTATTCCTGGACAAAGTAATGATATGGAAACATTTGCATGTTTCCCTTCTCATTCTAACACTTGCCCAAAGACTCTCAGCCTTAATTTAGTATTATGATTTCCACTCTCTCTTCATGAGAAGACACTTTTCTCCAATTCTAAAGTCAACAAGCATTTAGAATTATGTGTGGAAAACACTTGCCAAAATAACAATTTTGGACTTTTGCAAAACACCTTTTCAATTCGAACTTAAAACTTTAAATCCAATTGAAAAATGGAACTTACTATCAAAATAACTCTAAGTTAAATTGATAAGGTCCCAATACAAACAAAATAATCTATTTACTTTAGTGGGTAATTTGGAATTCTAATTTCACAACACATTAAGCAAGACTTGTAACATTTCCTTTTAATCTTTATCTTGCAAAAGATTTTATTACCATGATGATTTCGAGTTACCAAAATCCATCACAAGTAATTTGACTAAGAAATTTTCTTTGTCAATAATGTTACAATATTTTATTAAGTCCTTTCTTTTAACTTTAATCAAATTCCTTTGATTCCTTTATTTTGATTCTCACACTCTCCCACTGAATTATATGAAACATTGAAACTTCAATAATTTCATTAACTCTATTTCATTAATATGCAACTTCATATTAATTCTCAATAGAATTGAATTAATGGGTAGATTCCACTCCTTTATGTAAATCTCGAAATTTACTAGTGCCTAGCACTTTGCCAAATTCGAGTCTACTAAATGCCTAGCATTTTGTGGATTTCGATTTTCATCAAATGCCTAGCACTTTATGAATTTCGAATTTCTCCAAGTGTATGACACTTTGTGATTTTAGTTTTATCCATTTAATTTAGAGATAACTTTAAGAGTCTCAAAGAGAACCAACGAAAAGTATAACTCCAAATTAAAGATTAAACTAACTTTATTATTACTCAAAACTTTAAGTAATAACTTGAATCAAAACAATAAAGACTTAACAAACAAATAATTAATGACATACACAATAAAGAAGATATAAACTTTGAATTTCCAAACTTGGAATTCCACACATACTTTATAATTCGAACAATGACTTGTTCCAGAATCTAAAATATTCATTACATAATGATCAAACTGAAAATAACTCTTATTTAAAGTTCTAGTGTAAATCTTCTTATTGACTTGGATTGAAGACATAGTGGTGATCATGGCGCATTGAGTGCCTTTCTTTCCCCACTTCCTCCAATTCTTCCTAAATCTCTTGCTCTTTCCCTTTTCACATTGCGATCATGCAACATGAAAAATTTCAGTATTCACATACCAAAATATATTCGAGTCGAGATTATGTCAATAACTTGTGTATAACTCGTATACCTCTTGTGGACTTGCCACTGGTCTTGCAAGAAGGATGTTGTCATCAGATGATGCACATAGATATCCAACTCAGCTGATAAGAGCATTTTGAAGACTTCCTTGACTATCTTCTCTACTCCCATCAATTCATAACACGCCACAAGGCGTAGTACAATTATGGTAGTAATCTTGGAAGTGTGTCAACAACTTGATTTCCTGGAATTGGTTGCCCAATATCCTCAAGCTTCCTGAGTATTTTGCAGAACTTAACCTTGTGCTCCCTCATCAAGCTTTCGCTTATAGTTTGCAAGATCTAAGTTCTCCATTGAGTTTGTCGTTTAGCAAGACATAACTGGCACATGAACCGAGCTTTCAAAACTTCCATAAGACGGAAGGGGCGATAGTATGGATAACTGTCGCTAAGCTTGGGACACATCCTGTCTAGCATAACCATACTCACTTCATACTCATCTTTCTCCATAGGAGAATATTCTTCTTCTACTTCTGGAACAGTTGTATCCAGAATATGCTCTAATCGCGTCTACTGAGATTTCTCTCAGCCCGTGAAGCCAATCCGTAAAGATCACGCTTCCCACAGTTAACTATTTTAACAACTAATCTTTATGCACATATTCAACGGGATCCATCTTCTACAACAAAACAAGTTTATTTAGACTTCTAGTTTATTACTAATTTTAATGCACTACTTTAATTCAATCAAACATGAATCTAAGATATGCTCCCACTAAGTCCAATAATCCTCTGATTGGCACTAAGTGATTCAGGACCCGATTGCCCTACGAAGCAAGCATGGATACATGTCATGTCCGTCGGCCAACGGTAAGCACTATGCTAGTTGCAGCAGCTACAACTCCTGTTCGTCTTTCGACGGATGTGTTCCGAACTCATATTGTGTATGCTTGGACGTCAAGACAACCAACCGACACTGGCTGCTGGAACGTTCGCGCCCGCCTCCCGAACCCTTGGTACACATTACTCCTGGATACAGGTCGCGCAACAAGCATCCGGTTTGACGGTGCCACGGTTGGTAAGAACACGATCTCCTTGATTTTATTTGAGGATTCACCCTAATAAACGACTACTGCGCAATCAAGGTGCAAACAACAAAGGATAAACATCACAGGCAATTAATAATAATTCATGTGCTTTGGTATAGCCTTTGTTATTCTCGGAAGTCCTTGGCGCTCGTCCTTGAGGATCACCATCTTCATTGTTCCCGGTCACGGCAAAATTCCCGAAGGAAAATTACCATATCCGAAACTCGCCAAGTACACGTCGCCGACCAATGCCGGCGCCTCCTCCCGGTCTCCAATGAACTCTTCTTCGCTTGATTGTCGATGACGAACTCGATCAATTGTTTTGGCTCCCACCATCATGTTAAGACACCGTAACAAAATAGCTATACCAAAACACATGCACTCAATCCTGCAAAACCAAGTTAGACGTATCTAACGCTTTGTTTGCAAGTTTTACGTGGCTTTGTAGGCTCTACGGAATTACCGTCACTACCTACGTATTGAAGCACGTTTAGGCTAGTTGCTAGATTAACATTGCGGGGTGATTGAGATCCCAACATTACGAAAACGTTGCAGAACCCCAATCTAAACGATCACATGTGCGCGTGACCCCCGTGAGGCGTCCAACCCTCAGGCCCAATCCGTATATACATCAACGTCCACAACTAAGGGTATAGACCCGAAGCTACTGAAGCACATCGTTGGCGCCAACAAGCATACTAGGAGCAGCCGGAAGGTCCGCGGATAGCCAGAAGTTCGTAAAGATCTTGCCAATACTGCCATGGAATATGATGTACAACTTTTGGGAAGCAACTAAAATAAACTTAATGCAAGAACCATGCAATGCTCACACCAACTGGTGCTCTAGATCAAATCATACCAACGCATAGATCGGCTCTGATACCACTATTGGGTTGCGGGGAAAACTTTAAAATTTATCCGTAACCTTACCGCCAAGATCTATTCTATGAAGGTACGTGCACCCCATAATGCGATGATCAAGATACTTACAAACACCTTGCGGAAGATCTTGTGTTTGTCGAAGTAGATGTCGGTGAAGCCTGATGAAGAATCTCACGTCCACGCCGGGAGGTGAGATTGTTGCCGTACGTCGACGTAGATGTAGACCTTGATGAAGTTGTTCCGTCGTCCGAGGAACTGCTTGCGCGAATTCCGCTCTAGCGTATCCACACATACACCGTGTCAACCCACCCCGTGCGTTCACCGCCTAGCTACTAGCACGTGGTGAAGAGAGTCAGCCTTGCGGCGTAGTTTAGGTGGTAGATCTAATCAACTAGATTAGATCTATATGAGAAGATTAGAGACGTCTAATTCTCAACACATGAGATCTACAAGAGAGAGAGAACTTGCACGGAGGCAAACTTGTGTGTTTCTTATGTCAAACCCTAGGGGCTTGGGGTTGCTTATAAAGGAGGCCAAGGGGTGGAGGTGCTTGGGGAAGGGGCCAAGCCCTTCCCATTTGGGCCGGCCGACCAAGGAAGGGAGGGAGAAGAGTAGGACTCCTCCCTCCCAAACCTGCCTTTCCCAACAAGGAAGGGGGGAGGAAACCCTCCCCCACTCCAACTCGGGTTGGAGGGAGGAGTTGGAATCCTCCCCCACCCGCCTCCTGCCATGTGGGGCCCGTCCTGGCCGCCGCCCCCTGTGGGGCCCTGATAATCCCCAAGAGCAAGGAATCACTGTAGCACTATTCGATAAGTATTTGAGTGTCGAACCCACGAGGAGCTGAAGGTAAATTATCTATTCTCTAAAGCCCTATAACCCTCTTATATGGCCTTTTATGCAAAGCAATAAATTTGAATATGAAAGGAACTAACTAATGGAAGCAAGTGATGTGGAATGGGTTTATCTAGTAACAAGTTACTTAGAGCAAGTTTCTCTCAGCAGTTTTCTCAAGCAAGTTTCTCAAAGTAGCAAGTAGCAAAGATCTCAAGTAGCAAATATCTCAAGGAGCAAATGTTCTGGCAATTGTTATTTCATTCGTGTGGTTGTCACAATTAGTGAAGCACATGTTTCAGTCTTAATTGTTTCTTCTATGAGGGAGCCATAGATAGGTGTAGCCAAGTAAAGGAGCAAATTACACAACTCTTATGATGGATCTCATGGCCAAATAAATGTACAACACAAGAATTATTAAGACATAATTGTCCCACCGTAGCCTTAAGTTCTAGGCCCCCCATATATATCCCCCATAAAGTAACTTCAAGTCTCAAACCACGGTTTCTCTCTACTCCGACCCGTCCTACTCAATCCATTACACTACGCTGATCACCTCACATGCATTCCCCAACATATGCATGCACTCATACATTGTACATCAAGACAATCATAAAAGATAACAAAACTTGTATGCAACCAATCAACGAACTATTTCACTATTGCCATGAACAAATCACTTCTCAAACATAGATGGAGAGACACAATAGATCAAGGGAAAAGTATATTGCATCATACATCATGTTTGCCAAGAGTTTACAGTGGGGAGATGGAGATGATCTTGCTGTAGATGTTGATGATGAACACGCCAGAGGGGGGTGGAGCCCTCCGGAGGTGATTTCGGCGGCGTTTCCCCCCTCCGATCTTCTCCGGCGGCAGCCTTCTAACTCTTTGTTTCGTGGTTTTCTGTTTCTCGCCGTCTCTTCTCGAAACTCCTCGGGGGGGCTATCTTTATAGCCGTTTTTAGGTCACGACTAGGTCGGTGGAGCAAAGATCGACGGCAGCGGAGCTCCGAGGCCCAAAAGAGGTGGGCCCACGCGCCCAGGTACAGTGGCTGTGTGGGACCCTCTCATTTCCAGATGGTTGGGCTTCTGGTCTTCATTTTAATCCCATTGCGTTTGTCTCAAAAATTCTGAACCGTGCTCTTTGGCCTTGCCCTTTTTGGAGTCCCGAAGCTGCCGGAAAGTCCGAAACACTAAAAAAGACGTTTTCTGGAAAACAGGGTTAATTCCAAATAAATGGGAAAACTATGAAATATTCCCAAAATCATTATAAAACATTGATATAACCCTTATATGATGCAAATATGATTGGAATATAAGTGAAATAATGCAAAGTTCATGTATGTATTTTACATGCATCAGGCCCGCCCTTGGCCGCCGGCCTAGCCGCCGGGGAGGGGGAGTCCCCCCAACTCGGACTCGGCCCCTCCCCACATACCATGTGGGTGCGGCTACCTTGTGGTCCCCATGGGCCCACTTGGCAGCCCCCTTTTATTGGGCTCCAAATAATATCCTTTATTTATATTTTTCCAATATAATTAATTAATTAATTGTTTTGTCTAATTAATTCCTAAATGAATATTTCCTTTTACAGAAAATTCCCGGAATTAATTACTTATCATATAACTCATATTTATATGAACCGGGATACCTAGTATCCGCCGACAAAACCTTCAGAACAATATTTCCTTCTTTATAAGCACTCGGATTAAATCCGCTGATGATAGAAAACATTCTATCATCCCGGGACATTGGATGTACGCATTCTCTCTAACTTATAATTCATCGAAACATATCCCAGTGACATCGGAGCTACTCCGACCCAATCTCATTCCCACTAAAACTACATTTTTACTCTCAATCAAAGATTGACCTACAGCTTAAGTGTGTGACCCGAAAGGTTCAGCAAACACAAAGTATTGTTTGGGAGCTTACCAAACAATAACCAGCAATGGGTTAGGCATTCGTACTGGCACCCTTGTGTTGTGAATGAACGACAGAACCTGTGCGTTACTGATCTCTACGCACGCTTCTATTCTTGTAAACGGTGTTGGGCCTCCAAGTGCAGAGGTTTGTAGAACAGCAGCAAGTTTCCCTTAAGTGAATAACCCAAGGTTTATCAAACTCAGGGAGGTATAGATCAAAGATATCCCTCTCAAGCAACCCTGCAATTAAGATACAAGAAGTCTCTTGTGTCCCCAACACACCTAATACACTTGTCAGATGTATAGGTGCACTAGTTCGGCGAAGAGATAGTGAAATACAAGTATTATGGATGATTATGAGTGGTAATTGCAATCTGAAATAAAAAAGGCAGCAAGCAAACTTGAGCCAAAATGAGAGCAAACGGTGTTTCAATGCTTGGAAATAAGGCGTAGGGATCATACTTTCACTAGTGGACACTCTCAACAATAATAATATAATTGAATACATAGATATTTCCTCTTCACTATGCTACTCTGAACTATTCTCATGTTGGATAACAATTCATTGTGTAGGGCTACAAAAGCACACCTTAAAGTTGCATTCCACATCTAAGGGACCCCAAGGTCACTAAGAGCGCCCCAAAATAGTATTAGACAAACACCACAATTTCATAGAGACATCCAACACAAATAATAACTCATGATAAATATTCCTGTAAACTTTAGCATAAGAGTCACACACGGTGCACACACTGTCAACTTCGTACCATGGGACAAAGGTGACTCCAGAGTTTACATTAATAAAACCACTCAAGTAGCATAATTCATAAGATAATGAAGAGTAACATCCATGGATCCAACTAGATACATAGCTCATGATCACATAAAGATCACACCATGAGAGAGAGAGATGAACCACATAGCTACCGGTATGAGCCCACAGCCCCGTGGGAAACTACTCACGCATGGTCATGGTGATGAGTAGCTTGATGGAGAGGTGCTGCCCAGAGGAGACGGCGGCCCGCTGCAGCCACGGTGCGGCGGCGGCACTTGGGGGCGGCGACGGCGGCAGCCCGCGGCGGTGGCCCTCGGGGGCGGTGGCCCTTGGCCCCCCTTCTTCTTCCTTGGTGATGGTGCAGAATGGAGGAGCTTCTCCCCCTCCTTGGCGGCTGCCAAGAGGAGGAAAATTCGTGGCTTTTGGTGCCTCCCACGAGTTAGGGTTTCCTTCTTTATATAGACTCTCGGATTTCCGTCATCTAGTTTTAGGTCTCACGAAAATGGGCTTTGCCAGAGCGTCCGAACTCCAAATGGGCCGAATTTTAATTCTAGAATTATCAGCAGAAAATTATCTGCAACTTTGCAAAGGCCATGTTCTCCATTGGACGTCGTCTTCGAGGGTCAAACTGACAATCTCCGAAAAATGTTCTGGGACAGATTTCTTGAAAGTCCCAATTTGACTCCAACAAGGTTTCTTTGTCACTTTTGATAATTCCTACACATTAAAGTGTAAAACAAGAACATTGTGCACTTTTGCAACTATTAATAAGTTAGTTCCAATAAATGTAATAAAGTTGCAAATAAATAGGGAATTTAGCACAATAAACTACAAAGTTCATGTATGCATTTTACATGCATCAACATCCCCAAGCTTAACCCATGCTCGTCCTCGAGTATGAAGGTGACAAAAATAACATGGACTTTGTAGTTTAATATTGTAATTGGATATCAAAGATGATTACTACTGCTACATAGAGTCAAATGATTCATTCTTCAAAGGAGTAGCAACATGCAAGATAGTTTATGAAGTGATATCAAGTATTCAAAACAAGGATGTTCAATGATAGCTCACAAAGTGTAACATGAAAGAAAGTAATATGGACCACATGTATGCATAATGATAAATAAGAACATCCTATATTGGTCATAGAGTGTAGATGAAAATCTGAATACAAAAGGTGGACACTTTGGAAAAGATATATATGTGAGTAGAGGTAAAGCATGCATAAGTTTCATCTAACTTCCAAACTCTTCTACTTAAGTTAATGATTGCAATGTGGAATCCTTGGTGTCAAGCTCTCATTACCCCTATCATAGCATCTTGAATGATTAAAGTTTAATGTGAAAGCAAATATGAGTAGTGTGCTTGACAAAGTAAAGGTTGGATGTCTCATGCCCCTTGAATACAAGTACCTACACCATGAGTTACTCAACTTGGGAAACAAAGCAAGTTCAAGTTATATATCATTGTAAGTAATAATAGTATCATCAAGAGCGTCAACTGGGGTACCTCTTGTCCCAGGATATGGAACAAGCCCATATCAAAATGACAAGACAAACAAACAAGATGAACAACCTCAACACCCTTTTTATTTACCATTGGAATAGCTTTTTATTATAAGGTGCATCACAGACGGTTCACCATAGCATGTAAGTAAATTTCCACCATGAATGATGCATGGCTTAGATTAGCGGCCCAGGCGTCTCTCTAACCATTTATACAAACTCATTTAAACTACTTCATTTCCCCCTCATTTCACCATGATAGGCATCCATAAAAAAAGTACATGATATCAACTAAATGAGATGAAGGAGCATGTTGAAAGCTTTGCATGTGACAGCACATATGGGCTAACTCCCAACCTCGGACATTTATCAAGCCACTAACATCATAATTTAATCACAATGGGTCATGTTTTATTTATGCAATAAAAGTAAAGTGTGCATCAAGTTCGTGAGAGCTATATAACCAACTTTTCCCATCACAATCAATAACATAAACATTTTCATTCAGAGGTATAGATAACAAAAATATCATGATATACATACTCGGAATAGCATAAAGCCAATAGGTAGATATGGTGGACTCACTGGAATAACTTTGGTTGAAGGTGTTGGAAACAAGTTTTTACTTGTTGGAATTTTTGGGCTAGAAAGAGGGAGAAAGTTGACCATCTAAATGCATGCATGAGTGTCCATAGAACTAACTAATCCATGTTAAACAAAGTAAAATAACTTTCAGCATCAAAACATGAATAAGTGATAGCTCTTGATAAAGCATTTGCAAATTATTACTCATAAACAAGCTCATGAATCATGCAACTATATGTATCATTAAAAATCAACTCAAACATCCCTTTTCCCAATACAATAAAAGCATCCAACATATTTCAACCCATATTTCCAGTAGCTCTTTCACATATAAATGAAAGTGTGGTGGTCTCACAAAATAACAATCAAACAAAAAACAAACAAAAAGACGCTCCAAGTTTATGCGATAAAGTGTTTCGATCGAAAAACAGAAGTTAGACGTGTGCAAACCGAGAGTGTGTAGGTCCAGTGGGGTTGTCTTCACATCCCCAAGCTTATGGTTTTCACCATCCTTGGATAGCTCTTGGTGCATCTCCTCCAATCTCTGTGAAAAAACTTCAAAACACCGTTTCTCCCATTTTCTTTTCTGTGGGGTGCATTAGTAGTGATAAACAAATAGGTTTCTTGCTGCATATAATCCTCAAACAAATCATCATAAGAATGTCCAGAAAGTATATAATGTTGTATGCCTACTTATAAACTCATTTGAATCAAAAAGATTCAAGATAAAAGTTCAAAACATGCATAAAATAAAATGGGACAGAATCTGTCCAGAAAAATAGCAGCAGCAAAACGTATTTTTTACCCTACCAAACTTTGCCGAAAAATTCCGCAAAAACTTATGCATACAGAGGATGAAAAGTTGCAACTACAGTTCGAATATGAGCTCATTCGGAGTTACAGAATAAGAATTAAAAATCATACCGTGCACAGATTCGTGCAGGAATAAAATCTCCGAACGCTATAAGCAACTTTCTCAAACCAAAAATGGTAAAACTTGGCACTTTATTCAAAATTCCAGAAACTAAACTAAAAACAAACTCTCTTGTTACAGCAAGAGGACACAAAGAAAATCACACATAAAAATAACCGGGTTGCCTCCCGCAAAGCGCTTTCTTTATAGCCATATAGCTAGGCTTTGATAGTTTTAATGATGCTCACATCGGAAAGAGAGCATCAAGAGAAAAATATGAAACACATTTAAGTCTAACCCACTTCCTATGCATTGGGATCTTGTAAGAAAATAAATCAATGAAGCACAAAGTGACTAGCATAGGAAGGCAAAGCAAGTGCAACTTCAAAATCTTCAACAAAAAGAGAGGATACTTAAAATTATTGAGATATATGAAACCGTGTCTCCCTCTCTCATAAGGACCAGTAGGTTTTAAAGTACCCAACAAATAAAAGAAAATCAAGAGAAAGGCCAAAACCTTCATCATAAAGAGGATAAATTTAGTAACATGAAGATTTCTATAACCATACTTTCCTCTCTCAAAATAATTTTCAGCGGCATCATGAATAAAATCAACAATATAGCTATCACATAAAGCATTATTATCATGATCCATAAGCATAACAGTAATATTACTCTCCACACAAGCATAAACAGTTTCATTAGTAATAGTGGGAGTAAAAATATCACATCCATCAATGTAATCATCATAAATAGGAGGCATAGAATAATCGAAATGATTTTTATCCTCAATAGTAGATGGACTGAAAATATCATATTCATCATTGTAAACATCATATATAGGAGGCATATTATAATCAACATAAACTATATCCTCAATAGTAGGTGGAGTGAAAATATCACAATCATTATAATCATCATATATTGGAGACAAAGTATCATCAAAGAAAATTTTCTCCTCGAAACTTGGGGGACTAAAAATATCACATTCATCAACAACGGCTTCCCCAAGCTTAAACTTTTCCAGAGCATTAGCAATAATGGTGTTCCAAGAATTTATAGTGATAACATTGCTACCATCATGCAAATAATTTTCCATATGTTTTTTAATTTTCTCTTCAAACACATCATGTCCTAACTCAAGATAAATTTCATATAGCTCTCTAATTTTTGTTGTTGTTTTCCATTAAGCCTAACTAGTGAAATAAAAACAAGAAACAAAAAGATATAATTGCAGAATCTAAAGAAGATACCTTCGAGCACACACACGCCGGCAACAGTGCTAGATAGCTTAGTAGCCAGAAGATGTGAGTACCTTTTACCTTACCTCCCCGGCAACGGCGCCAGAAAATGTCTTGATGTCTACGCACGCTTCTATTCTTGTAGACAGTGTTGGGCCTCCAAGTGCAAAGGTTTTTAGAACAGCAGCAAGTTTCCCTTAAGTGAATAACCCAAGGTTTATCGAACTCAGGGAGGTATAGGTCAAAGATATCCCTCTCAAGCAACCCTGCAATTAAGATACAAGAAGTCGCTTGTGTCCCCAACACACCTAATACACTTGTCAGATGTATAGGTGCACTAGTTCGGCGAAGACATAGTGAAATACAAGTAATATGGATGATTATGAGTGGTAATTGCAATCTGAAATAAAAATGGCAGCAAGCAAACTTGAGCCAAAATGAGAGCAAACGGTGTTTCAATGCTTGGAAATAAGGCATAGGGATCATACTTTCACTAGTGGACACTCTCAACAATAATAATATAATTGAATACATAGATATTTCCTCTTCACTATGCTACTCTGAACTATTCTCATGTTGGATAACAATTCATTGTGTAGGGCTACAAATGTAACAGCCCGAATTTTGAAAAACTAAAAACCCGAGTAAAATTTCCACTTTTGAGCTAATTGCATCATGGCATCCATGCATAAACATGCCTCTTTTGAGTTAACACAACATTGGTATCGAAATGATATGAAGTTGCCAAAACCAAATGCCAAAGTGCTCTAACAAAACTTCCACACAATGTTGGCACTCAATCTTGCAAATAAAATTACTTTGACATCCCCTATCTGTCAAGGAAGTTCCAAGAGCTCCAAACTAATATTTTGCTTTTGCTCCAATTGTTAAAGGAGCAACATCTTTGAATTTAGCAAAAATGCCCTATTCACCTTTCTAAACAAAAGTGGTCCAAACTAATTTATTTTGAGACACCAAAAATTGTGGAGTTCCTCCAGGTTAAGGGGAGCATCCCCAAATTTTTCTATAATTTTTGGAGCAGTGCAAGTGCCCTAATTAAAACCATTGAAGAAACATGTTTTAAAGTTAAAAACAGAAAAAGGGAGAACCGGATTATCCGGTCCGAAAGACCACCGGATAATCCGGTCGGGGTCATCTTCTTCCTGTAGCGACCGAAGAACGCAGCTCGCGTCGCACCCGCATGCACGCCTCGCTCCGGGGGCCCCCTCTCTGCCCTCTCCACCTGCAAGGAGAGCAAGACACGACCCCCACCTGCTCCTCACCCCAACCCCCAGGAAATCATCCCCGTTCCTCTCCTCTTCTTGCTCCCCACCGAGCCGCCATGGACGCCGAGCTCCACCGCCGCCTCTCCGTTGATTGAAGCCATCCCCAGCTAATCGAAGTGCACCACAAGCTCCGCCGCGTCTCCTTCTCCGTCCTCACCGCAAGAATCGAGCCGGGAAGCTGCACATTGCCCGGGATGCGAGTTCTTCTCCGACGAACTTCGCCGCACGCCGAGCTCGATTACCGCTGCTCCCGTCCATCCCCGGCCTAGCTGAGCACCACCACGAGTTCGTGGTGAGCACTATACCCTTGCTGACCCCTTTCCCTCTCCCCTTTTGCTCTAGTTCGAGTTTTGGCAGTAGCCCATGAAATTTCAGCTGTAACTCGCAGATCCAAGCCGGATATTCCGGCCCCGGACCAAATGTCCGGCTTGAATTTTCCGGCTGAGTCCAGTGGCTCGCGCCTTGAGTCCTTAGCCGTTTTCACGTGTGGCCAAGCCTTGAGACCGGATATTCCGGTCTGGCACGACCCGGATTATCCGGCCTCTAGGAGCTTTTCGCCTATTTGGCTAAGTTGCACATGGTCTCCTCACAACTTAAAACTTGCATCTTCTCATGAGCATGACATTCATATGCAAGTTAACCCTAGGGTTCATCGATCTTGATCAACTAGTAAAGTTGTTGTAACCCTTAAACCGCACGGTATAGACGCGATGCACCGTGATGCATTCAACCTCCATTTAAATTGTTTAGTTGAATCATCCTCGTCTCGGGGATTTAAAATGTCATGTCATCATATATTTGCGCATTGCATTTGTTAAGCATATGTGTGGTGATTGATTGTTCTCTCCCGATGTTTGTTTTTCGTTAGATCAAGCAACCGGGGTTACACCTCAATACCCTGCCGAGCAGTGCTACCAGCACGTTGAGCAAGGCAAGCGTAATCCCCCCTCTGAGCATATCTTATCCTATGTTTCCGCAAATATTTTCTCCACTATAATATTGCATGCGGTTCTAAATGTCAATTTTCAGGGATTAGAGTATCCTATAGTTGCATTAAGTTTCCGATGCCAATACCTGTTTTCCCTCCTATTATCCATAGAACTGTTTTGTGGCCTGAGATACTTACTATGCTATGTTGATGCTTAGCCATGCTTAGTAAATTGCATAGCTATACGATGGATGGTTCGTGGTGGAAACAGGTGATGAGATAAATGGTTGATGGTGGAGGAAATTGTGGTGACGGATAATAAACTGCTTAAAGGTGGGGATGAGAGGCCACTGTGGTTGTGGTGCTTTGTCTCATTCTTGCCGCTTAGGTGCGAGTGCTATACCTCTTGAACCAAGACTGAGCATGCAACCATGCGTGAGGCCTATGCATTTGCAGGAACCCTCATAGACTAAATAACTCGAGCGGGGCTAGCCAGGGTCCTCTAGTTCGGGCTTCCATTTGCGCGTGCGTGATGATGGTGGAATGAACTGAGAAGAGGATTGTGGTATTAGGAAATGAGTGGCCGCGGGACAGGGTGCGAGAAGGTACCTCTTGTCCTACCGCCACTGATGATCCTAGAAAGTCCTTAACGAGGGAGAAGTCGACACCGCTCCCACCCAGCCGGCTCTCCCAGGAAGAGAGCTAAAGGCCAGGCAATGGGCCGGACGGTACGCGTGGCGAAGGAGCTGGGGCCCCTCGGGACTCCGGGGACTTCCACTTTGTACACCCCTGCAGGGTAAATCTTTTCGAAAAGCCGTGTCCGCGGTTATGGACGACTTGGGAAGTGAAGGTAAGATCATAGAATAACTTTAACGGAATGATTAAAAACTGGGTACTAGAGGTACCACTCACAAATGCAAGGTGAGCTTCCTCGAGGGTGATTCGGGGAGGTGCCTTTATGAACAGGTACAATGTTGATGATGGTGATGACTGGTGAGAAATGTGATTCAAGAGAAAAGAGTTACTTCTTACTCCTTTTCAAAATAATCTGATTAGTCGATGCCATGGAGTTATGTCTTTTTAAAATAAAATCAGCTTTATGCAAAACAGCCATAAAACCTTGAAAGCCAATCATCGAGCATATATTAGCTCTTAATCTTGCGAGTTCGTCGAACTCAGCGTCGTTTGTTTTGTTTCAGAGGAGGACTTCACCGACCTCGAAGGTGGGTTCTTTGTGGACGTCGACGAGTAGTCTGGGGTTCTCAGGTGGCAGCTTGGGACATCCCGGAACAGCTCGCGCTGGATGTTTATTTGCAGGCCTCTTAGGCCATATTTTGGTTCTTGTTGTTTAGAACAACCTAATTTGCTTCCGCTTGTTGTACTGTTGGGTCTGTGACCTCTGGTTGTTATTTGCTATCTTTCTCTATTATAAGAGTTGAACTATATGCTTTGTGTCGTAGAGACTGTGATGTGCCAGTTGTTCCACAAGTCTTGATCTTTCTATTATGCTTTGATAGTGTGTCTGGTGGTATCGGATAACCGGAGACACAGTATCACTGTATAACAGTCGGGTCAGGGCGCCACAAGTTGGTATCAGAGTAGTACTGCCTGTAGGAAACCCTTCTACTGGTCGATGTTGAGTCTAGTGTTTGTAAAAATATTTTTAACCTAAAAATGAGTTGTGAAAACCATCTTAGGATTCTTTTTACTCCTTATCTGGTTACCCTCTAATCTCGGAGCAATCTTACCTCGATTTGACTTAAAGGTTTTACTCCTCGTCTGTTACTTCAAAATGACTAGAAACGGGGTTGGGTTCGACCTTAGTGTTATGTGTCACGTTGCTCCCGCTGCGTTGCCATCCGAAATCAACTCAGATGTTTCGACGGAGTCTAATCATTTGGTCCTTTCTTCGGGTTTTAACCCAAGGACTTGAACATAAGGTCCTGAATTGTGCTGGATAGTGTGGGTTGAATCACGTGGTTTCTTAGCCATTTGAATCTCCCGCTACTGGTACATGATGCTGATCTTCGACCCAAGTCCCATCTTGTTGGTTCCTTGTTCGTTGTGGCACAAAGTATTATCGTCCCTAGTCTGAGTACTTGAGTACGTTAATGCTAATGTCTCAACCCTACCGAGGTGGATACTAACTGCGTCCTTGTCAAATCTACAGAATGGCACAACGTCCTCCGCTCCATCAAATCGAAGCCACCCCAGGGACCCACTCTACACCCTTTGATCGGGAGAAATCCCATACGTCTCAAGATTTGCCCAAGGAAGCTAGAGACAAACTCAGGTGTTACACTTGTAAGGAGCGTGGACATTCGTACCGGAAGTGCCCCCTTAATTACCCCGGAAAGTGGGGACTACCACAAGGAAAGGCATGTAGTCAGTGCGGAAGGGGTGGACATCAAGCGAGTCAATGCCCCGGCAGTTGCCTGCATTGTGTCAACAAGCATCCACTCAGCAAGTGCCCAACCGCTAGCGCCACCTGCTACCTATGCGAAGGAGATGACCATTTCCCGGCCGATTGTTCTATGGAGTTCATAGTGGGGCCAGTAAAGGATGCCCAAGAGAAGATTGCTCAGCAAGCCGCCACGCGCCCCACTACTTCGACATTTGGGCCAAGTGGAAGTGGGTATCGTCCTTGGCTACCTGCTCCACCTGGACTTGTCTGCTACGCCTGTGGCCAGACCGGTCACTACTCCAGGGAGTGCCCCAGCAGAAGTGGGTATCGTTCTCCGCTACCTGCTCCACCTGGACTTATCTGCTACACCTGTGGTCAGGCTGGCCACTACTTCAGGGATTGCCCTCAGAAGGCACCTATCACGGGAAATCCTGCACGAGCCCCTGCCACTCCCGCTGGCAAGGCTGGACCTATTGTGCGTCGTCGCCTGAACCACGTCTCTGCTGAAGAAGATGAAGAAGATGCCGGCGTCCTTCTGGGTGAGCTACAAATCAACAATAATTTTGCTACAGTTTTGTTTAACTCTGCTGCATCTTTCCTTTTTGGGCATGGTTATCACAATTGAGTAATAACCGGTGCATCTGCAACATCTTGGGATTATCCTGAGCATGTTAGTTACTCTGATCTAATTTCCAACCTTTGTATGTCAGTTGACAGTAAAATTTTATCGTGCGTGGTATGTTCCGATGCAAGTCACTCTCTCGGTCCGTTAAGATTTTCCCCTTCGTCTTGTTTGGAGAAATAACTCTAGTACCTTGTCCACTTCCCGGACTCGGTCAAAGAATTGTAATCTTCAGAATGAGGGCCTCGTCTACCTTTGGTTTTGCTCCACCTTAGAGTGTCACACTCTTGGATATCAGGGTATCAAGCTAAGTATCATGATCCTCTTGATGAAGTGATGCTCTTACACTTTGTTACTCTCCGTTCTCCGAGTGACTTGTTACTCGAGGATGACGAGACGTGAGTAATAATGTAACTATCGGATATTCTCAGCAGTTCTTACTGTGCCGAAATTCAAGGACATTCCATGTCCTTCTTATCATGATTGGTTAGCCGATCAATAAAATGAATTGGACTGTGTTACCAAGTTCATTCTCGCTGGTGCCCTTCCTCAGTCAAAGAGCTAGGTTCGTGCCTAAGCTCCCAAGACCACCTCGTTGTGCCTTGAAAGGCATGATCCTCTCTTGAACTCAAGATCCACTGGTATGTCGTGATATCCTAGATGTGGATCGTGATATTCTGGAGGTCTTTCCAAAAGTATCGCCAGGTTGTCACCTGACCGTGATGTTGAGCTTATGAGTAAGCTGGTTCTCTGAACAACTCCTTTCTCCAAGAAGATCGTGCTGGATATCTGGAATTATTCGGTTGAGCTTAAACAACTTGGAGAGTTGAAAGATAATAGCTCTATCCCGATATAGTTCCTTCGGAAAGGGATGTCTAGTCTGTCCGTGTTGAAGCTAGGTGGTATCTCCTTTGTGGATATGCTATCCTACAACCTTTGATTTGAGTTGGGCTATCGTCAAATCAAACTCAGACCAACCGACCTGAATGTGTTAGTCTGACCAATACTTAGGCCTTGTTCTGGTGAAATATGAGTCTACCATCGTGGAGTATCTGGATAAGTTTGTGGGTGAGCCCATCAACTACCTTCTTATCTTCTCCATGTTTGAGGAGATTTATATTGGATATTGGGCGTTAGCATTGGAAAATTGTTGGAACTAACTTTGTGTCTTCACAAGGTATGTGTTCTGGAGTTAGAAGTGACTTTCCCTGGTTCACGTGCAATTGCTGAAAGATGTCGCCGTGGATCTGAGTGAATTGTCTGGTTTCCTCGAAATCATCTCAACTCGATCATGCACGTGTGGAATATTCTCGGAATGATATGTTGTTACCTCCTTTCCTTGAGAATTTCATCTATGCATCCAAAGCCACTGGTTGAATTGTCCCAGAAAGAGAGGAAGTCTGAGAACTTCTTTGTCTTCGAATGGTGTTTCCCATCAAGGACTAAATCGTGTCTCACTGCAAGACATTCAATTAGGGCAGCTGTCTCCTGACAAGCTGTTAATATCCGAGTTCCGCCATCCCGTTCCTCCTTTGGGGTTTGACATTGTAGTCCAACTCCTGGGGTTCTAGCAAAAGTATTCCGGTGGTATCTGTGGCAAAGACTCCCTATTCATCCATGTCGAATCTGGAGTATCTCTACACCCGATCAGATCTAAATCTCAAACAGAAATGACAGTTGGTGATCCACAAGAAGTATGTCCCGATGTCTGGAAAATCAAGAAGTGTTCCTGATACTAACGTTTGCGGAGATTCTGAAGTTTTCTATGTCCATCTTCCTGACCCTTCTCCGGTGATCCAAAGTGCTCCTCCGTGAGGAAAGTTCTACTCAAGCCGACTAGTACAAGTTATCTCTTTATCTGTTGGAAGTTTGTTCAACACTCTCCCTCAGGAATTCAAGGCCTTGTGCAAAGTTCATATTCTCAACCTTTTGGGAAACAGTTGTTTGCCAACTGGAAACTTCTTATCAATCCCCCGTCAAACGTATGTGTCTTCTAACTGTCAAATCAAGGGATGCTTGACGTCTCATTCTAGGTTTCTATTATGAGGTACCTGATCGTTGTATATTCACCAAGATCCATCCTTCCGGAAAAGTTTCCTTCCTTTGCTATGGTGTACTTTGGTAGTGACCTCGAAGTGAAGCCGCTGAAAATCTTCAGGATGCGCTGAATCATTCTACACCGATAAGACCGTGGAAGACCGTCGTAACTCTTCCCTCTTTCCTACTCTAAGAATCTCGGGACGAGATTCCTGTAAGGAGGGTAGAGTTGTAACAGCCCGAATTTTGAAAACCTAAAAACTCGAGTAAAATTTCCACTTTTGAGCTAATTGCATCATGGCATCCATGCATAAACATGCCTCTTTTGAGTTAACACAACATTGGTATCGAAATGATATGAAGTTGTTAAAACCAAATGCCAAAGTGCTCTAACAAAACTTCCACACAATGTTGGCACTCAATCTTGCAAATAAAATTACTTTGACATCCCCTATCTGTCAAGGAAGTTCCAAGAGCTCCAAACTAATATTTTGCTTTTGCTCCAATTGTTAAAGGAGCAACATCTTTGAATTTAGCAAAAATGCCCTATTCACCTTTCTAAACAAAAGTGGTCCAAACTAATTTATTTTGAGACACCAAAAATTGTGGAGTTCCTCCAGGTTAAGGGGAGCATCCCCAAATTTTTCCATAATTTTTGGAGCAGTGCAAGTGCCCTAATTAAAACCATTGAAGAAACAGGTTTTAAAGTTAAAAACAGAAAAAGGGAGAACCGGATTATCCGGTCTGAAAGACCACCGGATAATCCGGTCGGGGTCATCTTCTTCCTGTAGCGACCGAAGAACGCAGCTCGCGTCGCACCCGCATGCACGCCTCGCTCCGGGGGGCCCCTCTCTGCCCTCTCCACCTGCAAGGAGAGCAAGACACGACCCCCACCTGCTCCTCACCCCAACCCCCAGGAAATCATCCCTGTTCCTCTCCTCTTCTTGCTCCCCACCGAGCCGCCATGGACGCCGAGCTCCACCGCCGCCTCTCCGTTGATTGAAGCCATCCCCAGCAAATCGAAGGGCACCACAAGCTCCGCCGCGTCTCCTTCTCCGTCCTCACCGCAAGAATCGAGCCGGGAAGCTGCACATTACCCGGGATGCGAGTTCTTCTCCGGCGAACTCCGCCGCACGCTGAGCTCGATTACCACTGCTCCCGTCCATCCCCGGCCTAGCTGAGCACCACCACGAGTTCGTGGTGAGCACTATACCCTTGCTGACCCCTTTCCCTCTCCCCTTTTGCTCTAGTTCGAGTTTTGGCAGTAGCCCATGAAATTTCAGCTGTAACTCGCAGATCCAGGCCGGATATTCCGGCCCCGGACCAAATGTCCGGCTTGAATTTTCCGGCTGAGTCCAGTGGCTCGTGCCTTGAGTCCTTAGCCGTTTTCACGTGTGGCCAAGCCTTGAGACCAGATATTCCGGTCTGGCACGACCCGGATTATCCGGCCTCTGGGAGCTTTTCGCCTATTTGGCTAAGTTGCACATGGTCTCCTCACAACTTAAAACTTGCATCTTCTCATGAGCATGACATTCATATGCAAGTTAACCCTAGGGTTCATCGATCTTGATCAACTAGTAAAGTTGTTGTAACCCTTAAACCCCACGGTATAGTCGCGATGCACCGTGATGCATTCAACCTCCGTTTAAATTGTTTAGTTGAATCATCCTCGTCTCGGGATTTAAAATGTCATGTCATCATATGTTTGCGCATTGCATTTGTTAAGCATATGTGTGGTGATTGATTGTTCTCTCCCGATGTTTGTTTTTTGTTAGATCAAGCAACCGGGGTTACACCTCAATACCCTGCCGAGCAGTGCTACCAGCACGTTGAGCAAGGCAAGCGTAATCCCCCCTCTGAGCATATCTTATCCTATGTTTCCGCAAATATTTTCTCCACTATAATATTGCATGCGGTTCTAAATGTCAATTTTCAGGGATTAGAGTATCCTATAGTTGCATTAAGTTTCCGATGCCAATACCTGTTTTCCCTCCTATTATCCATAGAACTGTTTTGTGGCCTGAGATACTTACTATGCTATGTTGATGCTTAGCCATGCTTAGTAAATTGCATAGCTATACGATGGATGGTTTGTGGTGGAAACAGGTGATGAGATAAATGGTTGATGGTGGAGGAAATTGTGGTGACGGATAATAAACTGCTTAAAGGTGGGGATGAGAGGCCACTGTGGTTGTGGTGCTTTGTCTCATTCTTGCCGCTTAGGTGCGAGTGCTATACCTCTTGAACCAAGACTGAGCGTGCAACCATGCGTGAGGCCTATGCATTTGCAGGAACCCTCATAGACTAAATAACTCGAGCGGGCTAGCCAGGGTCCTCTAGTTCGGGCTTCCATTTGCGCGTGCGTGATGATGGTGGAATGAACTGAGAAGAGGATTGTGGTATTAGGAAAATGAGTGGCCGCGGGACAGGGTGCGAGAAGGTACCTCTTGTCCTACCGCCACTGATGATCCTGGAAAGTCCTTAACGAGGGAGAAGTCGACACCGCTCCCACCCAGCCGGCTCTCCCAGGAAGAGAGCTAAAGGCCAGGCAATGGGCCGGACGGTACGCGTGGCGAAGGAGCTGGGGCCCCTCGGGACTCCGGGGACTTCCACTTTGTACACCCCTGCAGGGTAAATCTTTTCGAAAAGCCGTGTCCGCGGTTATGGACGACTTGGGAAGTGAAGATAAGATCATAGAATAACTTTAACGGAATGATTAAAAACTGGGTACTAGAGGTACCACTCACAAATGCAAGGTGAGCTTCCTCGAGGGTGATTCGGGGAGGTGCCTTTTATGAACAGGTACAATGTTGATGATGGTGATGACTGGTGAGAAATGTGATTCAAGAGAAAAGAGTTACTTCTTACTCCTTTTCAAAATAATCTGATTAGTCGATGCCATGGAGTTATGTCTTTTTAAAATAAAATCAGCTTTATGCAAAACAGCCATAAAACCTTGAAAGCCAATCATCGAGCATATATTAGCTCTTAATCTTGCGAGTTCGTCGAACTCAGCGTCGTTTGTTTTGTTTCAGAGGAGGACTTCACCGACCTCGAAGGTGGGTTCTTTGTGGACGTCGACGAGTAGTCTGGGGTTCCCAGGTGGCAGCTTGGGACATCCCGGAACAGCTCGCGCTGGATGTTTATTTGCAGGCCTCTTAGGCCATATTTTGGTTGTTGTTTAGAACAACCTAATTTGCTTCCGCTTGTTGTACTGTTGGGTCTGTGACCTCTGGTTGTCATTTGCTATCTTTCTCTATTATAAGAGTTGAACTATATGCTTTGTGTCGTAGAGACTGTGATGTGCCAGTTGTTCCACAAGTCTTGATCTTTCTATTATGCTTTGATAGTGTGTCTGGTGGTATCGGATAACCGGAGACACAGTATCACTGTATAACAGTCGGGTCAGGGCGCCACAACAAAAGCACACCTTAAAGTTGCATTCCACATCTAGGGGACCCCAAGGTCACTAAGAGCGCCCCAAAATAGTACTAGACAAACACCACAATTTCATAGAGACATCCAACACAAATAATAGCTCATGGTAAATATTCCTGTAAACTTTAGCCTAAGAGTCACACACGGTGCGCACACTGTCAACTTCGCACCATGGGACAAAGGTGACTCCGGAGTTTACATTAATAAAACCACTCAAGTAGCATAATTCATAAGATAATGAAGAGTAACATCCATGGATCGAAGGGTTTGATCCAAGAGGAGGAAAATTCGTGGCTTTTGGTGCCTCCCACGAGTTAGGGATTCCTTCTTTATATAGACTCTCGGATTTCCGTCATCCAGTTTTAGGTCTCACGAAAACAGGGTTTGCCAGAGCGTCCGAACTCCAAATGGGCCGAATTTTAATTCTAGAATTATCAGCAGAAAATTATCTGCAACTTTGCAAATGCCATGTTCTCCATTGGACGTCGTCTTCGAGGGTCAAACTGACAATCTCCGAAAAAAAGTTCTGGGACAGATTTCTGGAAAGTCCCAGTTTGACTCCAACAAGGTTTCCTTTGGTCACTTTTGATAATTCCTACACATTAAAGTGTAAAACAAGAACATTGTGCACTTTTGCAACTATTAATAAGATAGTTCCAACAAATGTAATAAAGTTGCAAATACATAGGGAATTTAGCACAATAAACTACAAAGTTCATGTATGCATTTTATATGCATCAGTTACTCATTACGCTTAATCCCCTTACGTACACGATACATGATATCTCGAGATTGTGACAATGTGCTCTAGTGTGATCAAACCCTTCGATCATAACACATATAAATCTCGTACCAATATCTTTCTCTTTTCTCATTCCGTATATATGTTGTCCCGTGATAAATCACGCTTGTGTCTGGCCAGACGATTGGGTGACAACAATAATATTTGAGATGGCCTAGAGGATGTATCTCTCCATCGTCTGGAGGAGTAAGTGCCATTCTTGAACGATGTCTGTTCCAATACATTATCCTAGTTCAAGCCCAAAAGCCACCTATCATAGTCCCATGTTACTGCAAGACGTTTGGTGGAAATCAAATCTCGAGTGTCGAATAAGCGATCACAAGATATTCTCATAGCATAGGAATCTAGCTAATGATAACTAAATAGATGATCATTGCTATTTCATCGTCGATGATTTGTCTCAAAGCAAGATCATACGGTGGGTCGGTTCAGTGCTATTATCATTCCAATAATCCACTCCTATATTTGTTTGACTTATACAAAGTCCATGATCAGGAAAACACGATCATCAAACAACAAGATAGGCTAGTCTTAGAGACAAGACCATGAACTCTTTTTCCGTTCATATCTCTACACGTGTATCGGAGGTTTTCCTCTTGCATACGTTGTATTTGCTATACTAGTACCCAATACAGTTATAGCATAAAGATATAAACATTAATAATAAACATGGAGATAAATAATAAACTTAATTATTATTGTCTCTAGGACATATCTCCAACAAAAATATGACATATGTGATAGTCATTATGCAAAGTGAAGGATGGAACAAGGTCCATAAGCGAAAACGAAACATCTCCAAAATGTGAGAAAGCTATGGGGGCAATCTCATTCGCAAGTATTTCAACATTATTGCAAGCAACACATGTGAAAGTGAAATTATTCAACATGTTGCAAGCCGCAATGGGAGAAAAATGGAAATATTCATAACAAGACATGCTCATGGTAAAATCATCACAAATTGGTAATTCCACATGATCAACATTGGTTTTAAACAAAGTATCACATGGGAATAAGAACGAATCATATGTGACATCCAAATAATCATCCATAGCATGCAAGCAATCATAGTTCATCATGTCCACTAGTGGAATCATGGTCACATCAACACCCGTACCTTGGTAGTCCCGCTCATGTGAAGTAGGTGTTGAAGTAGTAGTCGCTTCCATGTAGCCGACTTGTTCATCTTGAAGTAGCCATGGGGTGGCATCATCTTCATCCACCATGTACATCTTCTCCATTGGAGACACCGTCATGTCGACGAGTGGCGTCTCATCATCTATGGAACCTGGCACACAATGAGAAAACACACTAGAGGAAGGTGGTAAGTTGTTAGAATGCAAAATGGCCTCACAAGACCTATCAACTACCTCTCTCAACTCAAGTGGTGTATCACTCATTCCCTAAAATTGGAAGCACTCAAACTCACATATGGTGGGGGCATCAACTCACTCTCACTCTCACTCAAGTGGGCTAAGTGGCTCTCATGCTCACATGGGTTTGTTACTATCACATAGCTCAAACACAAGAGGGTAGGCTCAATGTTTTCAACTCCAAACGCCTCCAAGGTTGAAGGGAAACTCCCATGCTCAACCATCTTCTCGCCTTCTTGGTCACCAACTTGGCAATCCCACATCATGTGACCATGGACATTGCATAAGGGGCACAAGAGATTGGGACATTCTCATGGATCGTGGTTTTGGCCTTGGCAATTGTCGCAGTTGAGGTCTTCATCTCGCCATATGGGAACCAATGTGGTGGTAGCACTTGGTGTAGAAGCCATCGCATGAGAAGTGCTTGATACGGGCGCCGTCTTGGTTGTGGCCTTCTTCCGGCGTCGACGTAAGCTTTGCTCGATGAAGTCGTCGATGTCGGCCATGATCTCATCAACTATAGGATGAAGCCTTGGTGCACTTGTAGTGGTAGCACTAGGGACACCATATGATGAGCACTTGTTTTATGGCATGCCTTGCGTCTTGACTTCTCCTCGTGTCGAGGTTGACGCTCTTGAGGGGAGAATTGATGTTGGAAGTCATTTTGATGCTTCTCCTCATGGCGATGTCGACGTTCTTGATCTCTTGGTGACCTTGCCTTGGAGTTTTCACTCGAGCTTGATGGCATGTTCTGAAGCTTGGCAAGTGTGTCGATGTCGCCTTCAAGCTTGTTCATGTCATGGTTCACCGTATCTTCTTTCTTGTGGCGTCTTCTTGAGGTAGATGGGCCTTGACTTGGCTTGGCCTTGTCGATGCACTTCTTGGGGCTTGAAACATAGTATGTAATGCCGCCCTTGTCCATGTCGGTGATGGGGTTCATCTCCTCTTGCATGTTGTCGTAGGTGTAGTCGATGTCGCTGCACATGCTTGAGGAGTGGTAGCCGTTGTGAAAGGACAATGATGTCGCCTAGAGGGGTGGTGAATATGCGATTAAAACTTTTCCGATTTAGGCTTGCTAATTGCGGAATAAAACTAGGTGTTTAAATTAACAAGCCGACAACTTAAATAAACTAGGCTCACCTATGTGCACCAACAACTTATGCTAAGAAAGACAAACAACAAGGTGATAGCAATATAGAATACTTCAAGCACGAAGGCTATCACAATGTAAAGTGAATAAGTAAAAAGCTCGGGTATTGAAATAACCGAGGCACGCGGAGACAAGGATGTATTCCCGAGTTCCTCCTTGTTAAGGGAGTAAGTCTCGTTGGAGAGGTGTGAGGCACCACAAAGGTCGATCTCAACGCCACAAAGGCTCACCCTATTCTCCGATGAACCACACACAAAGGTTTGGTTCACCTTCCACTATCGGAATCCGGAGCCTTTCAACAACAATCCGGGGCACAACCCACAACGGGATCGGGGGCTCCCGAACGGCTTTACAAGTGACCACAAAGTTCCAACCACCACACGGGCATCTAGGGTCCAAGGACCCAAGAGTAAGAAGCTCACAAAACTTTCAACTTCCACGAATCCTCGTGGAGAGCACACCGATGCACCAAATGCAAAAGGAAAGAGCACAAGTGCTCAAATTCTTCACTCTCAAATTCCAACAAAGCAACAAATGCTTATGGGGGAATAAGAGAGGAAGAACAAACAGAGGAGAACCACACAAGAACTCCAAGATCTAGATCCACTAGGTTCCCCTCACTTAGAGGAGAGATTGATTGGTGGAAATGTAGATCTAGATCTCCTCTCACTTTTTCCTCAAAGATATGCAAGAATCAAGGGAGGGATTGAGAGGGGGGCAAGCTTTCCAAGGTCAACAATGGTGGGGAAGAGAGAGAAAAACGTGCTCAGAAAAACTTAGGCTCTTTGGGGAAGAAGGGGTCTTTTATAGGCCTCCCAGAAAAAGAGCCGTTGCAGGAAAACTCGCACTGGAGACTTCGATCCAACTGGCCGGAGACTCCGGCCTGGACCAGGGGATGAACACTACGCAGAAACGGGCAGCGCAGACAGAGACTCCGGTCCCTGGGGCCGGAGACTCCGGTCTCTGGGGCCGGAGACTCCGGCCTATGGTAGGGCTGAACCACAAAACTGCTCTCCGAGGAAAAAGCCCTGAGTCCGGAGACTCCGGACCTGGGCACCGGAGACTCCGGCCTGGAAATTCAGCAAAACTGCAAACCCAACAACTTTTGCGAGAAAACTCTAAATGGGATGAAACCAACTTTGTTGGAAAGATAACGACAAAAACTATAAATATTAAGAACCATAAATAGAGTTAAGTTGGCACACATTAGAAGGTGTGGAACTTTACTCAAGGATTAAACCGATAATATTTCCAACACGAAAACACAACAAGTTTCCAAAAGAAATCCGTTTTCGAAGAACTTGGGCTTGTCATGAAGATCACGACAAGCACCAAAACCCAACAAGGAGAAAATCTTGATGAGAACCAAGAAAGATGAAATGCCAAGTATGCAAAGGTTTGAGCTCTCCACAAAGATGCGATCAAGTTACTCACTTGAGAGCCCCTCTTGATAGTATGCCGTCTATCCTAAAACCCGGTCTCCCACTAACAACATGAGGCTGGTAAAATAGAAAACCTATCAAGATCATAGCTTTGTCTTGCGCATTCCACTTGAGCTCGATGATGACGATCTTGACTCTCTCAAGTTGGAACACCTTTCTTGATTGTGCTTGCTAGCACATGCTTGATGAAGACTTCTCCAAATATTCCCCCATACTCCATTATGGGAGGGCCTCGCTAAGCTCCGTCTTCATGTCTCCTTTGCAAGCTTCAATCAAATGATATCTTCCGAGATGCATCATATTGAACTTGCACTTCATCTTCTTCTTTTGATATGTATGATGGCTTGGGGGTAAACATGATTGTTCACTCAATTTTCTTTTCCAAGCCATACTTGCAATGAGCTCAACTCTACACATGACCATTCTTCATATAAAACCCTTGAATAGAGCATTGGTCATCATGTCATCTTCAAGAGTCCAACACATGAACTCCTATATTTTCCCATTGACAAAATCTATAAGAATATCTCAATGTAAACATTAGTCCATAAGAATTGTCATTAATTACCAAAACCACGCATGGGGGCAACCATGCACTTTCACGTTGGCATTCTCCACCATGTCATCGGAGATGTAGTCGCAGTAGTGGCGCTCCACCATGTTGTTGTAGTCGAAGTCAGTACCATATGATGAGGCATATGAGGACACTTGCACCTCATTGTCGTTGGAGTTTGTGTAGTCGAAACCATGTGATGAAGGTTTGTTGACGTCGTGGTACCGCTCCATGTCGTTGACGCTTGAATAGTTGGAGTCATGGTAGCGGGAGTCTTGTTGATGCTCCATCATGTCATGCACGCTCATGGAGTCGTATTCGTGGTAGCGGAAGTCTTTGTGATGCTCTATCATGTCATGGGGGTCATAGTTGGTGTAGTCGTCCCCCATGTCCTCTATGCTTGAAGCATCATTGTCGGTGTAGTTCATGTTGTCCTCATAGTCATCTTCATCTCCATAGTTGGATTCGCTCTCCCTAAACATGTTAACTCACAAGACAAGTGTATATATGTGGAATGGAAGAACCAAGAGAAACTATATCGAAAGAATATAGTTGCTTGACGAAAGAGAAACCGGTTCTTACACCCAACACACACACTTAAAAGTGGATAGGAAGGTATGGTAGGTAGAAAGCAAATTGAACCAACCGGAAACCAAGATATTGTAATGGCAAGTAGAGAACCACAATGATCACAAAGCAAAAACAAGTGAATCTCAAAAGATATGAGCAAAGCTCAAGGAAACACACACGTGGAGATAAATGGGACTCGTGCAACTATAGAAATGAACTAAAGAACCGGATGATCCTAGCGAAGACTATAAGCTCGGTGTTGCACAAGTTCAAGAAGATCAACTAGCTCGATTGCAAATTATTTGTGGGCTACAAGATTTGCACAAAAAGCACCAACTACAAGATGTTCATCGAGCTTGCGCGCTTCCTACAAAAGATATGGCAAGTGGAGTTTCTTCTTTTCTTTTCTTTCTTTTGATTTGGCAATTTTTTGCTTCTTTTCTCTTTGATCTTTGAGTCTTTTCTTACAAACTTTGTGCCAACAAGATATATGATATATGTATGACAACAAGCGCATGAAATTGTTGCTCGGAAACTAAACGATGCAAATGTGTAAAGCCCAAGCAATAATCAAGAGCTAGCCTCAATAGGACAAGGGGATCTTCTCCACAAGCGGAGGCCTTGAATCTACAAGGGGATCTTCTCCACAATGGGAGGCAACACCAAGAGGTGGGAAGGAGCCTAGCTCAACTCTATCTCATATCCAACCTGATTCTCTAGTTGGAGGGTAAGCCCTATTTATAGTCTAGGCCTAAAGGGGGTAGGTGGGGAAAGGGGTACATGGGCTGCAGCCCGTTGACTGCACGCAGGCGGCGGTAGTACCGGTGGGACATCGGTAGTACTGGACCTGGGAAGGTGGCGGTAGTACCGCTGCACCAGCGGTAGTACCGGTGGACTCGCTCGAATATGAATGAAGCGCTTCTCCAACGGTAGAACGAGGCAGGTACCGGCAGGTACCGTTGGCGATGCAGAGAGCATTTCCCGTTGTGCGGTAGCGCTGGCGGTAGTAGCAGCGGTAGTACCGGTGGTGTGGCGGTAGTACCGCCACTCCTGAAGTTCATGGTTCCTCTTCCGTCTCCTCTTCCAAGCCATCGTCATGTCCGGCTTGCTTCCTCTCGTGCCTTGGCCATCTTCCCGTGGTCTTGTACCCATGGTGACAAACCTAGCAATGCAAATGGGATGATGGTCAAGTAGCATATCATTCGAATGTGGCATATTGTGGGTCATATAAAGGAAGGAGTTCATCTTTAAGTTCGATGACGAGCTTAGGGTGGTTTGCACTACATCACTTTTTCTTCTTCTCACAGCTAGACTAGAGATTGTCTTCACAAACTCGTAGGTCATGTAGGATAGATACCATCATCTGGATAGTATGCTTGGTGTATGTGTGGCCATTGGTCTGATAGCTCACATCAGGGGCAATTACACGTGAGAGCATGTTGAACACCAGAGAATGCTGAAGCACATTGATATCATTGTAAGAACCTGTCATGCCAAAAAAAAAAGTGCCAAATCCGGCCATAGAACATGTGCCGCCACGGCTTCAAGTATGACCGTGCACTCTTCAACATGTTCCTTGTACTTCCCTTCATGCAAATAGATAGTTTTTACACTCCCAGTGCATACAATTTATGTTGCTAATCATCGCAGGAACGTCTCTGGACTCGTTGATCAACAAGAGACGGGTTGTGTAACGGTGGGTTTATACATGAGCCACATCTTTGCAAAAACATGAACATATCTTGAAGCCATGTAGACTCACTCATCCAAAAGATTACCGACAACTCCATATGCAAGCATCCGAATAGCTGCATTGCATTTTTGATAAGAGGATAAGTCGAGCATACCAACGACATCTCTTTTGCATATGAAATAATCATCAAAGTGCATCACTCTCAATCGGATACGGCTGAACAACGATCTGATCTGTTACGGTTCAAGACAGGAGCACGGCACGGCAACGAGGCTATGAACAATGGCCGCTGCATTGCCATGTGTTCATTGATGACAGGGGTGGCAACAAGAACATCACTATCATGGTCAGACAAATCTTTGAATGATGACGAGTACATGAGAATGTCGTTCTTGTCAAAGTGTTCATCCAAACTATCCATGACAGATTTCTACCTTAGCGTGGATGGGGCAAATGGAAGAACACCTTGTGGATAGTGTGTTGGGTCAGCTGCCCTAAACGTCGACAGCCGGTGAAAGGGAAGGAAGCACCAGGAGAGGAGACTTGCCCCAATTCCCCCGACATTCCCATGGGCGACACCGCGGGGCCCGAGCCCCACCGCCACCCGCCTCCGCCGCACGCCAACAAGCGGCAGCGCCGCCCCAGCGTCCGGCTCGCCGGCTCCGTCCCTCTACCCTCGCACCTCCCCCACCCACGCCGCATCCCAGTCATCCCCGCCTCCAGGCCCCGCCACCGCAAACCCCACCACCACCATAACCCCTCGGCCAAAACCCCGAGCCCCCCAAATCCCTCCAGCCCCGCCACCGCCACCGCCTTCGACGACCTCGTCCTCGCCGCCGCCTTCCCCCGCAAGCCGCCTAGGGTCCTGGTTCCAGAGGAGGAGGTGGTCGACGTGGCGGAGTGGCTGTGGGGCATGGGGATGGGCCGCTACGTCGCCGCGTTCGAGGCGCACGAGGTGGACGCCGAGGTGCTGCCCTGCCTCACCATGGACGACCTCCGGACATGGGCATCGGCGCCGTCGGAGCACGCCGCAAGCTCTTCTGCGCCATCCAGAAGCTGCGGCCCCCTTCGCCGCCTCCGACCCCAAGGAGGTGAAAACGTCCTCCCCTGTCCGTGGAATCAGTGCTCTGCTTGCTAGTTCGACCGTAACTTCCTGGGATTCATAGGATCTGCGTGCGTGGGTGCTACTAGGTGGCAGGCCTCTCCCTATGTGTAAAAAAATGTAAAACTAGAAGGTTTGATCCTTTCTTCGTTGTAAAATCGTAGGGATGGTCCGTGGTAGTACATCACTAGTGTGCCAATATGAAAATGTTGGAAATGCTAACTCTCATGTTTTTCTGTTGGCTGATGCTTTCTTAGAATTTTTAGGATGTTGCTTGCTGATGTTCAAATGCGTAAAGATGAAACTAGAATTGGCAAGTGGCCTTGGTGATGGGAACGAAGGTGTTGGTCTGTTCCCACCCACCAGTGTTTGATCACTGTGATTGACACGGTGTGCCTTACTTATTCATAGTATGCACACACGTCCACAACCCCCACAAGTTTGAGTCCTCCATCCCCTCCTTATCTCTCTTCCATAATCCTTAGATGAAATGGATATGCAGTGCCCACTCCCTTCTCTCTCTACAAAAGATGAATGGATATGTTTTCTTGGATGCACCAGATTGGACTATGTGAAGGAGCAACCTGCTCTGATATTAGTGGAAAATGAGGGTGCTTCTTGTTCTTGGTAGTGGGCAACATGAACAATCAAATGTAAATGCTAACTCATGTTTATGTTTCTGGTGATTTCTTGGATGTTTGATCCATGATAGCCAGCATCAAACTTTGTCTTGTTCTAGTATATCTGGAAAATTCAGACCCGTTGAGCCGCATTGTACCTTTTTTGAGCATCTCAGCACATTTCCGCTGAACATATCCTTCTGCTCTCCGGGTATTAGTATGGACGGACAGCAATAGGTGCAGCACCTGGTAAGAGGTAGATCCAATGATCATGAAAATCGAGCAGGAAGAAGACTGCAAAGCTTGGCAAAGAGGTCCTGATATTCGTCAAGTAGATCATTCATCCTCCAACATGGACTGCTCAGAACAAGCAGCCGAGTGAGTCTCAGGCTTTGGTGCCGCGACCGCAACCAATGTGCACCATGTTGAATAAGTCTTGTACTGTAGTCTTGGTCTTTGGTCGGTGTAAAACTGCAGGATAAGGTCCTTGTGTAGGACCAGCAGTTAGAGAGCATCTAGGACAGTCAAGCATCTAGGACAGTCAAGTCTAGGACAGTCAGTTAGGATAGGCATCAAAGGACTGGCTGTTAGGATTGCTGTTAGCATCTTAGACTAGCATATTCGGCTGGCTAGCAGCCTATAAGTATGTATCCCCAGCCCTAGGAGCTGGTATGACATTTGAGTAAGAAAACCAACGAAAATTGCCCCAACTTACCTTGTGCCATCCTCTCTCCATGAGAGTAAGTTTGAAACAACTGACAAGTGGTATCAGAGCCAGTTATCTTGCAGCCTGAGTATTTCCTGCTCTCCTCTTTCACCGAGAGTTGAGCAACCCCAGCCTTTAGGTGTAGTGTCTCCTTCAGCCTCAGCTTACTCACCTCCCTCCGGGCTGTCGAGCAGCAGCTCGTCGGAAGCAGCACGCAGCCCCCCAGCAGCGAGCCATGTCCACAGGTCACTCTCATCACACGGCTACCTCGAGCACGCGGCGTCGGCAGGAGGCCGAGCGCGCAGAAGCCGAGGAGCGTGAGCGAGTGACTGCGGAGGCTGCTGCAGCGGCGGCAAGGGCGTCAAGGCTGGCAGCGGCGGAGCTGGCAGCAGCCAGAGCGGAGGTAGAAGCAGCAGAGACGGCGGAGGCAGCACGTGTGGCTGTAGCGGAGGCTAAGGCGCTGCGTGGCAGCGCCAACAGCTCCGAGTCCGCCAACAGCGCCGTCGACGCAGGGGGCGACGACGCGGCGCAAGAGCGGGCGGCGCAATGGGCAGCTGAGCACGCACGCGTGGCGTTCCAAGAGGAGACGCGCACGGCGACGGCGGCTGGGACAACCAGGACCGTGGCCCGTATGGGGTCCGGACTGTTGTCAGGGAAGTTGGTCCCGGTGTTGGGTGGCCCACCCTCACCAAAACCAATTACGTCGAGTGGGCCGCGATCATGAAGATCAGGCTCCAGGTGCGGCACATGTGGGAGGCAGTGCAGGAGGGCGCTGTCGACCAGCATGAGGATCGACGGGCGCTGGACGCCCTCATCGCCGCAGTCCCGCCCGAGATGCAGTTTTCGCTCTCCAACAAGCGAACTGCCAAGGAGGCCTGGGACGCCATCGCCGCGGCACGCATCGGCAGCGATCGTGCGCGCAAGTCCACCCTGCAGACACTCCGCAAGGAGTGGGAGACCCTGGCCTTCAAGCCAGGTGAGGATGTTGATGACTTTGCTCTCCGCCTCAATACTCTGCTGCAGAAAATGGTGCAATTCGGCGATGCCACCTACGACGAGGAGAGGGCTGTGGAGAAGCTCTTCAGGTGCATCCCCGAGAAGTACAAGCAGATGGCTCGCTCAATCGAGTCTCTGCTGGACCTCTCCGCGATGACGATCGAGGAGGCAATTGGACGCCTCAAGGTCGTCGACACCGACGAGCTGCAGCCTCTCTCGGGGCCCATCACTACTGGTGGGAAGCTGCTCCTATCCAGGGAGCAGTGGGACGCCGGCCAAGGCGACGGGAAGAAGGGGGAGTCCTCCTTCACCAGAGGTGGTCGCTGGCGCGGCAGACCGCGCAGATCGCGCGGAGGCTTCCAAGCTAGAGGGCATGGCGATGCCCGTGGAGGTGCCGCTGGCAGGCCTCAGCCAGCACAAGATGACGGCTGCCACAAGTGTGGCAAGCTTGGCCACTGGGCCAAGGAGTGCCGGCAGCCACGTCGTGGCCAGGCCAACGTGGCACAGGCTGCGGAGGAACAACGCGGCCAAGCCAATGTTGCACAAGCTGTGGAGGATCGAGCCCTGTTCATGACGCACGCAAGCGTCGAGTTGCCAGCAGCAGCTCCATCTGCAGCAGCTCTCCTCCACCTCGATGAGCCAAAGGCGCATGCTCTTCTTGATGGCTCCGGCAAGAACAAGGCTGATGGGTGGTGCCTCGACACCGGTGCCACTCATCACATGACGGGTCGACGCGAGTTCTTCGCTGAGCTCGACCCCGAGGTGCGAGGCTCCGTCAAATTTGGAGATGCCTCCGCCGTGGAGATCAAGGGCGTGGGCTCTGTCATCTTCATCGCCAAAACCGGCGAGCACCGGCTGCTCACCGGCGTCTACTACATCCCCGCGCTGAGGAATTCCATCATCAGCTTGGGACAGCTGGATGAGAATGGCTCGCGAGTGATGATCGAGCATGGGATCCTGCGCATATGGGATCGCCACCAGCGCCTCCTTGCTAAGGTAACTCGAGGTGCAAATCGCCTCTATGTTCTTGAGGTGCAGGTGGCACAACCTGTCTGCCTCGCAGCTCGTCGAGACGACGAGGCGTGGCAGTGGCATGAGCGTTTTGGGCACCTTCATTTTGAGGCCCTGAAGCGTCTCAGTGCTAAGGAGATGGTGCGAGGCCTGCCATGCCTCGACCATGTGGAGCAGTTCTGCGACGTCTGTGTGATGACAAAGCACAGACGCCATCCTTTTCCCCAGCAGGCGAGCTTCAGAGCCAAGGAGAAGCTCGAGCTCGTCCATGGCGATCTGTGTGGCCCGGTGACACCAGCCACACCAGGAGGAAGGCGCTACTTCTTGCTGCTCGTCGATGATCTCTCCCGCTTCATGTGGGTGGTGATCCTCAGCAGCAAGGGGGAGGCAGCGTACGCCATCAGGCGCGCGCAAGTTGCTGCAGAGGCTGAGTGCGGCCGCAAGCTGCGAGTGCTGCGCACCGACAACGGCGGCGAGTTCACAGCTGCTGAATTCGCCTCCTACTGCGCAGATGAAGGCATCAAGCGCCACTACTCCGCGCCGTACAGCCCACAGCAGAATGGGGTTGTCGAGCGGCGCAACCAAACGGTGGTGGGGATGACTCGTGCTCTCCTCAAGCAGAGAGGGATGCCGGCCATGTTCTGGGGAGAGGCGGTGAACACAGCGGTCCACATCCTCAACCGCTCACCCACCAAGGCCCTCGACGGCAGGACGCCGTATGAGGCGTGGCATGGGCGGAAGCCAACAGTCTCCCATCTACGGGTCTTTGGCTGTCTCGCTTTCGCCAAGGAGCTCACCCACATCGGCAAGCTTGAAGACAGGAGCACACCTGGAGTCTTCATCGGCTACTCGGAGGCTCAAAGGCCTACCGCATCCTCGACCCAAAAACCCAACGTGTGCGCACGGCGCGCGACGTCGTGTTCGACGAAGGGCGAGGATGGGCATGGGACAAGGCTGTGGATGATGGCTCGACTCCGGTGAGTGACGAACTCACCATCGAGTATATCCACATCAAGGAGGTCGGGGGAGCAGGCAGCTCCTCTCAGCTGAGCAAGCCTCCATCAAGCCTCCATCAACTCCGGTGGCCACACCTGTGACGCCACGACCGGCATCGCCGTACTCCATCACCTGCAGCCACTCCTCCAGGCACAGCTGCACCACCATCAGCTCACCCGAGCGTGATCAGGTGGAGTTTGCTACTCCGCTCTCCCAAGATGAGGAGCGGGTTGATGCATATCATGATGAGGAGCCACTGAGGTACAGGACAATGGAGAACCTGCTCGGCGATCAACCAGCGCCGGGACTAGTGCCACGCAACCTAGAAGCACAGCTGCAGCTCGCGCATGAAGATGGCGAGCCCCAATCCTTTGCAGAGGCTGACAGGACAAGGCATGGCGCGCTGCAATGCAGCTGGAGATGGACGCGGTCAAGGAGAACCGCACCTGGGAACTTGCTGATCTCCCTCGTGGTCATCGTGCGATCACCCTTAAATGGGTGTTCAAACTGAAGAGGGATGAGGCCGGCAAGATCATCAAGCACAAGGCTCGCCTGGTGGCGCGAGGATTTCTGCAGCAGGAGGGAGTCGACTTCGACGACGCCTATGCTCCTGTGGCACGGATGGAGTCTGTGAGACTCATCCTTGCACTTGCTGCGCAGAAGGGCTGGTGTGTCATCACATGGACGTCAAGTCAGCCTTCCTCAACGGCGACTTGAAGGAGGAGGTCTATGTGCAGCAGCCGCCGGGATTTGTGATCCCCGGCACGGAGGGCAAGGTGCTTCGCTTACACAAGGCCCTCTACGGTCTCCGGCAGGCACCAAGGGCATGGAATGCCAAGCTGGACTCCACGCTGAAGACGATGGGCTTCGAGCAAAGCCCGCATGAGGCGGCCGTCTATCGACGGGGCAAAGGAGCAAACGCCCTGTTGGTGGGCGTCTATGTGGACGACCTGGTGATCACCGGCATCAAGGATGCAGAGGTGGCCACGTTCAAGGACGAGATGAAGGCCGCGTTCCAGATGAGTGACCTGGGGCTCCTCTCCTTCTACCTAGGGATCGAGGTGCACCAGGATCACTCCGGGATCACGCTTCGACAAACAGCCTACGCCAAGCGCATCGTCGAGCTCGCCAAGCTCACTGGCTGCAATCCAGCTCTCTCTCCAATGGAGGAGAGGCTGAAGTTAAGCCGTGAGAGCAAGACGAAGGAGGTGGACGCCACAATGTACCGGCGTCTTGTGGGGAGCCTCCGCTACCTTGCTCACACCAGGCCAGACTTGGCGTTCTCCGTCGGGTATGTCAGCAGGTTCATGCAGCGACCGACGACGGAGCATGAGCAAGCCGTGAAGAGGATCATCCGCTATGTTGCGGGGACGCTTGATCATGGCCTTCACTATCCCAGAAGTTCAGGGGAGGAAGATTTCGTCGGGTACAGCGACAGCGACCACGCCGGCGACATCGACACCAGCAAAAGCACGAGCGGGATCATGTTCTTCCTCGGCAATTGCCTCGTGAGCTGGCAGTCGATCAAGCAACAGGTGGTTGCTCTGTCTAGCTGCGAGGCCGAGTACATGGCAGCCTCCACAGCGTGCACACAGGCGCTCTGGCTGGCTCGTCTCCTTGGCGATCTCCTTGGACGGGATGCCAAATCAGTGCAGCTCATGGTGGACAACAAGTCTGCTCTGGCCCTGGCGAAGAACCCCGTGTTCCATGAAAGAAGCAAGCACATCAGGCTGAGGCACCATTTCATCCGGGCCTGCTTGGAGGAAGGGAGCATCAAGGCAAGCTACATCAACACCACGGATCAGCTGGCCGATTTGCTCACCAAGCCACTTGGGAGGATCAAGTTCATTGAACTCTGCTCCAGGATTGGGATGGTCCAGCCCACCCACAAGACGACGCACAAGACTTAGGGGGAGAATGTTGAATAAGTCTTGTACTGTAGTCTTGGTCTTTGGTCGGTGTAAAACTGCAGGATAAGGTCCTTGTGTAGGACCAGCAGTTAGAGAGCATCTAGGACAGTCAAGCATCTAGGACAGTCAGTTAGGACAGGCATCAAAGGACTGGCTGTTAGGATTGCTGTTAGCATCTTAGACTAGCATATTCGGCTGGCTAGCAGCCTATAAGTATGTATCCCCAGCCCTAGGAGCTGGTATGACATTTGAGTAAGAAAACCAACGAAAATTGCCCCAACTTACCTTGTGCCATCCTCTCTCCATGAGAGTAAGTTTGAAACAACTGACACACCAGGCATGATTTGATACCACCAAGGGAATGAGACAGTCGACAGAGAAGGTGGTGCGGTTGATGCAAATGAGTAGGCCACAACAAAGACCCCCACACTAGCAACTTTATTACCACTGGGTAGGTGACGAGCACACATAGATCTGGACGAGGCTCCAGAGTGAGAGCAAGCAGCTTGTCGCTAATAAAAATAATGTGTTGACCCAGAATCAATGAGGGTTATGACCTTAGCAGAGTCGAGGAAGATTTTGAGCTACATGGTCTCATCAGCCCTGATGAACCAGAGTCTAGTCAAGGCGGATAACGACACTTGAGGAGCAATGTCCTCTAATTGCAAGTCGTCATGTGTCAGGTCAGCCTCATCAAAGTCATCAACCTCCAAATACAAGAGACGGAATCAACGGTGTCCCTAAACGTATTGCTCGTCACATTGAATGCAAAGACCTTGCTTGTGGCGATCTTCCATCTCAGATGAGTAAGTCGAGGAAGCGTGCACCCTGATGAGGAGGTTGTGCCTGCTGTTGGCGCACTCGACCCAGGAATGCTGCTTGCCTCAGTCGTTACAGCTAGGGGCCTTATATAGGCGACTCATGTACTACATTAGGGCTATATACCTAAAGGATTGCTTGTCTCAGTCCGTTACTCGTTACAGCTAGGGGTCTCATATAGGTTACTCAGGGATTAGTGCCCTGGACAAACACAACTATAGCTGGAATCAAAACTAAGCTTGACCACTGCAGGTTGTAATGAACCGACTCCGCGAGAATAAATACCTTTTCTAAATAGCCTATCCTAGTCCAACTCAAGTGCACCTGCTGTGGGTTTCCTCCTTTGATATGGAACTCCCACATAACATGTCCAGAGACAATTTCTCAGTTCGAATTTTGCAAATGTCTTTGCCCACCTTTTATAAGTTGAAGTCGGTAGGATAGCCCCCAACGTTATAACTGAGGGCACCGGGGTTTGGACCCTGGTTAGTGGAGTCGTGCCTCATACTCACTCCCACCAAGTGGTGGTTATCTTTTCCCGCTCTTAAAATTGACATAGTCAAGCTTTGCCACTCGTAGTGTATCCTTTTCTTTTCTGTAGTCACTAAAAAGCAAGTGATATTTCATTACTCCCCATCTTCAAGCCTGGTTCATAAGTGACTTTGACACTGCTTTTGGGCGAATATAGTAGCGTCATTGTGATGGAAATGTGGGTACTTTGGCAGCAGTCGAGCACAAGGGCAAGGCGCACGGATACGGACCATCTAACGATGAGGCCATCACTGGTGAAGATCATATCAAAATTGTGCTGCTTAGGTAGGCAAGGGTGTATGGACCGAGCCAGAGCTGGAGTGGGAGGCAATCATGAACACCAAGCTCTGAGTGGTAGTTTCTAGATGTTATTAACGTTAGTACGTTGAATCAACCATCAAGGCAGTTTCATTTTGTTTGTGGCGGGCTGACCGGCAAGAAGGCCAAGAACATAGATGTATTTTAGCAGGAAATAGTATTCTACTATGAAGTTTAGAATTAAACGAGTCTAATTTGTTAGGAGTCATGGTGCAAGTGGATATGGGTTCGCCGCAAAATTGCCAAACTTGTCCCACATATCACAGGAAGCGGGATCCCACGGGACAACTGGAAAGTTATGTTCACCTGCGTCCATTCACACAACCCACTAACTGCCCGTGTATCCCACTAACATGCTTTGTGCACCAAGTACTGCAGACTCACTTCCGTACGACAGAAGTACTTCAGCATGCTTGTTGCATCTACTCAACAGTGACCGTTGCTTTGCATCTCCTATCTGTCTGAGTGTCAACAACACCTGTGATAGCATGGTAAGTGCATGGCGACCGGTGTCATGGAGCTCAACAGATCCACGAAACTGAGTTCACCAAAGTAGGCTGTAGCCTTTAGAGGGCTGGAGTTGAGGAAAAAAGGAGGATTATTGTAGAGGCGAGCAAGAAATTACTCTATGTTGGATGGCCAGAATTATGTTGTAGATATGAGAAAGTTAGACGCTTTGTCAATGCTTAATGGTGTTCTAGTTTCCCTGTCTTCTAGTTCTTTTTCTTGGGATCAAGGTTTGTAGATTTGCTGCCTTTTTAGGTTTTTACCTAAGCCAGTCTGAGAAGAATGGGCTGATCTAGGATTGTGCAACATGCCCTTTTTAATATTGGGCCAGACCATGCACAGCCAGGTTTGGCTGCCAATCAGGGAAGATTTCCAGGCCTAGCCAGCAGGCATGCCATCTGGCGTTCCATGCCAGCCGAGAAACTGAATGCCGCAGCCCAAGTGTCGCTGTATATATATGCAGTTGTAGGATAATTTTAATAAGAGCTGGTAGGACATGGAAATTTGAAGTTGACAAACGAGCATTTCTTAGAGATATTACTTCAGACACATTTGGGGCGCTCCTGCTTCTTATATGACGCAGGGAATCCTGCACTTGAGATTTTTCCTGATATATGTGAAGGAATGCCATTTTATTTTTATATTAAAATTATAATTTCTTCTGAGATCTTGCTATCTATTGACATGATGCAGACAGTAAAATATACTTTTGTTAGCCCAGCAGAAATTTTGAGCCTTATGTGTTTTGGTTTGGAACGCTAATCGTGGTTTCTACGAAAGACACTATCTATATATCGAACACCACTTAACCTTGTGGACTACCTTTAGAATGTGGAACATAACGAAGCCTGAAATCCATGTACTATATCAATGCCTGGGGAAGCTGCAAAGTGTATTATCACCACATCATATTTGAATTGAAGTGCTTTATCACTTTATGTACTGTGTTATACTGTTGTCAGTGGTCAGGTGGTGGGTCACGAGTGGGTGCACTAGTGTGATTGCCGTTAACAGAGTGATATTCTCACTACCTTATGTATAATTGTATCTTTTTCTGCAAATAAATGTGAACAAGCACATGTTCTGTAAGTCCTGCAGGAGTCCACACTCGGCTTAGTGCCAAGTGTTGTCCTTTTTATGCCATCTCACTTTGCTTAGGAAATTCTATCTTCAGCTTGGTGATCATAACTCCAGATGTTCTTCATGTAATAAGGAAGCAATTGTCAGAAAAATAAACTATTTTACGCTTTTCTGCTGATATAAACATTGTCTAGTACATGTTTGCATAGTAATTCTGTTAGATAATTTGTTTTGTCTCGCTTGCAAGTTCTGGCTGAAGCCAAGCAGATACACTGTCAAGTCAATCTGCCTTTTGTTGTTTCTTATGTTACACTTGTTGCATTTATGTAGTTTTATACTTCTAGTGACAGCTACTTGGAGGGAACTATCTTGCTGGTACAGAAGTACTAAGTAACTTTTACCAAGTCCTCAATTTAAAACTTGCCTTTTGATCAGTTATGTGTTTTTTTCTTGTCATCAACTGTCGGTGTGTGCTGTAGTGGTTGCTACTCACTGGTGGTGTTGCTTTGTCTAGTGATAAAGGGGTCGCCTACCTCACTCTACCCCAGCTTTGTCTTACTCATTTCTGGCATGCTACACTAGAAATTCTTAAACTATGTTTTCTAGCAGCTACTATCAGTTAGCATCATATTTTAGTATATCCTCTGTCGGTGTGACCTCTGGTGGTTTAGTTCTGATTAAATGGTAGTAGTGGTATTGTTCATGCATGCTATGTGTTTGCAAGTCCCTACTAGCTTAGATGTAATTCCATTTTAAGTTATTCCTGCATTCTTGTTTCTCTTTTACCTTTTTTTTCAGGCAACATAGCTTCTGGATACTCTACTAAATGCTTTCTGTATATTGTTTGTATGCCTCTCAACTGTTTCTTTACTTCTGAGTAATAGTTTGCATTTCCTTGTACTTGATGCTGACTTCCTAATTCCCTTTTCCACTCTCTTTCATTGATTCTGACTTGCCACCTGAACACTAGGGGATGCTACGTCATGGTGTTCCCATTCTGCTATATTGCAGGCATTATCAGGTCAAGATGTGTGTGTTCTAATATTTTTCCTTCTCACTTGGAGTTTCTGGTGTTGTAGATATATATACAAGTTGTCAACGTCAACATTCTAATCATGCTTGATATTTTGCCTTCTTTTCCTTTGTTCCTTTTAACCTTGTTATGTTGACATTTTTCTTACATCTTGAAAGATAATCTATGTTACTACCACACTTCCACTTTTTGACATAATTTATTTATAAAAATCAGAGCTCGGGAGCAAAAATAATATACTTTATACTAAAATAAATATGAAAGGATTATTTCTCGTAGTTTCCAAGTACACTTACATTTGAGTGTTACCTATAATCTAGTATCCTTGGTGTACTACTATCTTTCTCTGTAAATTGTGTGATGAGGATTAGGTGTTAGGGGATGGGAAAAAGGGGGTATCAGTGCCTGTGGGAAGTATAAAAACTAATTACAATGTGCAAAAGTAGCTGTGGCTGTTGGTGTTCCCTTTCCAGGTGCTAGCTCCTGCCGTAATGCAATGTCATGACCTGGTTCATGCTCGATGAGCCGGGGCTGGCAAAACCGCTGCAGCCTCTTCCGGCGGGAGGCACCAAATGGTGTCGCGGACATGCTGCAGTGTCATCGCTGGTTGAAGGCTCTGACCTCGACAAGTAATATCTAACTGCATTTCATACACAGATAGTTCACGTCAATGCTGATTCACTAGGATCCATTATGCTACACTTGCTGAAACTGACAAGGTAAAGTACCATTTATGTGCAAGAGTATTTAGTAATTACAATATGTATACTCAACTTATTTATGCCTGACGCCATATGATATTTTAATATATTAGCCAAACAAGTGTAGCGAGTTTAGTTGTGTAGAAAGTGGGAAGTAAATATCTGGTGAGCCCATTGATTAGTTGCCTTCATTCTATTTTTTGTTTGCAACATAAGTATTATCCATTTTGGCTGAATTATCTGAGTGGTCGAAACATCAGACATATAATCCGAATATCTGAAGCCCAGTTCCTAAAAGGATTCTTAAAACTAGTCCACAGTGTCGCACATGCGGATTTTGAGTTGGAATATCCTTTTACCCTATAGTTTGAAGAAAAAACTTAGATGCTGGAACATCTTTTTGTTGCTGACAAAACCCAGTGTTTAAACTATCTTTTATGAAGATAAGTGAACGGGGGATGTACTGTACCATCCAACTTTCTGGAAGAAGGTCGTACTGCTTTGGGCACAAACAAAAGAACAGAAACTTAACTCTTGAGTAGTTTCTCTATATATTATGTATAGCATTTGACAAAGATGTTTCCGATCATTGATGACTTGTAAATATTAGTACGGAGTACAATGGAACTTGGCTATTAGATATTCCCCTTGAAAATGATAATATTGATTTGTCCTTGAGAAGTATTTATGTGTGATTACACTTAAGAGTTAAGATCAATTTTCTAACACAAAATCTGAAAATTGAGGTCCACACTGGTGACTGCTGACATTCAATGTACTGTGTAACTGCATATCTACTCGCTAACAGTGGAAGTGGAAGCACAACTGAGATTATTTACCTAGACACCACGCCTAACTGTCAATAAAGAGACTATCTACAAACACGTGAAGATAGTGAAAAGGAGCCTTGTCTACTAAAGAACATTAGTGCCAACGGTTTGGCTGAAATTAAGAAGTGAACAATCATTACAAAGTGCGATAGTTTTTCTTTTTAGGGACAAAGTGCAATAGTTATCAGGTAGTGGTCCGTGTATTATTGGACCCCCTCCAATTGTGATTCTGCTCCTACGTGGCGCCTAATTTCCGATCGACTGTTTCTTTGTGAGCTTAGAAAGGGAAAAAGATGCTAATTAGAATAACAAGGTGCAAATATACAAATTACAGACTGCCCTTTTTGTCCAGGGGAACACATCCACCTGACATTAACAACATGTTATCAAAACATTGTTGGCTTTAGTGTCGTGTTCTCGTGTTACTTGTGTAGAACAGGATGACATGGGGTTTATAAAATATTTACCCACATATGTTTTTGATCAATTCATGGGTTTTAAAAGTTTAGAAATGCCACCTGTTTCTGAAAGACAGTTAAATTTCTTTTTAAAGAAATGCGGTGGGGAAGCCTCCACAGGGAGTTTTTTTTTATTGTTAAGAATCCAAATTCACGGCCGTGAGTTGAACCTGAGTGGTTGGATTGTACATTCACTCTAGGTTCTTAATAATTAAGTTTATCTATTCCCATCATGGGAGTGTAAAATTGTACCACAGTTAGAAAAAATAATTAATCCCTATCACGTGAAGGTGAAAAGCCTCAATTTGTTTTCTTCATTTCAACTAGAGCGTAAAATTATTTACGAATTTCCCCCATGAAGTATGTCCAGGTTAGAAATATCTAAAAAAGGAAAGTTCAGTGGTTAGATTCAACCAAATAAAAAGGAATAAGTGGTGGTTAGCTCCTCACCGACAGCCATCTCTAACTTGTGAGTTGCACGTACGCCCCTGGGATACGTGACACGCAAGAGTTTATGGCCACAATTGTCCGAGCGAACAAACACGACACACCTACCTGTGATGGAAGGAGTAAATGCTGAGACATCACTTCGAACCATAATTTCTCTCCATTAGTGCGAAAATTCAGTTGTTTCCGGTATACCCTGTCAAAATTCACAAAACACTGCTTTCTACCCCTCTGTTCCAATTTAATTGACTTGGGTATGTCCAAATATGGATGTGTACGGAGTAGATAACATGAAAGAGTCATATTCTTCTGGACTGGTGAGTGTAAGTTATACCATATATAATCAGGTTTGTCGATTTCGCATAATGGCTTATAAAAGCCTTTGGTGGCATCAAGTGAGCGGTGATGTCCATGTGAGGTTCTCTCACTTGTTTTACTCATTTCTAATAGGTGCACAGTATGAAAGGGAGCATTTTCTATGTACACGTGGATATCAAAG